>OX359291.1:97068305-97580805 GCA_947179395.2 Pulicaria dysenterica
AAGCTTCTCGCATTAACCTTCTTATTAATAAGCCGTTAACAAATCTTAGCCATTAATAAAATTGTTCAAGGGCTAAGATTTGTTCACATGTTTAAAGGAAAGCATACTATCTTGCAACAAAAATATAGGTTATTTTTTCAAAACTAAAATCTTAAGCTCTTAACAACTTTAGCCAATCACACCTTAAATGATGAAAAATAAAAATCCGCAGCAAAGCATTCTCTAAAAACCCTCGTTATCTGTTATTCCTAACAAATAGAACTTAACTAGCGATCAAACATTTTATTTTAAGTTGTATAATAAACTAAACTTTGTAATACGGTCTAATTTGGCGCCATTTATGGGACAAATATATATTTGACGTTTTGATGCTCGAGTTGAGCACTCTCTAGCTTGGATAGTGCTATAAGCATAAAGAAATTTATTAGGAGATTCGAGACCGAAATCTTGGATCCAACCTCCGACGGTCATATCAGTTCTTAATTATGTATATAGAAGATTATAACATACGTTTTAAGAGTAAATAGAGAAAAAGAGTTTAGAAAAGATAGGAGAAGATATCTAAATGAAGTTGCGCAATGCCCTTAACACTTGGACACTTAGTGATGGTCTGCTGGTTATTATACATTAGTTATTCGTAATATACATCAAGTTTTAATTATATACGTAAATCTTGATTCAGATTGTAGGTGTGACCTGATTTAAAATACAAGCAATATACAGTAATAACATACACCCTAAAATTATAATATATAACAATTACTAAGAGTAATGAATAGTAATGTCTGCTGGTTATTATACATTAGTTATTCATAATATACATCAAGTATTAATTATATACGTAAATCTTGATTCAGATTGTAGGTGTGACCTGATTTAAAATACAAGCAATATACAGTCTTAACATACACCCTAAAATTATAATATATAACAATTACTAAGAGTAATGAATAGTAATTTTTTGTATTTTTATGCAATATATTATATAAGGTTACGCGTTGTACCTTACATGCAGGTACCCCTTACCCGATGCCACATCAGCGTCACATCATTTCCCTTCTTCTTGCCCAATTATCAAGTTTTACCTTACCTTAAAACCATCCCCATTTTTTAATTAATATAAAAAAATAAAAAAATATGTGTGAATGTGTGATTGGTTGAGAGGGGGTGGGGGGTGGGGGTAGGTCTGTCAATAAGTCAGATCTTACCCCAGATCCGATCCGATCTGCCCCATTTATATGATCCAATGGGTCTAAAAATTGGATCCAACGATCCAATAAGAGATCCAATAGTTCGACCTATTTAATTGGATCACTATGTGGGTCGATCCAAGATCTGTCTGGGTCGATCCATTTAATATTAAACTACAATTTAATATTAACAACCATCAACTATCATCAATTTATTAGTCACCACCCGCCGCCGCAACCACCGTCAAGACCGCCATCATCACCACCGCCGTTGCCGCCTGTTACCACCCCCACCACTCGTCGTCGCCACCACCACCACCATTTGTTACCGTCTCCAACACCGTCACGGCCGCCGTCGCTCCTACCGCCGCCGCCCGTTACCGCTCCCGCCACCCTCACCGCCGCCACTTTCACCACCCACCGCTGCCGTCGATATCGTCACGATCACCATCGCCACCACCGCCGCCGCTGCCGCTGCCACCCGTTACCATACCCACCACCAGCCGCCGCCGCCACCGCCACCACCGCCGACACCACCTCCACCATAGCTACTGTTACCGTCGTCACTAATAACAGCTACATTGCAATTAACTTCAAAATTGATATGGACTTCCTAATGGATTTCAAAACACTGTTGCCGAGAATTAAAAGAATAACAAACAATCGATACTGTTAATTGTGTTCATATTAATTATTGAATATTTTACGAACTAGTGAATTACTGATCAGCGAACCAGCGTTCAAGCTTCTTTTAATTCTTGGACATCTTACGTTCATAGTAATTCACATAAAAAGAAAATCACGATTTTGCATGATCTGATTGTTTTGAAGAGAAATTGGACATATTACATTCATAGTAATTCACATAAAAAGAAAATAAGGAAATTGCATGATCTGATCGTTTTGAAGAGAAATTGCAGATGATGACGATAATAATAAACAATATAAAATAGAAAGTAGGGTTACCGGCGCAGGTTTTCTCGGTGACGAGCTTAAAAATGACATAAATCTCGAGAGCATGGATGGCCTCAGCATCAATGACGAGGTTATCATGGTCTTAAACAACCATAGGAATAACAACGATAGTGGCAATGGCGGATGAAGGCCTTGATTTTGGGCGGTAGGGTGGGGTAGGGTAGGGTAAGATAGGGTGGGGTAAGGTGGGGTAGGGGTAGGGGTAGGGTAGGGTGAGGTGCTGGTGGGGTAGGGGTAGGAAAAATATTTGATAGATAATTATATAAATACTAATAAATAAATAATATTAAATGGGTCGCTCTGGTCAAGATCCATTAGCAATAGATCCGATCCAAATCCAATTAAATAGATCTTGATTCTGATGGGTCAGATCCAAATCCAATTAAATGAGTCTACGGATCAGGTCAGATCTTTAAAAGATCCGATCCAATCCGCCCCAGTGACAGCCCTAGGTGGGGGTGGGGGTGGAAGGTTGTGAAGCTTTCCATCGAGCCTTGATACCCGCTGTACCTACTCGTTGAGGCTTACCCAAAATTAAGTTTTGGTGTACCCGCAGGTACTCGCCTTACCCGATTGCATCGGGTTGACCACAGCGAGTGTCCTAATAAAGATAAAGATAGAACAAAAGTTATTGCAAGATCAAGATAGATGAGATGGTGAGACAATTGTTGTATGAGGCTGTCAACAGTTTAACTTGTTAATCTAGTAATTATAAGTAATCATTACCCGACATAGATAAGACCTGATTTAAAATACAATTTTGTTATCATGCAATATACTACATATGCTAATACAGTAATATAGCCTCATCACCCCCTACTCTCTTTTAATAATTGTGGGCCCAATATAGTATTCCCACAAGACGTACAAGTGTGCAACCCAATATCACGTGGGTGTCCCAAGAAGAAGCTTGACACCGTTACGTCACTAGTAGAGGTGTACATTTTCGAATTTTAATCCACTCTTGATCGAATAAAATTCGTATTAGATTTTTTCGGTTTTTTTAACCGGATTTTCGAATTGTAATCGGATTTTCTAGGACAAAAGTGTAACCGGTTTCGTACGGATTAAAACCGGATTTTCTCAGACAAAAGTGTAACCGGTTTAACCGGTTTTGGATCGGATTAAAACCGGACCGTATCGGATAAAACCGGTTAAATCCGCTCCGGTTTTATAAAAAATCGGTTCTGATAGTTTTTGCACAAAATCGAATATTCGAATTTTTTTTGCACCTCTAGTCACGAGTAGCGTGCAACCCGAAGGACTCTGGAGGGTCTGGGTTATACTCATAGCCATACTGTTTGGTGAACCGTACGCTCTAGACCCGGTCAACACAGTAATAAAATAAGTCATTTCTACTCACATGTGTAAAGGTGGCATATGAAATCAACATATCCCATACGGCTATTCTGATGCATGTATATATCGACTTAAAATTATTATTTTTCTGTCATTATTTTATCTATCTATCTATATCTATATATAAAAGACATTCAAATTTTCTAAAAATAATCATTAAATCAATCTTAATTAACCAATAGGAACCCTCAATTGCAAAATTAATCCATTATCAAAAACAATTTTGGCAAGATTTGAAATTTTAAATCAATTGCAAAATTGATCGATTCAATTTTAAATCAATTAAATGGGGTTTGATGAAAATTGTGAGTATCCAATTAGAAGATCTTGACTATTTATTTAATCATATTTAAATCCTAACTATTTATTTAATCAAAATTAAAAGTCTAATTTAAACTTTAAGTAGTCAAAATTGAAAATCCAAATTTCAAAGTTAATTCTTATCGATAGTAAAAATATATTATTTAAACTATAAAATAAAGTAAATATATTTGTTAGATAATACGTTTATGTTGATTTAAATTTAAATTAATTAAATACTCAAATATATACATTAAATATAAACTTTATCTGGATTAGATTAGATTTAACATATTAATTTATTTCAGTAATATTACACTTATTAAATTTAATTTATGTATATTAAAATTGTGAAATATTAATTAAAATAAGGACAATGATAACCATAACTTTAAAGAATGTGAATAACAATAAAAAAGGTAATTTTAATTACTAAAATAACAATTATAACTCATATTTAATTATTAACATTTCATATGTGAAAGAAATTTACATTAATCATCTTTCAAATAATATTCACATTTTTATACATGACATACGGTTACTATATTTAAAAATTACTCGTGTGTAATCATTATACGTAGTATTAAGTTTATTTTAATTCTATTTCTTTTTTAAATATTGAACCACACTAATTTACATATATTTGCATTTCTATATGTATATATTTACGTTATTATTTAAAAAATTTAAAAATATTTTCGCTGCTATATATTTATTTTGTTAGAATTTATTATATTTTTTATTAATATTTAATATTTTTCTAAACCAACCCGTGTATCACACGGGCATTTATTTTTATATATAAAAGGCTTACCAATTTTTCTAAAATAATCATAAATTGAAACTCAATCAACCAATCACAATTTTAATTTCAAAATTATTCAATTTCAAAAATAATTCTAGAAAGATTAATGGGCATCGAATTCCAAATCTAAATCAATTGGGTGGGCCTGAATAAAAATTATGAGGGGGGATTATAAACATGTGAGGGGTTTTTAAGAAAATGTGTGATGGTTTTATAAAAGTTGTATATTAATGTAATTAATTATATGGTGTTTACAAATTATGTTTAGTAACTTGTGATACATTTTGTTTAGAGAAAAATAATTATATATTTACGATCGTCTTATTTTTATCTACGTTTTGGTATAAATGTTATTGTAATATGACATTTTTAAAAAATTAGTATATTCTTAATTTTTTGTTATCCATTGATAATAGTAATTCAAAAAATTTAGTTATTGTTTTTGTTAAAAGTTCTGACATATGTAAATTTTTGGTGATATTTTATTATTTTTATCTGAAAATTTTAATATCTCAAAACACTTCTGAAACACTTTTATACTTATTTTACTATACCTCTTATAATTTCATACAATTAAATTTTATATTTTTCTTTAAACATCCCCGTGTTTTTACACGGGGCAATAAACTAGTTATCTAAATATATACAATATAATTATTTATATATATAATTCACAAATTCTATCTTTTTAGTTTTAGAGAGATAATATATCTTTTTAATTTACTTCTTACTTATTTTTTTACTTACAAGATGAAAATAATTATAAAAAATAATGGAGGTGGTGGGGAAAGAGAGATAGTGAAGTACACATGTCATATTATGATAAGTAAGAGGACGAGAAAAAAAATAAGCGAATATATATTTTGGTAATTTTAATGCTTGTTTTAAACTTATAATTAGGGAGATGAATAGAATTTAAAATAAAAGAAGTTCAACTTGAAAATTCGTCAAGAACTTTCTCCATTTATTTGAATACTAAATACTAGATTATATGCTTGCGTAATACACGGTTTGATTTAAAAACTAATAAGTGTTAAATATTAAGAAAAAAATTTAAATTATAATAAAACGCGAATTAAATGAGATTTTTAAAAAATGACGACATACAATATCAACACTCTAACCAGCGATGGAAACATCGACGCGAGTGGGAGGGTAGATTTGACGGCAGAAAAGTAGTATCATAATACAAAGAGATGTGATTGTTTTTCTTATATAAGTCATCAATCATTATTATTACAATTAAATGTAATAAAATTAAGCTTTATTGTTATAATTAAAAAGGAATTTAAAATAATTATAAAATATTTTAAAATGATGAAACTATGAATTTGATTAAATATGATATTTTGAAATATTATAAATGGTAAATATGATATTTATAAATTAAGGTGGACATATATAATTTTATATAATTTAATAAGGGCATATATGAAATTATCACTACTAATTTTGACTCTCAAAAAAGTCAAAATTGATTTTTTATTTTAAATAAATGAATGGTCGAGATTAAATATTTATTTAAATAAACAGTTTAGACATTCAATAAAATTTATCAAATTAGTCTTTTATTTATATTTTAGATTAGATTGTTTGATGTTTTATTTAAACAAATAACACCCTCGGGAATTTATCTTTTCAAGCACAAACATATGTAACATGCCAAACCTAAAAACAAGTATTCATATTTATAAAATGCTCCCGCATTGCCATACTTTTTTTTTATTTACAGTTGAAATGCTCTCCTAGAACCATTATTTGAAGTGAGTTTTCCTTCATACTCATATAATGATTATATATTGATAAGCTAGGGATATTGTATTGACAAGCGACATAAATGATTTTTGAAAGGCAATAGATGATTTGATTATATATAAAGGGTTATTTACACTACTAGAAAAACCGAGATTTTCGACGAAAATTTGCGACGGACGAAATCCGTCGCTAATTAGCGACGGATTAGCGACGGATCTGCGACTGAATCGAGTTACCAGATATCAAGGGAGAACCGTTGCTGTTCCCTCGCTAATTTGCGACGGATTTGCCACGGATTTGGATTCCGTCGCAAATCTGTCGCAAATTAGCGAGGAAAAAAACCATCTCTAATTCGTTGCTAATTAGCGACCGATTTCAGACAGATTTGCGACGGATTCCGAATTGAGGTATAGCATCGCTATTCCCTCGCTAATTAGCGAGGGATTTCAAGAGATAGCGACGGAACCGAGTTGTCAAGGATCAATGTTATTCCCTCACTATTCCCTCGCTAATTAGCAACGGATTTGCGACGGAACCATGATATTCCGTCGCTATTCCCTCGCTAATTTGCGACAGATTCATAATTAAGGTATATCGTCTCTATTCCCTCGCTAATTAGCGAGGGATTTGCGAGAGATAGCGACGGAGCCGAGTTGCCAAGGATCAATGTTATTCCCTCGCTAATTAGCAACGGATTTGCGACGGAACCATGATATTCCGTCGCTATTCCCTCGCTAATTTGCGACGGATTCGTAATTAAGGTATATCGTCGCTATTCCCTCGCTAATTAGCGAGGGATTTGCGAGAGATTGCGACGGAACCAAGTTATTTAGGATCAAGGTATTTCATCGCTATTCCATCGCTAATTAGCGAGGGATTTGCGACGAAACTGTGGCATTCAGTCGCTATTCCCTCGCTAATTAGCAAGGGATTTGCCAAAGATTGCGACAAAACCAAGTTATTAAGGATCAATGGTATTTCATCGCTATTCCCTCGCTAATTAGCGATGGATTCCGAATTAACATATACCGTCGCTATTCCCTCGCTAATTAGCGAGGGATTGCGAAGGAACCATGTTATTAAGGATCAAAGGTATTTCATCGCTATTCGCTCGCTAATTAGCGAGGGATTTGCGACGGAACCGTGGCATTCCATCGCTATTCCCTCGCTAATTTGCGACGGATTTGTGACAGATCCGAGTTTTTAAGTATCAAAGGAATTTCATAGTTGATCCTTCGCTGATGAGGATATGTACACCTTTTACGAGTTAATTAATGAGCTACTCGAGTCAGTCTAAAAAAATATTCGAATTTGACTCAATTTGAACCGATTCGAGCTCGAGCTACTCGAGAATTTTTTTTCGAGCCAAGCTCGGTTCCATAATGCCTAGCTCGTCAGTCTCGTGCTCCTAATTGAGTTTTAGAAATGAGTCGAGCTCGAGCTAGGCATTGTGTCGACTTTACTCGATTACACCCATAAAATTGGTCAATCATTCTTAGTATTAGTCTAACTAAGTCATATTTTGTTCAATCGGGTGAACAAAATTTGTTAAAACCGGCGATTTTCCCAAGTCGAATTCGAGGTTAGAGTCTTCACCATTTTCTTACTAATAATGATAAATCGGATATAAATATTTGAAAAATATATACAAAATTGCCGTCTTAAAAAATGTTATTATTCACCATGACTCTTAAATAGGATCTTGATAACCACAGCCCTAAGGGCTGTGGATAAGAATAAAATGAAGTAATATTTCTTTTTTTAAAAATGGTAAACTTGTTTAATGTATGAAAATTTGAAAACTAATTAAAAGGTAACCATGAAAAATATGGTAAGTTAATTATGATAACATAAGTTGTGATTACCATTTTTAGAAAATGATATTACCATTTTTGTTCTTATCCGCAGCTCTAAGAGCTACGGTTATCATACTCCATCTAAATAAACCAAATTAGTTCAAGAAACCATGAATGCTTCATAAAGTCAAACTAGTATTTTCTAAAAACATAAAATTTTCCTCTCTGTTCATTTCTCAAAACCTGCTATATGTTCAATCACTAGTTCACCTCATCCCTTCATCATTCTCTCACGTTACACCACCATTCACCAATGCTAGTCGGATTTCACCGCCGCTCATGACAATACCACCGCCTTTGTCTTACGTCGACAACACCACCACTTCTCCTTCAATTGAAGTGATAGATGGTAAGCTTTCTACTTATCTTGCTAGCCTCCTTCAATTACAGTAGGTTTTTGATCTTTATTATCCTTAATCTCTTGCAGGGTTCTTATTTATGATTTTGTTTCTAAAATCCTTTTTAGGGTCTAATTTGATAATAAATTTGATTTGACTCTCCCTAAATCCTTAAACCTGCTTATGTTTTTGTTCGAGTGATTCTAAGGTTGCGTTTTCAATTCCCTCCGATTTATATAAAATATTGTATAATTAAAGGCTTATTTGTATGATTCTTAGCTAAATTGCTTATTTTATGTTTATAATTTGTTTATCCCTAACCTAACCACTTTTGAGGATTCTATTTTGATTATGTATCTGTTTCTAGAATTCTGTTTTAGGGTTCTAATATCATTATCTTTATGTTTTGAGTATCCCTAAATAATATAAAGTTCTTGATAATGATATCACATAAGCTCTCCTTGGATTTTTTGTCACCAGGGTTATAAACGATTCGAACGTTCATGAGCTGTTCGTGATCTCGTTCAGCGGGAAGTTCAGTTATGTTCATTTGTGTAATAAAAGAACGAGTAAAAACAATTTTTTATGTTCGTTTAATTAAATAAACCAACGAACATGAACATAGCTCATTTGTTCTTTATGCTTGTGAACATTCAGTTATATGTTCGTTTGTTCGTTTACACACACACACACACACACACACACACACACATATATATATATATATATATATACTAAAAATATAAATTACTATAAATCAACATATTTTAAATTTTATATAAGAATAAGATTTTAAAATATATAAGTAATAAAAAATAAGAACATTGTTAATATATCTTAATAGTATTAACTATTTTTATAAAATATATAAAAACCAAAAAATTTCAATCTACCTCCAAACTTTCCCCCTTCCAAATTTCCCTCTCTCTGATTTTCGATTCCCACCAAACGCCAACCCTATTTTTGCCGCTTTCCAAATTTCCATCTCAGAAGCATCGTTCCTCCCTCTAAACTCAGCCATCACCACAGCCGGCGACCACAACTCCTCCGCCATCACCTACATCGTTTCTGCCCTCCCTCCACGACAAACCACTGCTCGACATCTCTGACCATCACCTTCGGTACTCACCTCTGCCGTTTCCCGTCGACACCACAGTCACCGACGGTAGTTCACCGACCCTGTAGCAATCTCTCTGCCGTACTGTTGTACGTACAGAGCCGCCAACAGCCGTCGCAGTCCTTCCGTTCAGAAACTTCGAATCACGAATCACTAATTGCAAGTGCTGCACTGCTGAAACAGGTTCGTATCTAGACTCGTGTTTCTGTTTGGTATTCCGTACTCATCTATCGAAATTATAAATCAGCATCCATGAATCTGAAATTCTAAATATCTTATTCTAGTTATCCATCCGATTGCCACTGAATCTGTTGAACTGTTTTGAGAAGATTGTCTTTTGATGAATCTGTTTAGCATTTAGGATTCTTATATCCATGAATATGAATATTTGATATTCTAGTTGTGTTCATTTAGGATTCTTACAGAAAGTAAATCATATTGTAAGAGGATTTGGTTTCCTTAGTAAATGATACGTAAACCAAATCATGAACCTAAAAGCATTATATTTTAAAAATCATCAGGTGTCCATGCTATTCCGTTTAAATGGAAATCGCACTATGCATTTGTTAACTTAAGACATACATATAACATTGAATTTAATGGAAATGTTGTCTTATGAAGTGTATGTGCCATTTATTTTGTCAGTAGCTTTAAACTCTCTATATGGTTAAAAAAACTTATTTGCAACACTGCTGAACTTGAAATAGTTCACTGCTTTAAACTCTCTAGTATTTTTCAATTTATGGTTTTGTGTATTGACGTATTGATGAATAGAAAAGTAGATTTACCTTCAATGTCTTTTTATGTTCCGTTTGATTGATTCTTCAATGTTTTTATATGTTCCTTTTGCAGAATCAATCAATTGAAATTCAAAAGTACATTAACATCAAAAGTTCAAGTATCTACAAGCTTGACTAGGTTTTTTTATCTTCTAACCTTAAACTTTATTTTGTTTCAAGTCAATAAGAATATTATACACTTATGTTATATATCTTGTTTGTGCGCGCTAAAGCTCATACGGGGGATGGGGGAGGGGAGGCCGGAAGGGGCATTAGTAGCTTACTTCGCCGAGGGCATGAAAACTCATTGGACCGGCCCTGCTTACTATTTTCGTAGCTTGATCATTCCCAATCAAACCAACCTGTTTGAGACTTATAAACTGGATGTTGATTTTTGTTATTTTTGATCTCATACTTTGATATTCACACTTGTTTTTTAGTCTGTTGTTAAGTTGTTTAGATTGACCTGACTTTTTTTTCTTTTGTTAGAAAATAACAAGGGTTTAATATTTTAGGGATCCTTTTGTATTACAAAAAGAAAAATAACAAGGGTTTAATGTCTTATGCGTATGGAGATATTTCAAGTCAACCACTAGGCGATATTAGTATTTGGGAGATTGTTGTAGGAGGGAAGAAGAAGGGGAGATTAGAGGGGATTGGTAGTACCTCAGATCCTAGTTATCTCGTGACGGGTGAGACAAGTAATTCTGGTCATGTTTCGTTTTCTCTTCCAGCGGGTGTAGCATCTTCCGATGAGGTTAGTTTATTGTAATTTGTTTTCATTTAAGGATTATACGTAGTATTTACAATATTGGGTTTTTAATGGGTCATTCGGGTAATAACGGGTGTTAGTGGGTCATTTTGACTCAAAATGGGTAATATCTAGCTTAAAGTTATTAAATTTAATTATAACGTGTGGTATGAGTATGAATACATGTGATAGTAATTACTAATTGTTGATGCGGGTAATAACGGGTGTTAGTGGGTCACTAATAGGACACTTGAGTATGAATGAGTCATGATGGACCAAATAAAGTATGAATGGTTCAATATGAGGTTAATCTTTTATATATTGCTAAATGAAAGAAATTATGATGTATGTTTGTTGGGTGTGAGGTGGATGTGTTTATATGGTAATAATACATCTAAATTGGTTAAATTGAGTTTTCACAAGTAATATTGCTACATCTTACGTGGTCATATTGAATTCATTTAATGGTTAATTGTTTATATGTCAAATTTGGGTTGTAATATGTACTTATTATACTTAGGTACTCGAGCTGAAACAACAAGTACAAGAGTTGCATGAACGAGAACATAGGCTTTTAAAGGAGATGGAAGAGTCCCGTAAGTAAATGGAAGAGGCTCGAAAGCAAGATATGGAAGACTCTCGCAACAGAGAAGAAGAGACACGAAAAGCTACTGATGAGCGGTTTAATCAGCTACAAGAGATGTTACTTTCACATTTCCGTTCTAACCCTACCCCTCCTCATCCCCGTCCCCCTCCTAGTTAGTTAGTTATGTTCTTGTTTATTAATGATAACTTAAATTTCTAACATTATTGATTGATACCCTACCTCCAAACACTATTATAACTTTTGAATGTGATTGGATCTTTGAATTTGGTATTAAATGTAGTGCTATCTTTATATTTGTATTGAACAGGAAAATTTTATAAAAATACAAAAATTTATAGCTGTATTTTTAAAAATCCGTCGCAAATCCGTCGCTAATCTGACGTTAATCCGTCGCTAATCCGTCGCTGCAATTTGCATGTTTTATGACAAATCCGTCGCTAACCCTCATTTCCGTCGGAACAGTCCGTCGCTAATCCGCCGGAAAGAAGTCTGTCGCTAATCCGTCGCTACATAATTCGTAGCTAAACCGTCGGTAAGGCACGTTTCAAACGTTTGTTGAAAACCGTCTCTAAACCGTCGCAACTTGCCGTCGGTAATCCCTCGCTATATTTCCGTCGCTAATCCGTCGTTAATCTCCGACCTTTTAGCGACGCCTATATTCCGTCGCAAACAGATCGAATCCGTCGCAAAAAAACGTCGCTAACCATTAGCGAGGAACGAAATAGCGAGGGATTTATTCCGTCGCAAATCCGTCGCAAATAGAGATTAGCGACGGATTTGGCCGTCGCAAATTCTGTTTTTTTCTAGTAGTGTTACAAACAACGAGAATCACATCTACAAGATGTGTATGTGACAAAGAGAGATGTTAATTCTGTAAATGAATCATCACATGGATCAATTACCAGGTTAACATCCTCCTGAAATCTTTACCGAACCAATGATTACAGTAACATAATTCACCACAAGCGACATAAATTACTAAGGTTATGAAGTAATTTTTGCCTTTAATTAAATTAAATTAAAAGTATAAATAGTTGATGACATTCTTAAATTAAATAATTTTTTTTTTGAAAAGTTGTATGTATATATATATATCACTGGAGTTGCTTGAATATTTACATAGAGTTAATTGTCCAAATGATCCTTAAACTTGGTCAAAACTGTCATTTTGGTCCTTTAGTTTTAAAAGTGGTACAAATGGTCCTTAATGAAACATTTTGTAGCCAATATGGTCCTTTCTAACGTTGACCGTTAGTCAACACCGTTAAATCAGGGGTAACTTGGTCTTTTTACAGCTTTTCTAATATTTTATTAATTAAAGTGTTAATTAAAATATTGAAAAATAATATATATTTTTTTAATAGAAAATATATGTTAAAACTCTACATCCACAAACAAAACACACACCCTCTCTCCCTTTCTCGGTCACTTCCAGCCGGCTCCACCACCATCCACAGCCTCCACCACCACCCGCAACCACCATCCACACCCTCTCTCTCCCTCGCTCACTCTCCTCTCTCTCACGGTTCACTCCCTCTCATTACAGACCACCGCCTCCTCTTCACACATTTTCATCTTAGAACCACCACCTCCATTTTCATTTTCATCTGACACCGCCGCCGCCACCAGCTCTGGAAGAGAGGAGCACACCACCGACGTAAAGCACACCCAATAGAACCACCATCGTCATCCTCATCTGACACCGCCATCGTAGCCACCACTGGCATCTTCATCCGAGCACCGTAACCGTCATCTTCATCTGAAAGAACAGATCTGATAACAGATCTTAACGATGCTTCTTGAAACCCTAGATCTACACCTATTTTGTGTGAAAACCCTAAATCAACGACAGATCTACCACGCATTCAACCCCTCAGGTGAAAGAACAGATCTGAACGATGGGTTGAAACCCTAAAAACCAAAAACCAGAACAGATCTGATATCTGATCGGATAACATCCCTCTTTTTTGAAAATTAGAAAACCTTAAATAGAGAGAAAGCGATGATCGGCGGCCGTTTGTTTGAACATATTGTGTTTTAATCGTATGAACAGATTGTGTGTACGTGTGTTTGATTCGAAAACCCTAACATAGGATGGAGTGTTTGTGTTTGTTGTTGGTGGTTGTCGGCGAAAGAAACAGAGAGAGAGAAAGAGAGAGAGAGAGGTGTACGCCTGTACGGTTGTTGTTGGTAGTTGCCGGCGAGATACAACCTGTTGTGAGTGGTGGTGTACGGTTATGAGGGTATTAGAGAGAGAGAGAGAGAGAGAGAGTAAGAAACAGAGAGAAAGAGTGAGTGAGACTTATCTAATAAAAGTAAACTTTATATTTAATTTATATATTAATAAGTAAAAGTATAAATAAAAAGAATAAAATAAAACCAGAGGGGTAAAAATGTCATTTTACCCTGATTTAACGGAGTTGACCAACAGTCAACGTTAGAAAGGATAAAATTGGCTACAAAATGCTTCATTAAGGACCATCTGTACCACTTTTAAAGCTAAAGGACCAAAATGGCAGTTTTGGCCAAGTTTAAGGACCATTTGGACAATTAACTCTATTTACATATGAACTTGTCAAGGACTTACTTTAATAGATATACCATCTCACCAGTGGTGAAAATAGAATATCTATATAAGTCCCGGCACACCTAAATAATACAAACGATCCAATAAATGTCCCTATTAATCTTAAGTGCCTATTTTGACTAAGCAGTTCGGGTTTGTTAACCATACATCCCACGTACCAGAAAACCGTTTATTTGATCGGGCTTTAATCCATTGAAACAGGTACAGTTTGATGTCGAAGACCGTATTATCGGTACATGCTTTTGTGCCTTTGAACACCATGTTGTTACGTTCTCTCCAAATGAAGTACCCCGCCACTCGTATCACCAAATTCCACAATTGTAGACTGTCTGATGAAAGCCCACTCGTTTTCCCAGCCTCTGAGATCTCCAAGAAAGACACAAAGGGGTGAAATAACATCCCCCACCAGTTATAAAGATCAGACCACAGGAAACGTAATTTTTGACAAAGAAAAATTGCGTGGTCTACCGATTCAATAGCTTCTTCACATCTTGGGCATAGAATTGAGTCTAAATCCACCCCTTTTACATCCAAAAATGATCTTACCGGTATTCTTCTCCGATCTACCTTCCAACTGAAAATGCATATCTTATTCGGAACCAATCTTGACCAATATGTTGCTTGAGCCGTAGGCCTGCCTTGAAGTTGTGAGTTTTCCAAAAGTTCCCGAAGCTTCTTTACTGAGTAGGACTTGTCGTCTGAAAGTTCCCACTCCTTGACATCTTTTTTATCTTTGTAGACATTCATTTCTTCGAGCTTTAAGAGAAGATTAGCTAGTTCAGTCGCTGTTCTCCCTCTTAATCTTTCCAGGTTTTGAATCTGCCAATTCCAACTTGATCCGATCCATGAACCCATGTCTGCCACAGTCAAATCCTGTCTTCCAAGCTTATTGAACACTCTCGGGAAATCATTCGCTAGTGTTGTATCACCTGTCCATCTATCGAACCAAAAATTTGTATTTTTACCATCACTTATCGATATCTTTAAAAAGGACAGTAAGTTAATACCAAGGCTGTTTAATTCAACATCTGCCATGACAATATGATTCCACATCCCACCCCCACCCCGCAACCCGAAAGAACCCCAACCCCCTTCACCACCGTGGATACTTTTGATAATATCCACCCAAAAACCCGACCCTTTGTACACCAAAATCTCCACCACCATTTGCCCAACAGACTGAGATTAAAAAATTTTAAATTACCCACCCCCAAACCACCCTTTTCTCTTCTAACCGTTAAATCCTCCCAATTTAATCCAATTTATTCCCCAACTTGTTGAATTGTATCAAAATGAGAAAAATGGGAAACAGAATGTAAAAACAAACTTACGGCCGCAAGTAAGTAAATTTGCGGTCGCAAGTGAGTAACCAAGCAAAACCATTAAAAAGGTTGCTTTCGGCCGCAAGTGTTATAACTTGCGGTCGCAAGTTCCTTTTGATTTGTGACGAACCCTAAATCCTTACGGCCACAAGTGGCACGGCTTGCGGTCGCAAGTCGCGGTGAAAACAGATCAGTCGATTATTCTAGGGTTTTGATCGATTCGGATAAAAATACACAATAATAGAATGATTCGAGCATGGATATGAGTTCCTATTAGTTAAAGGATGATAATGTCTACATTTTTCGCGAAAAATGATTGGAGATCGGTCAGAAAGAGAGGAATCGCCTCGGAGGGGTGCCGAAATCGCCGGAGAAGAGAGAGAAAGTAGAGAGAGTGTGTTTGTTCGTGTGTGATGGTCTGAGATGAGGATGATATATATATAAACAACTTGCGGCCGCAAAGGTTTGCTTGTGGTCGCAAGTTATGAACAAGCTTGTGGTCGCAAGTATTTTCTCTTTTGGGCGCAAGATTTATCATTTTGAGCTTTTTGACCAGAACACACATTGGTGTTTCGTTTCAGTGTTTTTACTCTCTATTGTACTCCGGGAATAATTAGAATGGATAATAGCAGTATGGAATGGAAAGCACGAAGCTAGATTAACTAAATTATTAACGGAAAGGAAACGAAACAAAAACAAACACACGGAAGGAAACGGAAAACAGGGAAATAGAGATCCGGATATGGGTCCCGACAAAAATACAAGTAACATACTATTAGTATGGTGTGTAAGCGAACACTATAACGCGTTGAAATGCGGATTATTCTCGCGATGTAGAAAAATAACAGAAAAAACAAAAGATCAAATCAACGACTAGGTATTTCTTAGTATTGCCTATCCCCGGCAGCGGCGCCAAAAACTTGGTGTGCAGCCCGCGTACGGGTATTTTTAAGATGATTAAAAGCTTTTTCACACTGGTGTTTTAAATTTATAAAATAGAATTACAAAATAAATACTACACACGACTCAAGCAAGTATGACCTGGTCAGTAGTAGTATAGATAGAGTAAGACCGAGTATCGTTCCACAGGGACAGAAACTACCAATATTCTACCATCATCGTTGTTTGATCAGAAAGATACTTTGGAGAGTTGGAAAAGATAAAGAAACTAAAATACATAAAGAAAAATATAATACAGGGATAGAACGGATTAACACCATAAGGATAAATATTCACTTAGGCTTCTGATTCATCCGAACCAATCATAGCAATAAATATAACAATAATAATATGAAGACTTGACTTCATGTAATTTTAAGACCATCAGCATCCAACCCAACTTACCCAACCAAAAGCAATGCCACATCATCCTCCACATCATTCTCCACCTCCAACCTTTCTAACCCTACAACCCCTACATCCAACCCTATTTAACCCCACATCAAATAATAATAATATAATTTTATTTAAGATGAGAGAGAAAGAAAGATAGAGTGAGGAAAATAAAAAAAATAAGAAAAAAAAAAGGAAACCGATCGGGTCTGTGGACTGGATATCCAACCCATCGGCTCCTTCCCAACTCCAAGCGATGGTGTTCCCATCGGCTCCTTCCCTCCACCTCAGCATAACCCGACGGCTTCCTCCTCCGATGCGGATAGTATAAGCACGGAGCATGCTGTTCTCTCTAATACTCACAAGTCATATTATCATGTAAATCATCACTCGAGTTATCAAGACTCAGATTTACAATAAAAAATAACATGTAAGCATAGAATCATAAGACAATCACAGATCCACTTAACCATGTTTAAATCCAGCTACAAGCCATACATTCTTGGTCAAATGATATGTCTCATAGCTTTCAAAACATAAGAAAGGTGTTAAAGTGATTTAATAATGGTTAGAATAAAAGAAACAACAAACTAATATGGAATAGGACCCATGCGATCGCATGGCATTACCATGCGGTCGCATGACCTCTTTTTACAACATATATCATTTTTCCCAAAGATTAAACACAAACAACCTGGACTTTCATCCAAGGTCATAAGTAGATAGTAAATGAACACTATGATGTTATGAACCCAACAAGATTCAAACCATGTGCGTTGGATTTAAGATCAAGCCTTATGTTATTTCTTTTAGATATCATCATGTTAAGTACTATTTCTAGTACTTAACACATGCAAAGCATGAAACACGTAAGCATGCACATATAATCGTAGAATTCTGATTCTTAATGACATTAGGAGTTCATTTCAACCTTAACATGTTCAAAAACATCTTTTTAATCTTTTTTATCTTTTTGTAGTATTAATGATCGAATAATAAACGTACACAATTAAACTTTCATTTAAGATGTGAAACATGTGAGAAACCATAATATGATAAACATGGCCAACTTGTTAAGATCTGAAATGATCAAAGACAAGTTCCAAAAATGCTTTTCAAATGACAATCTTGCTTGTTACACCATTTCTAGTGATAACTACACAAGATCTTAAGATTAAACCATCATTCTTGAATATGCATGCAATATAACTTTGAGGTTTTCACACAAAAGGTTACCAAAACATGAACATGAACAAATATATCACATGAACATGATTAAACACATTTATATTAATGATCAAAACATACTTTTTATATCAAGTAATCAAGAAAAGATTATATTGTCATAACTTGACCAAGAATCATCTTGGCACAAGTGAAATAAGTCAAGCTTCATCAAATTTAAGTACAACAACATCTGGAATTCATGATACATGATTAAGAACAGAAGATAGAATGATTATACCAAATAACCCCGAGATAATGTGTACTTTGACTTCAAAAGTCGAAGCTTTCAAGTGTTGTTCCAAACTTCTAGCAAGCTCTCCTCTTTGGATATCACCATGGAATGCTGTTGAAGTGTTTAGAGGTCTAGGAGAGTGTTTGGAGGGTGAGAAATCCGGAGCCAAGGCTGGGGAAAACCCAGCCGAGTCTGCCTTTGCTTCTGGCTGAATGTTGTTTAAATAGAGTGCATACTGGGGGTCTTTGCGGTCGCATGGCATTCCTTTGCGGTCACATGGACCATTTTGTCAAAAGATGCTCTGCCACTTTCGCATCCCGAGGCCTGACAATACGGTTACCGAAGATTCGATTAATTTTGGTGGGCGGGGACCCTTGCGGTCGCAAGCATTTCCTTGCGGCCGTAAGGACCTCTTTTTGTCAAAACTTCGTTTTTGCTTTATAATCGCGGGATTTGTCCATGTTTCTTATGTTAAGCTCTTTTAGACCTGTATGGTGAATTATTAACATATTAGATCATTAAATGGATATATCACCATGGAAATGGGTTAAGAATGGGAGCGTTTTGGTATATAAAATATGTATAAAAACGCATATATCAATTAAATACCAAAAATGTTTTAAAAACTTAATGTTGAAACCGTCCGGTCCCGGAGCTTTTGTACTACCGCAATCAGATACTGCCTCAAACACTTCTTTTTCTGAAAATTCTTTCACTAATGCTGAATTATCGACCTCAAAAAGCTTTGCAAATTCTGTACTTTTGAACTTTAAATTGGACTATTCATTGTTAGAGTAAAAGTTTGCAAAGTAATCCGCACCTGCTTTTTTCAATGAAACCGGGTTCATTTCCCAAATACCACCTACCTTCATCCCCGCAATATTATTCCTTCTAAATCTTGCTTTCAAAGTAGAATGAAAAAATTTAGAATTTTCGTCACCTTCTACCTGCCATCTAATTAGTGCCTTTTGCCTTAAACTTTGAGACTTTTTAAGATCCAATTCCGCAAATCTTTTTTTATTTTCTAACCACAATTGTCTTTCGATGCTGGAAATTGACCCTTGTTCCTAAACCCTAAATATGTCTTTGTTAAAAGAATACTCAGGCTAGTATTCTAAAAAGAGAGTGTATTGTGTAAAAAAAACACAACACCCCCAAAATTTGAACATATCTTTGATACAGTACACTTTTTTTTTTAAATTACACCACTCAAAAGTTAATTAATGCTCTTTCATTTTTATATCACTATTGCGCCATATTACTTAATTTTTATGGGGCTATGTTTCCAATATTTACATTTTGTTGTACCAATTTCACACTAAGGTATATTACAATGTGTACGCCTTTTGCGTTATATTGCACAAATTTTACATTATTTTACGTAACGTTAATCTATGCACATTTCTGACAACACAACATTGCATATTTTTTACACTAGGTGACACATGACTTTGGAACGCACTTTTTGCCCTGTTTGGGAGTAGTTTTTCACATACGTCAGGTACCTAAAAAACTAAGAGTAACAATTTGGGGGTTTTGAAAATACAAATACCAAAAAAAAAAAAATCCGCGTTAAGGTATTTTCTACGAACAAATGCGCAAAAATGGTTGAGTCATGTTCATTTAGATTGTTTGAAGTGCAAAAATTAAAAAAAGAAACTTAATTAGGTGTTCCGAGAACAGGTGCAAGGAAGGAAAATAATAGGGGAGCAAACATGTTCATGAAGGAAGGACACATGACATATGCTTTAACCACATAAATGACTTTTACTTATTAGATTTTTTTTAACGGCAAAATTAGTTGTTAGTAAGTTAGTAAACCTCAAGTTAGAATTAAATTCTATTGCCAATGTTTGAACCCTGGACCTCTTAGAAGGTTTTGTCTCCCCCTCACTCTTAACCACATAAATGACTTTTACTTATTAGATGAATGGTAAAAATTGATTCTAGCGGTTCTTACAAATAATAATACTTAAATGAACCATATATATATATATAGTGAAATGTTCAATATAGTCCAAAGTTTTTGTGTAGTTCCAAAAGACAAATCTCAGCCACAGGATAAAAAAAAAGGTAAATGCCCACCAGCACCTCGGGCCACCACCACTGCCGCCGACCACCACCTCCGGCCGCCGCAATCACAAGTGATTGAAGCACAATCACATGTGATTACCGTCAACCACCACCACCGACCATCACCTCCGGCCACCACCACAGCCGCCGACCACCACCTCCGGCCGCCGCAATCACATGTGATTGCACACCGCCAACCACCACCACCGACCATCACCTCCGGCGACACAATCACATGTGATTGAAGCCACAATCACATGTGATTGAAGCCACAATCACATGTGATTGCACACCGCCAACCACCACCACCGACCATCACCTCCGGCCACCACCATAGCCGCCGACCACCACCTCCGGCCGCCGCAATCACATGTGATTGAAGCCACAATCACATGTGATTGCACACCGCTAACCACCACCACCGACCATCACCTCCGGCCACCTCCTCGGGCGACGCAATCACATGTGATTGAAGCCACAATCACATGTGATTGCACACTGTCGGACACCACCACCGATGCCGTCGACCATATCTCTTTTTTGAAGCATCAAATGACGAATTTGAGACCAGATCTGAACTCCTCTCATCAAACCGAGTTGAACCACCACCATCCCCACCCTGAACAACTCCGGATCTGAGAAATAAAACTCCGGATCTTTTTTTGAAGCAGCCAATGACGAATCCGAGACCAGATCTTAACTCCTCTCATCAAACCGAGTTGAACCATGTGCGCCACCACCATTAACTCCGGCCGTGGTGGTCGGATTTTGCAGCGGCGGCCATGGTGGTCGGAGTTTGCTCGATTTCTCGTTAATGGAGTGGAGGATCGTGAGGACGATCAGGCTCCATAGTCTTGTAGGGGAGTTAAAACCGATCACCCTCACCAAAAATCACGATGATCCGACGGTGGGTTAGCCTGAAAACGCTTTGTTGATCGTGTAGCTGAGATTTGTCCCTCAGGACTACACAAAAAAGATGGATTATATTGAATACAACAATATATATATATATATTCACAATTGGTTATCTTTTAAAGATAATATTTTGAAGATTACATTTTTTTGTTTGCTAAATAATATATATATAGCAAATAGAAAAATATAATCTTCAGAAAATTATTTTAGAAGATAACAAATTATAAAAATTCGGACATTATGTGGATCTTTATCATCCTTATTTTTTATGAAAACATTCTATCAGTTAACGTATGGAGGTATAGTAAGAAAAAGTTGACATCATAAAATTAACGGATTTATGGTCTAAAGATACTAAAATATTAAAAAAGTATTTTTCATGACTATGTTCTTATCCTGCTGTTAAAAAATATATAAATCTAGAAGTATATTTCAAACGTGGGTGTACTATATATGCTATTAAAAAAAAACTTTTATCCATAAAATATCTATGAACATAAGTATTTTTTAATTGTCGTATACAAAAATATCGGAATTATCATAATGTTAGTACGTAATATCATGCATATATATCTTTTCATCTTTTGTGTAAGAAAATTGGACACGGTCCTGGCACGAATATCACATAAATATCTACATGTGTTGATTTTTACGATACCAACAAAAGATATAAAATATCAAAATTTTTATTATCTAAATCCTGTCCAATTGGAAATGATTCTCTTGCATATATATGGTCAACTCTGAGCCCCGTAATCAAACGCCCATAACTATATTTTGATGAGAACAAATCCCCTTTGACGATTATAATGGTTGCATTGTTGTTGTTTTCCTTAAATTTCATAATAGTAATTAACAGGAGATTGATCAAAACTCTATATATTATCACCATTAAAAAAGAATTTCTGTCAGATCACAAATGTTTGGTGATATGATTATGCAATAATAAGAACTCTGAGTATAACCAAGTCCAAATTAAAAAAAAAAAAGGCTGTAAATTATTTTAAGAAATCACCACAAAATAAGTTATATATTTATAAGATAGTAATTAAAAACTAGATTATATATGTTAGTCTTTTGGAAAAGATTCCGTGGTCATAATCAAATTTCAAATCGAAACGAGTTACGGTTACAATATATATGTGGAACACGTACAACAGTCCAGCATAAAACTAATAACCATTTTCTCCTATTTCTATTGTTTTGTTTGTGAGTGTCGGCACCACAGGCCGGGAATCACATGACATCACGTGCAGTTGAAAAGAAAAAGCATGATATCACGTGATGCCACCATGGCATGATACGTCTTTCTCTGACTGCCACGTGCCATCGAGACCCAGTTAGCAGAAACCTCCAGGTATGTTGGATAATGCACAATTGTGCGTGTGGCACTCCCTTGACTTCTGTTTGTCAAACTTCCAATAACCCAGACGCCTGGATGAATGATTGGAATGTAACAGACGAGATTATGAAAGGATCGCTAATGATGAAGAAATAGTGGGATTTTATTTATCAATCAACTAATAGCTACCAAAGAGCATTTGGCCTACTGGTACTGGTACCGAAGTGTGACCAAGATCTCTCTTCTTTTTAGAGGTTGATGGTTCAAGTCTTTTTAAGGATATAAGATGTAAATAAGGTGGGTGGTTGTCAGTGACGGATCCAAAAATTTTTTTTAATGGGTTCACCACTAAGCTCTGGTTTTTCCTACAGTTCGCTTATCTATTGAAACATAACATTGCCACTGATACGGAGAATTCTAGCGCTAGTGATTAGAAAAAACAATTTTTTAGAGTAAAATATGGGAAAAATACGTGTGGGGACATCATGTAGGAATGATTTTGGGATATGAGAATTAAAATTTTAATCTAGTTTCCTTTTTTATGGGTTGTATAATCGGTTCACAACCTTACATCAATGGATTTGTAGCTTCACATCCAAAATTTAGTTAATTTCCATATATAATTTTTAAACATTTAACATATAAAATTGAGTTTTATAAAAAAATTACTGGGTTCACGGCCACCCACTGCCTTGTGGGTGGCTCCGCCCCTGGTGGTTGTATTTGTCGTTAAAAAAAATCAACTAATAGCTAGAATAATAAATATAAAAAATGTGCTTAGACATACATCTTAGTTTATAACTCTAGTGTGAAATTATAAAAAAATTTATTATAATAGGTTCATGATTAGCTAAAAGTAAAATTGCGTAGTGTCTACAGATGTATCGTATATGTTTGTCTAAAAAGTATAGGGTTAAAGTTGCTTAAGACAACAGACTTTTCCCAATTTCTGATATGGCACATTAACTTTTTTTTACACATATGGCCATTTAACTTACCAAAACCGTGTCGATATGGCCAAAACGCGACCTGCAACCTGCCAAGTCGGTTTCAGCCCGTTTTTTGCGATTTTTGGGCCGATTTTTGGTCGTTTTTTGTGATTTTTTCTAGAATCTTGTAATTTATTATTATACCTTTCAAATGACACCTAATTTATGAATTTTCGTCAAGTATTGAGAGAGAATTTCAAGCTCAAAGTCTCGTTTTTTTGGGTTTTTTTTCCGAAAACAGGGCAGAAAAAAGATTATTTTTTTGCTCGATTCTTGATCGTTTTACGTCATTTTTTTATAGATTGTCGTAGATAATCTTTTTACCTTTCAATGGACACCAAATTCATGAAAAACCATCAAGTGTAGGCCAAGTTATTGCTAATTAAAGTCGGTAAATACCAATTCGACACCCTTACGGTATTTCGATGAATTGACACATTTTAAACTCGTTTTTATTCGTTTTTTTGTACTACTTGATAGAAAACTCGATTACCTTTCCATAGAGTCAAGAATCATTGATTTTCGTTAAGTGTACAAGGAGAATTTTGGCTTAAAAGTTTGTATTCGAAGTGAAGGAAATTGGGGAAGAAGGTGACCTGCTATTGCAGGTCAAAATCACCAAAATGACTATAATAACAGGTTTCTTACAAGTTAAATGGCCATATGTGTAAAAAAAAAGTTAATGTGACATATCGAAACATGGGGGAAAACGTCTTTGTCTTTAGTGACTTTAACCCAAAAGTAAACTATATCCGAATTTAGAAAAGATAATGGTGAATAATGACGCTCCATCGTGTTAGCGGAGAAGAAGAGTAACAGGTGAGATTACCTACAACTTTCCCTTTTTTAATCAAAACTCAAAAGTTTGATACCTTAAAGGTTTTAATCAAAAGAGAAAAAAAAATTAAGATATCTCAAACAAGAAATTATAACAAGTACGATATTTATCTGTGCAATTTGCCCCAAAAGTAATAAGTATGATTCGATCTTCTCGTAATACAATTCTTTTTAAGAAAAAAGAATAAAAGCAAATAAATTAATCCTAATACCTTTAACCATGTATTTTATAAGAGAGATAATTTATGCAAAACACTAGTTTTTCATCTATATTACATTATAAAACATTTAACTTTTCCTTTCTTAAAAATTTTAAGACTACTTAATTTAAGTAGTACATTTTTTTGCTTAAGATACAAACACTTAAAGCAATAGCCTAACCACTCATTCCCTTGATTATCTCAACTAATTTAAGACAATTATTACTTTAATAAATCATTAAACATCACAAAATTATTTAATTTATATTATTATGGCTAAATTACTTACATCAATTCCTTTTAAGGCTATAATACATTTTTCTCTAACTATTTAATAATAATATTTTTTTAGTTGTTTTTCAAAAACTATTTTAACAACTAATAAAATTGTTGATTGTAAAAAAAAAGTATAGAAATCAGAAAAGGTAGAAAATACATGGATAGATTGAGTAACACGCATTTCACATACCATACCCTACTTTTTAAATCAAACATGTTATCGAGTACAAACTATTTTCATCGTTGCCGCATTGCGCGGGTGCAATATTAGTATGTAATAAGCCGTGTACGTTTAAACTTTAAACCACATTAATACCTTTGAATATATGATTGAGAAAAGTAGTTAATTAGTTTTCAGGAGTGAATGTATCTTTTTATTCTTTATCTATACTAATATTGATTTAAATTTAGTTTTATAAATAACATAAAATATTATATTTCATAAATTAAACTAATACTTTAACCTTACATAATTAAAATAAAAAATATATCATTTTCAAACAACAAAAGGTAACTTATCATTGTCATTGTTTGTTTCTTGAAAGCCATAAAATATGTTTGATTAAAGACGCCCAAAAGTTATGATGCTCGGTTTCGGCCTTCTTGAACATTACCCTCGAATTGTTCCTTGCTAATCTCTTCATCGTCTTCCTCATCTACTTGAACGTCGTTTTCATATAAACAAAAAATTGTGTTATCTTCATCTTATATATAATATCATATTGTATAATATGATGCATATGTACATAATTTTACGTATTCATGAATGTCACAATCTTGGCGGGTTTTGTATTATTTGCCAACGTTGTTTAGCATACTAAAACAACATTTAACATCCTTACCGCTTCTTATGCGACTTAAATCTTGCCAGGTTTTGACAAAAGTAGCACGTTCGTGATATATCTTATCCAGAAGATAGTTTGTAGTTGTGCTTGCAGACTAATCCATTATCTTAAAACGGACACTCCGTTGCTTTGTCGTTGTAGATATCGTCAAACGATGGCGACTGATTAAACACATTGAGGTCATTGTTGGACCCGACATAATAGTCGAATGATAACGGTCATCTCTCATAAACTGTCCGCATAATGCAACAGACGGGGTAATTTGCTCAATCCTAACGCTTACAATCTATGCTTGCTTATATGTCGGGAAGCCCGTGCCAAGATTCTTGTAGAGATGTAATGAAGTTACACTCTATCTAACAACCATCAAGCATTCACCTGTTAGGTATGACTAGAAATTAGCGGTACGATATCTGAAACTAAAATTAATTAGAAAGCTCGATGATTGCTGGTTTTAATTATTGATTAATTAAAAACAATTGATAAAGAATTAGTTGGCACAAGATTCAAATTGGATCCTACCTAGAAGCTTGAAATTTGAATTGCATAATTCAAATAAGATAAGGATTGGGCTGAAATTTGAATGGTGTTTGGATATATATTTCAAATTTTGGCGCTTAATTTTGTTTAGTCGAGTTGTATTAGGATTAGGATTGTTAGCTTAACAAAGGCCCATTTAGCTAGGCCCATTGTTAGCTATTAGGGTTTCTTAGCATTTCTTATATATAGACTCTTTTCTTTGTATTTTTGTATTGTACTTGATTATCAATAATATTTGCATATTTTCTCTCTAGTATCTCCGGGGCACTCAATTTCAGTCTCTTTTGTTTCCATCTACATCGTCCTTAGACTTGCGTGCTTATTGTGATGCTGATTGGAATGGTGATCCTAATGATCGTAAGTCCACTACTGGATGGTGCATTTTTCTGGGTGATTCTCTTATATCATGGAAGAGTAAGAAACAAGATGTTACTTCTCGATCTTCTACAGAGGCAGAGTATCATGTCATGGCTTCGGCTACTTTTGAGATTGTTTGGTTGAGATGGTTACTTGCAGACATGGGTGTTACTTTAAATTGTCTTACGCCTCTACATTGCGACAATAGGAGTGCTATCCAAATTGCTCGCAACCCCGTTTTTCATGAATGAACCAAGCATATTGAAACAGATTGTCATTTTACACGTCATCATCTTCAGCTTGGTACCATTTCTTTGCCGTTTGTTCCTTCCGCTTTACAGATTGCAGATATATTCACCAAGGCGCATTCAGTTTTACGTTTCCGTTTTCTATTTGACAAACTCTCAATGCATTTAGCAGTATCATTATGAGTTTGAGGGGGGATGTTAGCTTAACAAAGACCCATTTAGCTAGGCCCATTGTTAGCTATTAGGGTTTCTTAGCATTTCTTATATATAGGCTCTTTTCTTTGAATTTTTGTATTGTACTTGATTATCAATAATATTTGCATATTTTCTCTTTGGTTTCAACAAGGATTTCTAGTTTGTTTATTATAAATATCATAGCCATGTTTCAATCAAGCTATGCACTTTTGGAGTGACTTCAATGTAAAACTTTAGTAATAATAAAGAAGTCTATGATTCCTGCCTGTAGACTTAGGTCGTAACTCTAACGACCGAACCACGTCATATCTTAGTGCTTATTTATCTTGTTTTGTTATCCGCGTATTTTAATGTTTTTTTTTTCAGGTTTTACAAGTTGATATTTTAATCCTTACATCACGTTGCAGCGACACTATTCTTGATAATTTAGATTGTACATCTCTATCGCTATGTAGTTCCTTTCTAGCTAATGATGACGCGGTTGATGACTTAAAGATTTATGTGATCATTACACAATTAATTAATTTTCAGAATGAAAGACATAATTTAGTTTACTTTCAACAAGAGGATATTAATTTTCAAAATAATTAAGTGTAAATACAAGATCAAGTTCGATTGTATGAGTTAGATTTGAGTTAATTGTAAAGTATTTATGATGTGATTACGCAATTAATAATAAAAAAGAGAAGGATGAGGAAACTTGGAACAATGTTAACCAAACAAATGAGTGTTTATAAATTAAAATTGTGATTTCAATTATACTTGGATGAATATTGTCCACTAATTCAGTTGTCCCCACCTATAAATGCCAAACATCTCCGTATTCCCAACATGGCAAGAGATTCATATTCTTGAAATGGTAACATGGAAACAATAATACAGTATGCGTACTATGTTCCATTTATTAAAATGGATTACGTCAAATATCATACTTTAAAAGTTATACCAAGGCTGTTTGTTTGTAGCTTAATGAAATTATTTAACATTGAATTCTGAATCGTTCAATATTTAGTGTGTTTTATTACTGTTTTTAAATAAAAATAGTGCTGAATGAAAAAGAAGAATACTACTGAATTATTCTACCTCAAAGTACATTATGAATCATTAAGCGTCAAGTATTTGACCATAATATTCTTTCTTTCACACGTTATATTGCTAAACAATCATACCTTGTAATATAATATATCATTTTATAATTAAAATGGTAATATGTATCATTCAGATTACTCATTCAAACATTTATCAAACAGCATGTCACAATTAGAGACAGATTTATTCAGAATCTTTAAATTATTCAGACCATAAGATTATTCAGTGGTTAATCATTCTGTTTTAACAAATAGTCTCTTAATTATTTTGAAAGTAATTTAGAATCAGAATACAAGGTATCGATCTCTTAATTTTGAATTTGTAAATTAAATGTTTAAACTTTTATTCCATTTTTATATTAGACGATCGAGTTCTTATAAACTCTCTCGTTTATACTGGATTCCACTTTTATGTCACTGTAAGATGAGTTGTAACACACTCCTCACTTAAATATCTGTTTTTAAAGTAAAAGTTTATATATTTTATTCTATATGTACAAATTATATTGAATGAGTGACTCCAAGTGGGAGCTCAAGCAAAACCCACTACACTAAAGCTGTCCCATTTATAAACAAATTGATTATTCTACCCCCAAGGCCCAAGGACTTTTAAACCACATTTCCAAGTTCCAACAACCCTATAGCGTTGATCTTGATCCGGCTTGAACACCAGGAGAGAGAGACAGAGAGACTATGGAGCTGAAAGCATCACGAGACAAAATGCCAGCATTCTCCTCATCTTGCAAAAATAAGACCGACCGAGTCACCCCCAGTCAAACCAACATACGAAGACCATGGTGTGATCTCTATCCTTCTCTAAATATGTTTGATTTTTCAAACTTTTTTAGTAATACTTTTACATTTTAAAATGTAAAAAAAATAAACAAGTATGATAAAATATAATTTGATATTTTTTTTAAAGTTGACATGTAAAATGTGATATGCATAATTAAATTATCGCCTTTATTAGTGTGAACAAATAATCAAAGTTTTCACATTTTTAAGTGTAATATGTTGAAAAAATATCTCTATGTTAAAAGTTTACGTTTTTAAGCGTAAGTTTTTCTAAGTTTATATTAATTACTATATATACACTTTTACAAGTGTGAACTTTTAAAATTAATATTATACATTTAAAAGTGTGAGGTTTTTTATTGCTTTTACCTCCCATTTTGTTTAAACTATTCTACTACTTTTAAGTGTGCGTTTTTTTAAAAATTCTACATACTTTTGATGAATCGTGAGAAAAACTCATATTTGTTGTAGTGTAATTTGTGTCTTTCTCTCATCCTCTAGCTCTCTTATTTTTATAAAAAATGATTAGTGAGATATAAAGAAACCATTACCGGAACTATAAAGAAAATACATTGATTATCCACATAATTTTAGGAATATTAAAACACTTAAAAGTGTGGAAAGTTTTATCAAGCATGAAAAGATATGTGTAACAAATTTCTATCAAAATATCTACATTTAAAGTGTTAGAACTATAGTAAAAATCATATTTATTAGTGTAGACAAATCATTAAAAATTTTATATTACTAAAGTACAAGGGTGAAAATTTAAAAATAATATTAAATCTACAAAAGTCTACGCTTTTAAGTGTGAATATCTCTAATTCTCCATTTACTACTAATCTTATACATTTAAAAACATGGACCATAAAAATCAGATCTACACGTTTGCAAATGTAGATTTTTTTATTTTCTAACAAATCTCTATATTTATATTACTTTTCACAATAATAAGTGTGATAAATTTTAGAATTTTTACACTCTTTTGTGAAATGTGAGAAATAATATGTTTTGTAAATGGGGTTAAATTTATTGGATTAGAAAGATGATACAAGTTATAGAAAAACTGATATAACAATAATATTACAATTTTGTTGTTTAAGGGTGATCAATTCCCCACCCTAAAGGCATTGTAGCAACTAAGCCATTGGGGGTTTTTTTTTACAAATTTTTTTTTATTAATTGCAAATGGATCTTATATTTTTCTCTTTTGTGAAGGAATTATAGAATCTTTATGTATAAAGTAATATAAAAGGAAAGGCAAAATTTAAATCCTAACAAAAAAAACAAAAGAAGAATAAGAATATAGATGTCAAACTTTAATTCGTATGAATTGCTAATAATTTATCAAACTTAAGAGATCCTAAGAGTTGTGCTCTTCCTTTTTCTTTTTTAATTCACGAGGATTTTTTTTTTATATAAATAGTTAGAAGTCAATTGCAATGGATTGAAAAGCCAATTGCTCCTTATATATGATACCTTAATTAAATTCTATTTATTTTCTCGTATGAGTCGAACTCGATCATGACTTGTAAGTTCTAAAAGTAACCACGTAATCTAATTCACGATCAAATGTAGAGGAACGTGTTCTCTTTTTATACATAGACTAACAATCGTTGCCATCTTTTCATGTTAATTTCAGAGTACGTACAATATTAATTAATTATTTCCAATCATTTATTGTTGTTAACTTTGAGAATTAATTGTTCCCTATAAAAACCACCGAAGGTCTTCCAATATTTCTAGACCTCATTGTTTCTGCTATTTTCTCATAATCTTTTATAAAAGTGTCCTGCATGATTCGTACGATTTTGAAGATTTGGAGGAGGTATGATCGCCTTTAATTACTCGATATATATTCTTGCTAAATTAAACATCTTTTTTGTTAATTACTAAACGTCTGCGGTTGATATATATACCATTACAGAAAGCGTGAAAGAAAAAAGAGTAAATTATAATGTTAAATAATTTATCCTAATTTGTCTACTTTCATTTCATTAACTTAATACAACTTTATATTACTTTTAGTTTACATAAAAAATATATTAAATAAGGATCTACAATTAAATTAGGATAAGACTTGTATTATATAATAAATCTAGGACAAAGAATGTGAATATGTATATTATTTTATTATTGATGCATCCTAACATTGAGTTAAAATCGGGTTTTAACTTTTATCATTTAAAGTCAAAATCAAGTATCAATTTTGACTAACATGATTACATGAATTGTTATAATTTAATTTGACTAAATAAAAAATTTAAATTCAAAAATTAAATTATTAAATGTTAATATCTATGTTTTTCGATTATTTAATACAAGATCTTTTATCCATTATACTTAGATTAGCAGCTTAGGTTTGTAAGTGGTATTTGATTTGATATATATGATAAGTATAGTTTATAAACCACTTTTTATCTTTTGTTTTATTAACACATTTTGATTTTTAAAAAGATGCTTTATTAATGATGTGTTAATGATGGTTATTTTTGAAAAATCAAGGCTCGCCAAATTAATGATGATTTATCCGGATATAATTCACGGTTGGATAAATATATAAATTACCAAAATACCCCTATTAATGTGTCATTAATAACATTAAAAACAGTTCTCGTACGAAAAACAATTCTTGTTTAAACTTTTACGTATATATATCTTTAAACTGTTAAGAGTCTTTGAACATTAAATACATTTATACTAAAATGTAATACACTAGTTAATTACCCCGTATACTATATAAACGGGTGACCATAAACTATTAGTATATATATTAGTCTTTAGTAATATTATTAAGAGAGAACAAATCAAAAAGATAAGAGATAAAAATTAATTTTAAAATTAATAAAATAAGAACTATATTTATACATATATGACTTGGAATCTAAATTAATAAAATTATCTTTTAAACTTTTTCCAATACTTTATTTACCTTTCACTTTATCTTATATTAAAACTAAATTTAAATAATTAAACTAAAGAAAAAAAGATTAGTTATTATCTAAACATGATTAGTTGGTATCTATAAATTGTAGTTTATTTAGGGTATATTGATTATTTACTTTTATTTATGATTATAAATATATTAATAAGTGTGGTTGAATTTGATAAGATCATATGATTATCTTGATATGAGTTTTCAATGTTTTGATTCTAAAAAGTCAAAATTGATTTTTTGATTTAAAGTAAATAGATGATCAAGATTAAATCTTTTTTCAAATGAATAGTTCAGATCGTCTAATAATTTTTTTTAAACTAGTCTTTTATATATATTAGAAGATTAGTCTTTTTAAAATGTTATTAAGAGAACCCTGCAATCTATCTGAGAACGAACTATATATATCTAAACTATTGAACCGTTAACTATAGTTAAATCAAGTTAGTAAGTTAAAGTATTTCAAAGTCTTTTGTATATGTGTTTGTGAGTTGTGTTCAATATAGTTCATATAAAAAACATAGTTCTGAAATTTTAATATTCAATCACATGTGATACATGTCAATTACGAAAATGTCACCCTACCCAAAATTTTAAAAAATTCAATCTGGACCATTGATAGGGCTGATCCAAAAGCTAAAATTAATCTCTCAGGACTATTGATTAATTATGGTCTGTATTGAACATTTCTCATTTGTTTGTAGTTTGTTAATGAATACATATTAATATTAATTAAAATACTATAAGTTATTTTTTTTTACGAAAATACTATAAGTTATTGAACCTATACAATTTAAGAGGAAAAACATCGTACGTTAATCGTAAAGTATAGTTATATTAAAAATTAAATATACGAAAAACAATAAATTAATTGTACTAAAGTTACTATCTTAGCAAGCGATTTTATTTTGTACTTAATAATACTTACAGTCTATTATTTTTGCGATTTGTGATTATCAAGTTAATTACTGGGATTTTAACTTTCCTTAACTACAATATTCATGTATTCTTCAAAGTACATCATGTGTTCTTATTCAAGATCTATAACGTCTTCTTCCAAACCAATCAAACATATTCCTAAGCCAGAAACTTTAGTCATATTTGTGAAGTTTGAAGAAAACCAATAAAACAATCCTTAAACGTAAACCTTAGATAAGAACACAATGACGAATATGGAGTTTAAACGATACGTAAACAAGAATTTGAAACCCCGAAACATGATCTGGAAGTGAAAATCGTATAAACAATAAAAAATCTAATCAAACAGGAATCGTTTGGAACCATAATCGAATATAATGTAACGCATCTGTATAGTAGAACATATTAACAAAAATTGTTGGTAACCAAAATTGAACTATATCTAGTTAATAATCCGAACACTCTGGTAACCGACATGTAATATGATGAAAAACGTAAATTTTATCATATTATCATTTCTAAAAGGGCAAATTGCCGAGAAAGATAACTAAAATACTCAAATTTGCCAATAAAGGTAACGTCAATTTTTTTAGACTAACAAAGGAATATAAATTTCAATTTTTGACAAAAAAGGTAACCGGTAACCGGAAGTCCAGGTTACCGGTAAAAATTTTAGTGAGGTGGCAATCAAATTCTGATGTGGCTTTCTTATTTGATTTTAAAAACTGATGTGGCTTTCTTATTTGATTTTAAAAAAAACTTTTAATTTAATAAATGTAATTTATACATCTATTACCCATTCTCTCTCTTAACCGTTCTCTCTCCCCTGACTCCCCTCTCTCTCTGTAAGCCGCCACCACCACTACACAGATCAACGACCACCGCCATTTCACCGATCCACCACCAGCACCACCATCGTTCCTCCGTCGCTCCACTGCACCATCACTCCACCGCCACCTTCAGTCGATTTTTTCCAGATCTACGCCACCTTCGCTCCATCGTTGCTTCAAAGGTGGGTGTTTTTCAGATTTTGGTTAGGGTTTTTCGAAGATCAAGTTGAATCCGTCGAGATCTGTTCTTTCAAGTTCAGATCTGGTTAGGGTTGTCCAGATCTGGTTGGTGTTCGAAGATCAAGTTCGATCCAGATCTGGTTAGGGTTGTCCAGATCGGCCGAGGTCTCTCTCTCTCTCTCTTTCAAGTTCAGATCTGTTCGGGATCTCTCTCTTTCTCTCTCTTCTTTTTGTTATTCGAGTTCCAGATCTGGGTTGTCGACTTTGACCATCGTCTTTGTGTTTGTTGGTGTTTGAAGATGAAACTTTCTCTGTTTCAGACTTGTTTCTTGATTGTGTGTGTGTGTGTGTTGGTGTTAGAGGGCTCAAGAATTTGTATTAAAGATGGCGACGGTGGTTAATGGCGGCGGTGGTCATTGGCGGAGGATGGTGACCAACAACGGAGGATGGTGGCCAACGGTTGTCATTTGAAGGTGGTGGAAGGAGGTCAAGAACACATGAATTCTAATTAAAAATAATCAAAAGAGTAAATATAATAATTACATCATGAACGAATCTCAAAAGGTAATTAATAATAATAAGTTGTTGTAAGAAAAAATTAAAAAATTAACCGATTTAAATATTGTTTAAAATGATATAGTTATTAAGCTTTTAAGTTTAAGATTAATTTAAATAAAATTCATGATAATTGAAACTATTATTATTGACTCAAAAATATGTGGAGCCTATTTGGCTAGCCATGTCAGCATATTCAATGAAGAAGATCCCACGTGGACAGTCTAATGGTTCAAATGACCTGCTGACTGGGCACTCAATAGGTAGATCAGGTCATTGTTCCCTTTTTTGTCAAAAATTGAAATTTATAATCATTTGTTGGCCTAAAAAAATTAACGTTACCTTTATTGACAAATTTGAGTATTTTAGTTACATTTCTCGGCAATTTGCCCTTTCTAAAATTAAATTTTCAAAGAAATATCATATTATGATAAGATTTATATCAAAATGTGGATAAAAAAGAAGCACGTATTAATGTAATTTATCCTCACGTATTAATGTAATTTATCCTTACACTGAACATTATATATTAAAAAGTTATTAAAGAAAAACCAATAATTTGTAAAATTTATATTTAATAATGATAATTATTATTATAATAATAATGATAATGATAACAATAGTAGTATTTAAATTAAAATTAATAGTATAAAGCTGGATGCAAAATATCTTTCAAAAATAGTGATGCAATTATAGGGTTGGATACCTAGACTTATGGTGAAAACCGAAAATGTGCAGGTGAGGATAATCAAACATGCAGACAAACACTACATCACGCATGTCTATTTTAAAGAATGGATGATATATCTTCTTTATTATTTTCTAGTATTTATTTTTTATTTATAAGATTAATGTAAATATTAAAAATAATAAATAATATTAAAAAAGTAGATTATATATGTTAATTTTATGATGAGTAAAAGAATAAAATAAAAACAAATAATAATAAGATGATATATCATTTAATTTTTCACTATGAAATCCCTATTGCTACTACGCAAGCTAGACCCTATTTTTGTTTTCACCAGATTTAAATTATGTTACATATAACCAAAATTAGCATGCAGTTACTTTAATAATTAACTTTTGTTAGTAGCTATTCTTTGACATATATTTGAGCGCATCTTTTTTAATCTACAATTTTAATATTTCAAAAGTTATAAGAAAAGATATTTTGTGTAGATTGATGATTTTTTCATTAATTATATGTTAATTGTTAAGTATATTATATTTCCTCATGTTATATATATATATATATATATATATATATATATATATATATGCAGAAGTCAAAAACCATTTAAACAATTTGGCAGTGCAAAACTCTTTTAAGAAAAAATTCATGCATGTGGTTGTTTTAGGGTTTAATTATGTATGTAAAGTTTATCAAATAATATTTCCAAAAACATACTTTCAGCAAATAAAGATGGAACTACCATTCGATCCACCCTTTCAATCATTCTACAAGAAACTGTTCGATGCAAAAAGTAACGAAATTGAAGTTCTTCATGACGAAGCTGAAGACTTTGAGCTTGAGCTGCCATTGATTGATGTAAGCCGGTTAAATGAAGCTGGTGGCTTCAGGAGCGAAGATTGCAAAAGGGAAATAGCCGAAGCTTCACAAGAATGGGGTTTCTTCCAGATATTTAATCATGAGGTTTCGCCGGAGATCTTGGAGAAGATGAGGTGTGAACAGGTGAAAGCATTCAAGAAACCCTTTCAGGAGAAGGTGGGTGAGTTTAGTTTTCCGGCGGGTTGTTACCAATGGGGGACACCGTCGGCAACTTGCCTCCAGCAGCTGGCTTGGTCGGAAGCTTTTCATGTGCCGTTGACTGATATCTCAACCATGGCTGGGGGCGTCACCGATCTTAGGTAATTAAATTCTAAAGTACGTACTATTAAGGTTAATTACTGGCTGCATGTTGACTAACATTCTAACATGTTAATTAATATTAGATAGGTACCCCAAAGCTTAAAATTAACTTGATAAATTCATGAGTCAAACACGTTGATGTTATCCAATACGTACGGAGTCCAATTTTCAATCTCTATAGAATTTCTGTGTGAATGTGTGTGTGAAAGGCGCTCTAGAAATCGACTTTTGTATTCTCAACGCTTTATTTATGATCACATATTCACATATCATGAATTAAGACTTTCATCTTTACATAAGTAAGTCTACAAGTGAACTATTGTAATCTCAACACTTCATTTAAGTTTTTAAATAAGATCTATTATGGTCCAAATTGATTCCTAAGTTCGCGTACGGTTGTTTATTATTGTAGTTAAACGTAGGGTTATAAACGAAGTGAACAAATATGAGTAGCGGCTTTTTCGTGTTCGTTCGTTTAAATTTAACCGAGCAAATAAACGAACACAAACGGATAAACGATCATTTTTTTGTGTTCATGTTCGTTCATTTAAATTTAGCCGAACATAAACGAACACATATACAAATAACAATATAAACCTATTATTAGATATAAACAAACACTAACTACGTACATGTGTTTTTGTGCGTGTGTGTGTGTGAAAGAGAGAGAGAGAGAGAGAGAGAGAGAGAGAGAGAGAGAGAGAGAGAGAGAGAGAGAAAGTGTGTGTGTGTGTGTGTGTGTGTATATATATATACGTACATGTAAATGAACATAAACAAATGGATAAGGAATATTCACAAACATAAATGAATGAACGAGACCATTGTTTGTGTTCGTTCATTTAATTAAACGAGCAAATAATTTTGTTTGTTTCGTTTGTTTATTAAATAAACGAATTTCTCCTGAACAATTCAACGAACGTCGGGTTCATTTACAACCCTAATCAGACATACACAATAGCGTGTGTGTGTGTGTATATATATATATATATATATATATATATATATATATCTTTCAATATAAATAAAAGACAAATGAATAAAATATATCAGATAATTATTTAAATATGAATATTTATTTTAATAACAATTAAAATGTAATATTAACTAAATTAATTAAATTCAATAAGAAATTAAATTATCTATTGATAAAGTGTTCAAATCTTCTAATAGATATAAAAAACTAATTAGAAAAAAATTATTAAATAATCTAAACCTTTCATTTAGTAAAAGATTTAATCTTAACCGTTCAATCCTTTAATTTTAAAATTTTGATTTTGACTTTTTAGAGTCAAACTAATATGACTAACCAATATGAATTAAGATAAAGATAACCCTTAATCAAATTAATAATAAATATCATCGGGATTGAAACAACTTATTAAAATAAATTAAATAACTATGAAAGTTAACAAAAGAATGTAGTACACGTATTTTTATTCTAAGCCTTTTAATTTTAAAGTTTGATAAAATAAATTTAAAAATTATTATATATTTATTCATGTTGTACTAATCTTTTAAGATTAATAAACTAGCATTATTTATCATCCTTTTAATTTTTTTTCTCGTCTTATAATTACTTTTTTTTATTAATTTTAATATTTTTTTTTTAAATAACTCGTGTATCACACGGAAATTACTCTAGTTAATATATATAAAAGATTAACTTTATCAATTTAAGTTAATAATTTTAATCTTTCATTTATTTAAATTTAAATCCTAACCACCTTTTATCTAAATCTGAAACTCATTTTTGAATTTACATTGTTAAGATTGAAACTTATTTACAATTAGGATTTTGAGAACAATAGCTCTAAGAATTTTGGATAAAATTAAATAAATTAAGTTTTAGTTTTTAAAAATAATAACTTTGTCTTATTTATGAAAAGTTAAAAAATAAATAAAATATAAGTATGAAAAGTATGAAAGTTAATTATAAAATCATGAGTTGTGATTACTTAGTTTAAAAATTAATATTATCTTTTTTATTTTTATCCACATACTTAAGACCTATAGTTATTATATTTCTTAAAATTAAATCTTAACTTTTACTCTTAATAAAGAAATATTCAAGTTAAAATAATAAATTAACTAAAAAAGTATTATTTAGGGCTGTTGTTAAGAAATATAAATGGTAATTTCACTTTTCAAAAATGAAAATCACAACTCATGTATTCATAATTAGCTTTCCATATATTTCATGATCACCTTTTAATTAGTTTTTAATTTTCTATACATGAAACACGATTACCATTTTTAAAAACTAAAATTTATTTTATTTTAGGGTTTAGTTCATAAAAGTATATTCAACTTTACACCTTTTGCTATTGTATGTACGGACTTTCAAACTTACCATTTGATGTATCAAACTTTTTGAAAGTTACCATTAAATGTATCCAACCTGTTATAGAAGGTTGCTTGCTGATGTGGCACCGGTTTCGCTGACGTGTCAAGTGACATGGCAAGTGACATGGAGTTTTTACTTTAAAAATAATTCAAACTAAAGATGATATTTATTTTAAATAATTAATAATAGTTATGGTAATATAGTAATAATAATAATATTGATAAACTCAACAACACATTCCAAAGCAATTAAAGATTGCATCGTGATTCCCATAAGGTAAATTAACTCTATTAATTATCTTAAAAATAAACTTCCAAATTAAAAAATCTGAATGTTTGGCCTGGGATTGCATCGTGATTCACTGATTCCCTTGAACATCTTCATCAGCAGACTTGATTTCCTTAATTCCCATGAATCTTTCATCGGTAAACTTTTAAAGTTTGGTTCGATTTTAGGGTTCTTGATGCTTGGATATGGAGGTGGGTTGCCTTCTCCAAATTCACCATCTCTTTCTTGATTTTTAAGGTATGCGATTTAGAGCTTCATATTTAGAGCTTCCAAATTAAAAAATCTGAATGTTTGGCCTGGGATTGCATCGTGATTCATTGATTCCCTTGAACATCTTCATCAGCAGACTTGATTTCCATAATTCCCATGAATCTTTCATCGGCAGACTTTTAAAGTTTGGTTCGATTTTAGGGTTCTTGATGCTTGGATATGGAGGTGAGTTGCCTTCTCCAAATTCACCATCTCTTTCTTGATTTTTAAGGTATGCGATTTAGAGCTTCATATTTAGAGATTCATCATGGAGGTGAGTTGGCTTCAGATTTGAGTTTACATCTGGGTTTTAAAGAAAGAGATGATTTTGACACCGTTGGCTTCAGATATCGACTTAAGGTTCTTCGATTTAGGGTTATTGTTCGAATTTAGGGTTTTCTCGTTCTTCTTCTTCTGGGCCGGCACAAACACGATTTTAGGGTTTTCTCGTTCTTCTTCTCCTGGGCCGGCACGAACACCACCATCAACTTCGATTGGAGGTTTAGGGTTCGAGGTATGTAAGTGATTTCTGGATTTCATCTTTTTTTCTTCTTCGATTTTGTTCCAGATTTAGAGTTAGGGTTTTTCTTTCTTGTTCGATTTAGAGTGTTTTCTTCTTTGATTCTGTTCTAGATTTCATGTTCATCGATTTAGAGTTAGGGTTTTTCTTCTTTCTTTGATTATGTTCTAGATTTCATATGTAATCGTTGAATCTGGGTTCTATTTTCTTAATGGTTGAAGATGAGTTCTTGAATCTTAGCATATTCATATTTAGATCTGATGTGGCTATAATTTAATGATGTGGCAATATAAATAAAAATAAAAATAAGGAAATTACTTGCTACCTGCTCTTTAGGTAAAAAAGAAATAAAAAATTTAGAATTTAAAAGTTCAATACATCAAATGGTAAGTTTCAAAGTTCAGTACATACAATAGCAAAAGGTGTAAAGTTGGATACACGTTTATGAACTAAACCCTTTATTTTATTCTTATCACAAGCATAAGGATTATAGTTATCAAAATCCTTATTCAAATTCAAAAGATGATATTAAAATCTAACATCTCTTTTAAATACGATATATTAAAAAAGAAAGTAAATCAAATATAGATAAACTATTCGATATCCTAAAAAGGAAGTCACTAAAATATTTATAAAACACTACTCATTTGATCTTTGTTATGTATGTATTTTGTACATTTTTGCTTTGCTTCTATATATATATATATATATATATATATATATATATATATATATATATATATATATATATATATATATATATATATATATATATATATATATGTCCAAACGTTATGTATATTATTATTTTAATTAGAGCGAATTACTCATTTAGTCTTTATATATAGTTTGTTATAAATCATTTATCTAGTACTTTAAATTAAAATTTTGCTAAGACGGTCACTTAAGTTGCTAAGTGAACCATTTTACCTTTTTATAACATTACAATTGAGTACCTCTGGTTTGCAAATGGATTTATATTTAGTCCTTTGATATTTTTATAATAATTTACAATATATGTATTATTTGTTATTATATTATAATATTTTACAATAATTATATATATATATATATATATATATATATCTGTGTGTGTAATATTAATCAGTATATCTATGCTTACTATTATTCTCATTACTTTATTCTACAATATTTAATATGCATCGTCATACCTTGTTATTACACATCAACATTCTATAATTGGCGTTTATATATATATATATATATATATATATATATATATATATATATATATATATATATATATATATATATATTCGATATAGTTCATACTTAATTCATAGTTCTGAAAGCCTAATTTTAACCATTGCATCAGCCCTATCAATGGTCCAGATTAAATTTTAAAATTTTGGGTGGAGTGACATTTTCGTAATTCACATGTGATTGTATACGGAATCACATGTTATTGAATATAAAAATTTTAGAACTACGTTTTTTATATGGACTTTATTGAGCACAACTATATATATATATATATATATATCCTGCTTTTTTTCTATTCTTTCCGTTTATCATTAGTCAACATTATTTTTATTTAATACATACGGATACCTCTTTATTCTCAAATTTTTATACAACTTATCTTTTAACCTCAAATTTTCTATCTCAAACTGCATCTTATGGCATGGAATGCAAGGATTGTTATTTTATTAATAAGATCAGTGACATCAACTTCTTTGTAAATTTAAATACAATTTCATGTTGGGTTTAAACGACACATTAAATCATATTGATAATGGAACGACGCGGGTTTTCACAAATAGAATCTTCTGCTAAAGTATAAAAAAACAAAACTTTAATTAAAATCCGTTTTTAAAACTCTAGATGATCTTTATTAAATCCCTAAGCTTTAATAATAGTTAATAAACTTTGGTTTTGGTGTTCTTAGTCTATACAAATAAAGAAAGAAATATGGTAGAGATTTTTCTAATTATTTGACACTATGTAATGATTGATAACATATTTAAACTTAATTAGATAACATATCTAATTTCGGATACAATCACACTATTAAATAAGATAACTCATTATCAACCCTAATATTTGGAAAGTTTTTTTTTATTATGAATGTGAATGATAATAATAATAGATGGAGAAAAAAATTCAAGTTGTATTAATAAAGTGAGATTAAAGATGTATTTATATGAATAAAAAGTTGAAATAATGTTAGCCGTTGAAAAATGATAAACAACAAAAACTCAAGGTAGTATATAATAGTGTATTACAACACTAATTCTAATGGGTTGTTGTGTTATATCCACTGTTCTAAAAAACGCGCCATGGCGGCCGCCATGGCGCGCCATGGCGTGAGGCGTGGCTCCGACGTTAAGAAATGAACCATGGCGTGAACATTAGGCGTGGCGTGCGCCAAGGCTCGCCAAGGCGCGCCTTTACCCGCCAAATGACGAGTTTTTTAAGGCGTGGCGTGAAAAAAATTAAAAATTTAAAAAAATTAACTTTTTTTTGTCGGATTTGCGATCGTGTATATTGGACTTTTATAAATTTGATTTTTGTAATTTGTATAATGTTACTTTGCTCTCAATTTGTGTGATTATCAGCAATCTGCATAAAAATAAGTATACACTACATACATATAATTATAAAATACAGACAAAAATACCGCGTTAAGTCACGCCTTAGAAAACGCCATGGCTTCGCCATGTCTTCTATAACTTGAGGCTTGACCATGCCGCCACGCCGCGCCTTACGTTATTTAGAACCTTGGTTATATCAGATGTTGATTAAAATCATAAAAATTAAATAATAATAAAAAAATCTAATTTTATGTACTAGAATAAAAATATTAAATACATACACATGTACACACATACATAAATGTATAGAGTAAATTATTAAAAAAATGATAGAAAATCCAAATGCATTGAAAACCATACAGACTGATCGAGGTTTATAATGTTATTAAAGGGAAAACTGGTCATTCTAACAGTGGAATACCGGCGTCGTTACTTTTAATAGCTAATTAACTGAGATCGTGATACATTGTCAAATTAAGGGACGATAATTTTTTAATTTAAATAAATAAATCAGTGATTTTGTAAAAAACATGGACCAAATCATTAATTCACTCATTTAGTTATAACATTTTATTTGGATGAAAATTAACATTATTTTTTAATTGAGCAATCCTAAAAGTGTAGAAATTGAAAGTCAATTTTAACATTAAATCAATTTAATCTGTATTACGTATTAACTATTTAACTAACTACTTATATATACATTTATATGAACATTTAAACTAATATTCTAATATAAGTGTCTTAATTGTCACATGCTACTTTTTTTCGTTAACCTAAATTTTCCTATTTTCCACTCAAAATATTAAGAGTTAAAATTACCGAAAGTTTACTGATTTTTATAGTTTTTGTACACATCTTTACTCTTTGGTATAATTTTGAATACACATCCTTTTCTTAAATAATATTTGTTAATTTCTTATAATGAATCTTATTTCTATAAACATATTATTGATTTAGGTAAAAGCAATAAAAAAGTTTACATTTTTGAATGTGAATTTATATTAAAAAAATCACACTTTTAAGTGTGTAAAAATAACAATGAATAGTTATAAACAAAAGATCATGTTTGATAGTGTGAACTTATATAACATAGATAATGTTTTCTGTGTTTTCACATTTAAAATTGTGAAATTTGATATTATTTGTTCATACTAATAAATATGATACTTTAAAATTCTTTTACATGTTTCCATGTAGACTTTACAAAATATTTGCCACACAAATATTTTCACACCCGTTTACAATTCTTTACATTTTAAATTGTAAAAATATTACTAAAAAGGTGTAAAATATCAACATATTTGGTGTACGTATTGTATCATTGTTTACAATGAATTTTATCGTAACTTTTATAGTATGCACAATCTGCATACAATATAAAAATTATGAAAATTGATTGTATTACTTTTAAAATATAAAGTTAGTTGTATACAACGATAACCATGAGACAAAATCAATTGTGTTTTCCTACAACTTACTATGTTTTTTTTTTTTTTTTGTAAAATATATTTTAGCTCTACATAAATTGAATTTGAAAAAATATATTACCATAATATTTCTGATTCTACATTTTTCTAAATATATCATCAACATTTAACATGTACGAGCTAGCACTTGCTAGCTACTATCATTAATATATATCAAACATATAATAACATGAGATGATTTATAAATAACATTTTTTTATTATATATAATAAGAAGTGTATATTTAAGGGTTTAGTATTAAAAAGTGTACTGATCTTGTCACTTTTTGCTATTGTGTATATTCATCTTTCAAAACTACAATTCAATGTAATGAAGTTTCAAAATATACCATTTAATATATGGTAACCTTTGATAACAGGTTATAGGTGACGTGGCACAGGTCATGGGTGACTTGGCAGATGACATGGCTTATTTTACTTAACATTAATATTAATAATAAAAATAAAAATAAAAGGTCACGATCTGTTCTTCATCATCGATTTGTATATGCACTTCATCATCGATATGTTTTTCCAGCTCTGCCTTTATCATCATCGATCTGTTCTTCCAGCTATGCACTTCATCATCATCGATCTATTCTTCCATCTATGCACTTCATCATCATCGATATGTTCTTCAACACGATCTGAGATTCCAGATCTGGGCTTCAAGAACACCATCATCGACTTCAAGATCTGGACTTCGAGTTAAGGTTTCAACGAAGCATGATTTCTTGTTCGACATAACTAAGAATAGTTGATGAATGATGATGGCTTCAACGACTGACTCAAGCAAGAACTGATCTCGCAACGAAGCATGATTTCTTGTTCGAGTTAGGGTTTCTCAGATCTGGGTTTCTTTAGGTTCTCAGATCTGGGTTTCTTCGCTAAAGGTGATTTCATGTTCGAGTTTGTGATATTCGATTTGGGACTCGTTTTTCGATTCATGGCTTCATTAGGGTTTTTCGATTCATGACTTCTCAGATCTGGATTTCATTCTATTCTGGTATGATTTCTTCGAGTAAGGGCTTCGATAGATTCAAGTTTTGTTCTTATGATTGATTCCAAGTTTTGTTCTTATGATTCAACTTTTGTTCTTCGAGTAAGGGTTACGATAGATTCAGTTTGTGTTTATGAATATGTTATTGTTTGTGTTTGTGTTTGTGTTTATCATCTGTTCTTCACATATCTGTGTTCTGAAGATATGATTCTTCATCTTCTATGAAAATATCTTCAAACCTTCATCATTTTGAATTTGGGCATATGATTTTTCAAAGATAAATACACATGTGGCAATCATTTACTGATGTGGAATAATGAAAAAAAGAAAAATAAAAAAAGTTACCTGCTACCTGGAGAATAGGTTTCTCAATGGATTAAATGGTAGTTCTTAAATCTTTGATACACTAAATGGTAGTTTTGAAAAATGGATACACACAATAGCAAAAAGTGACAAGTGCGGTACACTTTTTAAAACTAAACCCTATATTTAAACCATAATATCTTTGAGTTTAAAAAAAATAGTTAATGAGATTGTACAAACAAATAAGTCATGATAATTATACATAATAAAAAATATTGCATACAAATTATCTCTCTATGATATATTCTTCTATGTTTTCTTTTTACTTTATCATTCTACTCACCATAAGATAACATGTGTAGTCTACTAATTCTCTTGTCTCGTTATCTTTATTGATTTTGATGCTTATATTAACCTTGTAAATATGAGGATATCTTATAATGATATATTTATTCTTTATTATCCGGTGTGCATATTTAAATGACCCACGAGTTTATTGATCGGGACGGGTTGTTGGGCACCGCAATTCAACGAGAGAAGGGTCTACATTAAATTAAATACTATTTGGCAAACGTACGTAACGCACAAAAAGCTAGTGTTTTTAATATTAGTATAAATTTTAATATTTTACTATATATATACATGACATTAATCAACATTGTTAATTATTAAGGTTTTAAAAAACGGACGGTATATCGAACTAGCAACACAAAGTTGTAAAAGGTATATATATATATATATATATATATATTAAGAATAATATTTAAAATATACAAATTTGAGGAAAATACTATGACTTACATTCAAGTATGTAACTACAAATTAACATGTGGAGCTTCTAAATTTTAGCTATAACTTGAAAGATCATTGCAAGATACCGATACAAAAATAAATGTAGTTATAATATTATAAATTTATAATATTATTATTTTGTTTGTTCAAGTAAATAGTTTTAAGAATTAAAAGTATACTTATATTCTCTATGAATACATGAGTTATATGAATTTAAATGTTATAAAAAATGAAAAAAAAAGGCTAGGAGATCCTAATCCCACATCAAGCTGTATACAAACTTTCGAAGGAAATCTTAATTATAGAGGAGGTCTTTAATATCTATTACCCTACGCCATGCGTTGCAAAAAAAAAAAAAGTAATGAAACTCCCTTCAGTTCAACAGACGGTTTAAATACAAGAGATTTAACCACCATAAATACACCAGCTCTTGATCTGGTTTTCTGTTGAACCCATATTAATTATGATTAGTACTAGCTAGCTGGCTTCTCTTAATTAATAAATTACTCTTAACTGTTATTAATCTTCAGCAAAGCTATGAAACAATATGCGAAGTCCATTTCCAACCTAGCAGAGAAAATCGCTGAAGTTTTGGCAGAAAAACTTGGACAAATTAAGCCTCAAATTTTCAAAGAAAAGTGTGTTCCTAGCTCCTGCTTCCTCCGCATGACCCGATATCCAGTTTGCCCAATTTCTCCTCAAGTTTTTGGATTAATGCCTCACACTGATAGCGATTTCCTCACCATATTACATCAAGATCATGTAGGAGGACTACAATTACTCAGAAATGGAAAATGGATTTGTGTTCATCCTAAACAAGGAACCCTAATTGTTATTATTGGGGATCTTTTTCAGGTATATATATGCAATTACTTTATACTTCAACTTTAATTTGTTAAGTTTCACTTGTTAACGAGAACTATATAATTTTCGCACGATAACTATGACAGTTGTTTGTAACGTCATTAATAACTCATTAATAGGGGTATTTTGGTCATTTATATAATCACCCAATCGTGAATTGCGTCCGGATGAACCGTCAATTATTTACGAGGCTTGATTTTCTCGAAATACTCCTCAATAATGTGTCATTAATGAGGTATTAATGACTCGTTAACGAGGCGTCAAAAAATGCTTGGCCATTGATTAGTTTTAATCAACGTACCGCTAAGATTGCAATATTACAGTTTACAACTCCCATGGTATTTTCGGGTTCGATCCGTCAATATATGGAAGAACGCCAATAATCTCACCCATTTACATTTGATCTTATTTCTAGTTAGTTAATTTGTTGAACGAACAACAATATTTCAGTAAAAGACTAATCTTTCGATCTCAGGATTGAACTACGGGATCGATCTCTTATTTACCACCAAGATGTGAAAGGTTTATTTGTACATATATGTTTATGTTGCAGGCATGGAGTAACGATGTTTATAAGAGTGTGAAGCATCGAGTGGTTGCTAATAAGCATTTTGAGAGGTTTTCAACTGCATATTTTATGTGTCCATCTTATGAAACTGTGATAGAAAGCTGTGATGGTGAGAGTTCATCTTCATCTTATAGAAGGTTTAGTTTTGGAGAGTTTAGACAACAAGTTCAAGAAGATGTTAAAAGGTTTGGTCATAAAGTAGGCCTGTCTAGGTTTATACAATGATCAACGGAATTGATCCATAACTTTTTATCTTATTGGTATAATGTCCATGGAATAAAAAGCAAACTGGAAAAAGATCGAATTTAAGTGATTATGCATGTTTACACACCATCCAAAATTACTACCTAAAATAGACAACGAAAGATCGATGAGTATTGTATGTATGAACAAGTGGAATTGCTTACTATTCTATTAGCTGTGATGTTTTGACTATTAATATTATATATTAAATAAATATTAATTAATAATTTTTTTATGTTAATTAACTTTTGATACTGCACAAAAGTGATGAAAAGCAGAGTTGGTGGGTTTTCTCTCAAATTTACAAACCCTAACTCATATATATTGTATTAGTTAATTACGTACCTCATGCATTGAGCCCTATATATGTTCTTTTTGAAGCGATGCTAGTGGTGCTGTAGTGTTTAAGGTCAGTTTTGACTGATGATGCATGTATGAGGAAATTACAGTGGAGGTCATCCTTTTCAAACACAATTAACACCAATGTTTTGATCAAGAAGAAAAGTGCGATGAGCTAGGGTGATCGAGTTGTTTTAGGGTAAATATCGATGTGGGGGAAGAGTTTTTAGTGTTGGTGTATAAGTAACCTTGCCCTATGTAAGTTTTAGTTAGAATACTAATTAATACCTTATCTCGAATAAAACAAGAAAAATACACTAGGTTAACAAAATTATTATCGATCATTTTTTAATTTAAATTAACATGCAAACAAACTTTGAATAACAAACAATTACATAACAAAAACTAGAGTTATATAATCGAACGGAAGCATATATATATATATATATATATATATATATATATATATATATATATATAGAGAGAGAGAGAGAGAGAGAGAGAGAGAGTCGGTATCGGAGGAAAATAATATAAAATAGAGAACAAGAGAATAGATCGTGACCATCCATTAGTTAAATCGTGCGGTGGAAGATTGTATCATGCTTTATAATTAATATGTGAGTAAGGGGCAATAAAGGAAATTCAAATCCACATTACACCCACGATCAAATCCTAATTCTCTCCCATATTTCACCGGTGTTCTTCCATCAGCCGATTTTCAAAACCACCGTCGCAACCCCGATGCCATAGCCATCACCAACTCCGACGCCTTCCTCAACGTAATCGAATTACCAAAAGTATGCCTACACAAAATCCATTACCAGCCATTTTCAAGTGAGTGTCTTGTGATTTGATTCTTGAAAGTCCAGCGGTTTTGAAGTAGTACGAGGAGGACGACATGCATTGTTTGGTATTGACAGTTTTGGTTGTGGTTTTTTTCAATTTTGAGTTTTTAGTTGCTTTTGCACTTATTAATTTTTGGTTGCTTTAATTTCTATACGTTTCCAGCCCTAAAACATTGACTTGTTCTGTTGCTTTGATTTTTTAAAATTATAGTTTCATTAATTGATGTTTGTTTTCTTTTTTTCCCCAAATTTCGTAGACTTTTTGGTTTTAATTGTTTCTTGATGCAGAACAATTAGAAAGTATGATAAGGTTTTATTGCACAGGGAATGCTCTTCAGGTGCTGGAACATGAGATTTGTTTTCTTTTGGTTTCATTAATGATATTTTGTAACATGAGATGCAGAAGCAGCTATCAAATTGCACAGAGAATGCTCTTCGGGTGCTGAAATAATTAGAAAGTATGATAAGGTTCTATTGAGTCTGTGTTTCGAAAAATTAGAGAGGATATTGGAGAAGACATTAGAATTGCTTCACATGGCTACTTTATTATCCAATTTGGCTACATACAATCCTGATAAGGTCTATTGATAATGAATTTGACCATTTCCAATCATTTTCCCTTGAATCAGTTCACAAGTTGATATATGACCCGTTTATATTGCATCTAGTTCTAATAAGGACTGTTGGGATGTGGGTATGGACTATCTCAATTTACAATCATTTTATTTTAGTCGATTCAGAGGTTTATGTTTGCAATTATATCTATAACCTGTGCATAAATATATGTAGGTGGAGGAGCATGTAACCAACATCAAGATTAATAAATTTTGATTTATACTACTGTGGTGTGCATAGAAAATAAAGATATTGCAGATAATCATTATCATTTTTTCTTGGTTTAGCTATTGCTTATCTATCTAATTGTATTTAACTTTATTTCAAAAATAATTTTCTTATTTGGATTATGGTTTATTATACACGTAGACTTTAAGGGTGATGCATTCCTTTGGTTTTGAAACATACCGATTGTCGATTTTATGGGCTAGAATTACTCAATGTATAATGTATTGAATCTAATCCTGCCAGTCTACCACCCATAATCATTTTCAATATATGTCATGAAGTCTGCTTACTCTTTCATTTAACTGATTTATTATTTTTTTTCCATTAAGGAAGATTTGCTGAAGTGAAACCTACTGGCACGCCAACAAATTCTATAACACATCATTAATAATCTTATTATCAAAAGTGCTACAAATGGATGTATGATATATGTGGCTAAAGACTTTAGAAGCTGGGCTATAAGTCTCTAGTGGTTCAAATTTATAATATAGGGGTTGATAAACAAAAGTACACACATTGTGGAAAACCTAAGGACTGAATGCTTTATTTTGAATGTGTGCATCAATTTACACACGATGCAGTAATTATGTTTGGATGTATTAGTTTCAAATATGTGCATTATTTATGAATATAACATTATATTTCTGATTTAAAGGTATATTCATCATTTACTTTTGAATATATATGAAAAGATATTACAATATGGATGTCTTATTTTTGCCTTATATGCATCAATTTTTATTATATGCATCAATTTTGACTATATGCGTCAGGTTTAAAGTGGAGCTTTAAAACATGTAGCAATTGTTCAAAGGATGTAGTGTTTAGTCAATATGCAGATATAACTTATGCTATTATTTTCATTTGAAGAACACGATAATGAATAATGTTATCAAATGATCAAGAAATTGAAGAATTTGAACCACGTCCAGGTACCTATACATTTATCTTTTTCTTCTTTATACTTATTCTTCTCCTACCTTTTCTTTTTGTATTCATATACAATTTCTCTTCTACTACTCTTTCTTTTTTTCCTCCTTTGTATGCGCCTACTACAAACCATAAATCCAAGTTGATGCATCAAACTTGACATGCATCATTTTTCTAAAAAAATGCTAGCAACCGTGAAACCAAGTTGATGCATCAAATTTGACATGCATTCCTTTTCTACAAAAACGCTAGCAACCATGACATCAAATCAAAGAGGATAAAAAGCTGGATTCGTTCATTATATTTTTGTAATTAAATAGATGATAATTTTTAATATCCGATCAATTTATAAGATTGAATCATTGAAAAAAATTGAGTTAAAGAAAAACGGTTTTCCTGGACGTGAGATCTGTAATTGGCAATGTGAGAAAAATGTTTAGTTTTTCAATTTTGCCCTTGTTCTCTCCGTTCTCTATTATAGGGTGTTCTCTCTTGAACCACACCCTATATATATATCGAGTTTCTGTAAATCAAAGAATAATAATTGTAGGAAGTTACTGTTTTACTTTATTTTGTGTGTTCATTAAGGTAGGATTTAAGAAGAGACCTTCTGATAAATTGTTGTGCGATCGACACGCGCGGCCGTAAGTTGCAGACAGGTTAGTTAAATTCAGTCTTATATAGATGTAAACCGCTCTTACAATGGACATGTCCTTGAAAAAGGAACAATTATCAAAGAACCGATCGATTTCTGATTTCGAATAACAAGTAGGTACATCTCCACTAACATGGTAATTTATTTATATTATACTATTTTTAATTTCATAGGTAACAAGTTATATTAAAATACTTGCATATATGTATACTAGTATTATACTCGCGTAATGTTGTAGCGGCGAAAAACTTTATTTAATTTGCAACATATCGTTTTGAAGAATGTAATAATATATAAGTATTCTTTGATCAGCAATTGTCCGTCTTTTTCAATTTTTCTTTTATTTGTATTAACAAGTTTATTAATTTTAAAAAATAAATTCTAAAAGACATTAGAATTAAAAAAATTAAATTTATGAAATAAGAGGAGAGACGTTAATAAGACTTTGAAACTTTTGTTGATATGGGTGGATAATTGTGTTTGTGTGAGAACATATATTTTAAAATAATAAATTATAAAATTAAATTAAATTAGGAGAGAGTGTGAGATGGTTAAAAATCGAGTTGATGGCAGGATGAGATTAATTTAAATAAAATGAAATGTCATGATTTTGTTCTAGTTGAATTTTAAGAACTCTTAATGTTAAAAATCGAGTGGATGACGAATAGTTTGTATTTAATAACTTGTCTGATTTCAATAATGTAAAGATATGGTACTAGCAGAATGCGGTTTCTCTTTTTTTCAGCAACTCTTTTATTGAGTTTTAAAATATATTTTTTTGAAAAAAAAACAAAGAGAAAAAAATGTAATTGTTAACTAATGAGAGAAAACAATCTAGTTTTGAAAATTTTGTTTATGTAAGAGATTTAACCAAAATTAGATTAATTAACTTGTTGGTGTAATGTTTAATGAGTTATTAAAAATATTACCATAATTAGTTAAAATCATTAAGAATATAATTGATTGAACTATTGTTTTAAGAGTTTCTCTTATCTTTACTACTTTATAAACCATTTAGCCTATTCTTTTTAAGACTTTTTTAAGTTAAGTAGTACAACACATTTTGCATATATTACAATACATTAAATCAACATTTTCAAACATTGAATTTATGAAAAATAATTAATTGTAAGTTTCAAAACAAACTAATTAATTACATTATTTCAAATTATTGTAACCAATTATTATGATTTATTGCATTAAATTGAACTCAAGTTTAGTTCAATAAATTATTGTTTTAAGGTATTGTATGTAATCTTTTAGTAATTGTACTACTTAATTAAAATAGTTTTCAAAAATTAATAAATATTTCTTTAAGGTATTAAATTTTTGTTGTGATTTAAATAATATTAAATTCAACATATATTTTGTTTAAAAAATAGATTTCTTAAAGTATATCTTGATTACTTATCTTAAATTTAGTCATTTTAAAATGGTTTTAATATAGACAACACATATTATCGATAATCACGTTCTTCTTCTTTTAATTTTACTTCAAAAGTTACATATTATCCCAAAAAACATATTTTACCTCGCCGCATCGCGCGGGTAAAACACTATATATATATATATATATATATAACACTGTGATAAACTGAGCCGAGGCTCTGATACCACTGTTGGGTTTTATAAGTCACAATTCATACTTAAATTGTCCTGATTCACAACCAAACTGGTTTGAACCAACTCAGAATTGTACAGATATAACACAATTATTATTCATTAAAGCGGAAATATATCTGGCAGCATTAACTGGGGAGGGCAGCATTAACTGGCAGCACTAACGGTGATGAGATCAACGGCTCAGATTTGGTCTCCCGTACTTTTTATAATTTCCTGGTCTCTTTTGAACCTCCCACTATATATATATAGGAAAAAGTTCATGCGAGAACCGCGAAAACCAATCTGAGCCGTCAAATTCCCCCTCCTTCAATGTCATTGCGCACCCATGAATTTCTCACATGTACCCTGCCACACTCTATCCATCCACGCTCTCCATCCGTTTAACTTCCCATATCCAAGGAACGGCTGAGATTGGTTCTCGTGGTTCTCACACTAACAACGGTTCTCGCATGAACCTAACCCTATATATGTGTGTGTGTGTGCGTGTGTGTGTGTGTGTGTGTATATATATATATATATATATATCTTTACTACTTTATAAACCATTTAGCCTATTCTTTTTAAGACTTTTTTAAGTTAAGTAGTACAATATATTTTGCATATATTACAATACATTAAAGCAACATTTTCAAACATTGAAGTTATGAAAAATAATTAATTGTAAGTTACAAAATAAACTAATTAATTACATTAATTTCAAATTATTGTAACCAATTATTATTATTTATTGCATTAAATTGAATTCAAGTTTAGTTCAATAATTTATTGTTTTAAGGTATTGTAAGTAATCTTTTAGTAATTGTACTACTTAATTAAAATAGTTTTTAAAAATTAATAAATATTTCTTTAAGGTATTAAATTATTGTTGTGATTTAAATAATATTAAATTCAACATATCTTTTGTTTAAAAAAAAAATTCTAAAGTATATCTTGATTACTTATCTTAAATTTAGTCCTTTTAAAATGATTTTAATATAGACAACACATATTATCGATAATCACACTCTTATTCTTTTAATTTTACTTCAAAAGTTACATATTATCCCATAAAACATATTTTACCCCGTCGCATCGCGCGGGTAAAACACTATATATATAACACTGTGATAAACTGAGCCGAGGCTCTGATACCACTATTGGGTTTTACATGTCACAATTCATACTTAAATTGTCCTGATTCACAACCAAACTGGTTTGAATCAACTCAAATTTGTACAGATATAACACAGTTATTATTCATTAAAGCGGAAATATAACTGGTAGCATTAACTGGGGAGGGCAGCATTAACTGGCAGCACTAACAGTGATGAGATCAACGGCTCAGATTTGGTCTCCCGTACTTTTTTATTTTATGGTCTCTTTTTAACCTCCCACTATATATATATAGAATTAACTGGGGAGGGGCAGCATTAAGTGGCAGCATTAACATTTTGCAGCATCAATTCAGTCATGAAATATAACTGGCAGCATTAACTGGGGAGGGCAGCATTAACTGGCAGCACTAACGGTGATGAGATCAACGGCTCAGATTTGGTCTACCGTGGTCCATTTTGAACCTCCCACTATATATATATATATATATATATATATATATATATATATATATATATATATATATATATTATATATATATATATATAGTAGGGTTATTGTGAGATGTGTTTTATTGTGAGATGGGAGAGATGTATTTTCATCCGTACGATCAGATTGCCACGTAATCCATCTGATTTGCTAGCTGGATGTTCAAGATTGCTGCGTATAAGGGTAAAGTGGGTAATTTAACAAATTCATCATTAATTCTCCGTTTATTTTTTAGCATAAAATAAGGAACAGTATCCAAAATTTTCGTACAATTAATGCAACAGAATATACGAAAACATTTAACTTTCACCATTTTTCCATTAAAATATAAAATTAATAAAGACACTTTTTAGCGGCAGATTTTGAAAAGCTCATTCATTCATCTTCTTGAAAATAAACTAAATTCGTTTCTTGGAGTAATGAAATCAAGAGAACCCATGAAGAGATCCCCAGGTATGGATTTTTATATTACATATGATGATTAAAATTAATAATTTATTAAAAAAATAGTTCTAGATTAATGGTAAAAAATGGTTTAATATATTTGCAGGGACAAGGAAAAGTTCGAGATTAATGCAGAAAATCAAAACGACAAATCAAAAAGGGAGTCCAGTTCGCATAAATCTGGAATCGGATGATGAAATATTAAGTTCAAAAGTTAATAAAGGTTCATGTTCCAAAGGTATGATGTTTATATAATGATTAACTATTGGGGTTTTAATATCAGCTATTTTCCAGTATATGAATAACATAGATTTACGATATGATGATTGATGAAAGTAAATCTGCTATAAACACATGAGATTAGTATATCATGTAAACCATTAAAATATAAGTATTAATAACATCAAAATATATATCCATCAAAACAAGCCAGATTGTTCATAAGCAAAACCCTAAGAAAACCCTAGAAAAACCCTAAAATATAAGTATTAATAACATCAAAATATATATCCATCAAAACAAGCCAGATTGTTCATAAGCAAAACCCTAAGAAAACCCTAGAAAAACCCTAAAAGTCATTATGTTCATCAAAAAAAGACCCCCCCCCCACCAAAAAATCAGATCGTATGTGCATATGAACGATCACATACTTTCCCATAGGTAGTGATTGTTGGACTTCATGATGTAGAAACGGTCCTGCAGACTCATCAACGCTTCTTCAAACTCATCTTGGCGCCTTTTCTTTTTGATAAGGTAGTTGTACGCCCAATTCTTGGTCTTTGATTCAGGAGCAGTCTTCAAATCCTCCCTAAAGTTGTATTCTTAACAGAAAAGGGTCTAGGTTGGGTGTCTTAACAGGGATAATCTCCTTCGAGGTTGCACTTGATGAAGCCATTGATGAATAAAAGTGTTGATGAAGTAAAAGAATAGTTTTTTTCATCATCTAAAACAAGTACCTTTTTAATGCAATTGAGAGATGTGATATGAACCGTCAAAACTATTTTGTTCGGAATACAAAAAGGTATATTTACGGTTTTAGGGGTTTAGGGCTACTCGATGGTTATAAGGCGAAAATAGGTAGTAATAATGGCTAATTAATAAAAATATAAAAATTCAAGATATGAAAATTTGATTTAATGATAACCTACGTAAAAAAAAAGAATAAAAAAGCAATAAACATGTCTGTGAGTTGATGAAATAATAAAGGAATAAACATGTGTGTGAGTTAATTTAAATAAAAAGGTGTTCATTAGTAAAAATAGGGAATCATTGGGAATCAAAACCTATAAAAAGTCGTATCTTTTGAAAATATAATAAATGATTTAATCTGTAAATGATGAAAATCTAAATTAAAAAATCGGATAATATATCAGTATATATCTACTTTATTTTTTCAAAATATACGCCTAATAAATATGAGCATACCAAAATCAAAAAAAAATACGTCTTCATCATTAAGTTAACATGGGGATATGAACCGAACTAGTTGGGATGTAATCGTTTAGTTGGAAATTAAATAGTTTCCATGGATTAATAAATATTTTCAAACCTACACACTAAAACTCTATAAATACGTACATTCCTTGCCCTTTTTAAAAAAACACACCTTCGTCTGTTCTGAGTACGCACAAATTCATTCATCGCGAATCATGTCAGCATCATCAACAAACATCCCCGTTGCAAGAGATGAAACACACACGCCATTGGAGCTAACAAACCATATGGCACTCAGGGAAAAGGTTCACCAAGATTTGCTTGCTGATATGGAGAAAGAGAAGGTTCTGAAGAAGATGTGGAAGGAGATGGAGTCCTCTGTCATCGGAAAGAGTGGGATGGTGAGACAGATGAATGGCTTCCCACATACAACATATGTGGCTCTCGCGTCATGGTGGATGCAAGATAACACAGGGCATGATTTTGGCCAACTAAGAGTTTTGGCCAACGTGCTTGATGTTTTGTAGAAGAAAATTAACGAGAAAGAACTGATGATCATGGCACTGGATGGCACCATGGACGATTAGGGTGAATAAAAAAATGTTTATGTAGGGCTAATGATAGAAAAATATGGATGTCACTTTTAATGTTTATCTTTGTTATGTTGATGTCATATATGTATGACGATGAAAAAAACTTCCGTATCATTAATATTATTATTGTGTGTTTTATATACATTGTTGATTTTGTTTTAAAGTTTCTGATATGTCAATGTTTAAAGAAAATAAATCCTGATGAAAGTTAAAATTCTGATTAAAGAAAACTAGATGTTTTATAAAATGTGATGAAAGTTAAAATGCTGATGAAAGTTAAAATAAATTTTAAAAATAGATGAATATAAAATGCTGATTAAAGAAAAACAAAGAAAAACTATTTAAATTAATGTTACAATTAATGTTTTATATGTCACCTTTTATTTAAATTACCAAAATTTATTTATGTGTGATATATCTACAACGCATCTGTCTGTGAAAACAAAGAAAAACAAGTTGGAGGCAAAGGAAAACTAGTTTCTAATAATATGAATGATGCTAAGGGCATCAATGTTGAAAATGAAAGTGATGATGATTTCCAGACACCTGCGAAGTTTAAGAAGGCCAAGATAGCTGCCAAACCAATAAATGTTGCAACAAAAGCAAAAGGGAAAAAATCAGAAATAGATAAAGGGAAGAAGAAACAAAAAAGTGAAGGTGTTCAAGCTTGCAATAGGATAAAAACTAGAACACCACCAGTGTCATTCTACCTGATGACACATATGTTATCTGATGCACAAAAGAGGGATGTAACGGATATTGGGTTTGGGAGCATGTTGAAGTTTGAAATAAGTGAAATTCCAACACTGATGGCTCACTGGGTTTTGATGAACTTTGATGAAAAAACATGTACACTGAATGTGTGTGGTAGGAAGTTGTATATAACCAAAAAAACCGTACATGATGTTCTGGGCATACCAATGGGGGCAGAATTGATTGTAACCCGTAAAGTTGCGTCAAAAAGTGATAAAGTTACATCAAAGTAGCGTTCACAATTTAGCTCATCTGTAAAGAGAATTTACATGAAGAATGTAGTGACTTGAGCACACTACAGAAAGATGGTGGAGAGCTGTTCATCCTTAATTACTTGGTGGTTTTTGTTACAACTATGATTGAGGGTATCAGGTGTGGAACAGTTAACCAGAAGTTCCTTCCAGCTATTGATGATGTTACATCCGTGAAAAATATGGATTGGTGTTCATACTTGATTGAAAGCTTAGTGGCAACAAGGGCTGATTGGTAAGAGGATAAACAGTACAATGGCCCAATCATTTTCCTTGTTGTAAGTATTTTTCATCTTTATATGAATAAACTTGTCTATCCCGTTCAAATATGTGATTTATAACAATATTTTATTTTAACCCAGTTATTTTACGCAAGCTCATTCAAATCAATACGGATGGAAATTGAGAGCATTATTCCAAGAATACATGCATGGAGTTCTGACAAGTTGAATGATAGGGAAAAAGAGGAGATGTTCATTGGTGGATTTGGAAAATTAGAACTTGTAGAAGATTACAAAGATGAAGTACCTCTACAGGTATTACTTACAGAAAAGAAAAAAGGAAAAGGTTAGTACTTTTTGAAAACTACAATAATACAAATATGATGAATTTTGAAAAATAGTCTAAAAATTGTATAATTTGTTATGTACAGAAGTTTGTGATGAAAAGGATGGAATGACATTGAAACAAAGAATGGAAATGATGTCCAACGGGCAGAAAAGATCCCGGAACATAGAGAACGTTGTGGATGGTAGTAAAAATTGATTTTTTATTAAAACTTAAATACTTAAAAATACTGTATACTTAATGTTTGTAACATGATTTCTTTTTCTGAAAAATGATGAAACAGATGTGATGAAAGAAAGTCATGAATCTGTGAATGCTGGAAGGGATGAAGGTGTGAATGATATACGAGCAAATGATGAAGGTGAATGTGTTCACGAGGCTGCTGAAAGTGATGATGGAGATGATGAATTTAATGAATCAAAAGAAGAATACCTTGCAATCATCCAGGATAAGATGGACAAGGTCATGTTACATCTTGAAGATATATATGTGTTGATTGATGATGGTCTGAAGTTGTACCCTGGTGATGAAGACTTGGAAAGGATGAAAGAAGAAAAGGATTACCTATATCGAAACAAAGAAAAGACTGATGGGTATGATGCAGCTGTTGATAATTTTGATAGTGTGCCTGTAGGGAGAGCAGAAGATGGTAAAAATGATGAAGGTGTTTCTGAAATGGAAGTTGATGCTGATGATAGTTTCTTTTCCACACCAGTTTTGAATGAGATAGATGTAAAGGTGAAAGAGTATATGGATTCGAGGGGAAAAATTGCAAAGGATATGATAGATTACAAATTAGATGAAGTTCCTTCTTTTTCTTTGCAGATATCACAACTTGAAAGTGGGAGGGGGAGGGTGCCGAATGTACAGCCAAGTCAAGAAATAGTTGTTTATGATGAAATCGTAGCTACACAAAACTTGGCAAGACAACAGAGGCCTAAAAGGAATGTGACAGCTTCAGAAATCCTGCTCTCACCGTATGTTTCAAGGGCTGTATGTATAACATCACCGCTTACAAGCTCGGAAAGGAGGGTGTGTGACTGTATCTTCTCCGCAACTCTATCGCCATGGTAAAAAAAATTCATAAAAAAAAAGTCAAAAAAATGAAAAATATAATTGTCTTCTTACTGTGTGTTTTGTTGATTTATTGATAGGGACGTATTATATAAGAACAAGAGGATTGTTGCCGGAAGAGTAGGATTGGAAAGTTTGTTTGAAGGTGAGCCCGTTTTGCCCGAGATACTCGACGCGTGGTCGATTGTGTTGAACGAATCAGAAACCCGAAGAGACAAAACAAAATGTGGACGGTTGTTTTGCAACATCATCGAGATGGTAGGTAATTTTAGGCAAAAAGTAAATATATGTGTACAATAAAATCATGTGTGAATTAGTGATTTTGATTTTTGATGCATCACCATGCAGATTGAAGGGATAGTTGCTAAAAGGATGGATGATAGACTGAAAACAAGATTGTTTGAAGATAGCATGAATCAAAACGTTAAAAATAGTTGGGTTGGGGAGATGAACAAAGTGGATCTGGTGAGTGTTGTATATGAAACAAATATTTTTTTTAAATGAAGATAATGTAAATGCTGTGTTAGTGGCCTAATATGATGAATTATATGAATGCAGGTTCTGTTCCCAATAAGGAAAGGATGGCGTTATTATGTAATCTGCTACAACCTAAGAACAGCGTCAATACATATCTTGGATAACGTGCATAGTGATAGTGACGCACAAAAACACTATGGGAATATGCCCGCCATCCTGGTAAAAAAAACTCTGAATTAACAACTCATCTCATATTTTAATTGTTATGTAGTAATGAAATTAGTGATTGAAACCATTGATGAACAAATATGCAGACAAGTATGTTTGCACAGTACTTGGTGAATATGGGCCATCGTAACGGTCTGAAACTGGGAGTAGCAAAACCACAGCTGATCAAGGTTCCATGGAGGACAAAACAAAACCTAAACGATGGAGCAATATTTGCAATGAGGCATATGGAAACTTATAAAGGCACGGGGGGTCAACGACTTTGTTACCGGATTCCATAGAGAAGGATCAGATCAGATGAAGGATATTGCAGAATTGAGGGTGAGGTATTTGACAAAGATTCTTCTGTCTAACACAAATGAAAAAAGGATGAAAATCTGTGAAGAGATACAAGTGTATGACCAACTTCCAGGATTTGATAGACTTAGACAGAAGAAAAATGCAGCAGAAAAGATAAGTGAGAGGGTGAGGGCTGGTTGGTTAGGAAAGAAAGTGGTTTGATATCTAGATGATATAATTGTGAATGGTGTTTGTTCAGTGGTTCTAAAACAATTAAATTCTGCACAATTCTTATCTGTTTAAGACATAAATGTTCGAAATATCTTATGGTTTTATTTGCTGGTTTTGATGATAAATACGTTTGTTGTTTACGTAATCGCATTATACGATCTATTTTGATGACTAAGATGTATGTAGTCATTAAACAAAATGTGTGCATTAGCTGTGTTTGGATGAATAAGATTCATCGTATATGTCGGGAGACAGACAACGTCTTAGTCATCTATTTTGATGACTAAGACAACGTCTGTGATTCATGATTCGTAAAAAGATAGATGAACATTACTGGTGTTTAAAAATATCTGACATCATATAAACAATTGTAGAATAGAAATGTGCGTTAATCTAATTATATACTGAAAACAAGAATGAATAAAAAAGTATTTATTACATGCAAACAAAAATTACTCTAATACGTTCTTCCCCTTGTTATTGTGTTCTTTCATCTCATTATTTTGCTGCTCTACAGCCTCCTTCTTCTTCGCCTCTTCCTCTTTCTTCTTCTTTTCCTTCAAATCCTTCAACCTAACCTTGCAATTGCGCGTGTCATGGTCATTTACATATTTCTTACAATACTTACATTGTCTAAGAGGCTTTTCAATTAACGCTGTCGCTGTCTCTACACTCGACTTCAACTGTTTATGCGTCCCGGAACCCTTGTTGCGTATGTTTTTAGGGACTTGAATGGAAACTTCATCAGATTCCGAAACACCGAGCATAGAACAAAACATGACATTTTTAGACGTACTTGACGGTTAACACTATATGCATCAACATCCTTCGTCAACTCTTTTAACTTGTCGCGGTATAAAAACAGATTCTGCATGTTCGTTACTAACTTATTAACACAGTACTCCACTGACTTATATACGTCACGAACAACTGATTCAGCCATGTTATATGATGAAATGTTGTTCAGATCTTTCCCAGCACGAGCATACGTAAAATGTGAGACAACGTCTTTTGCCCATCGTTTATGAACATAACTCAATGGGAAATCCTCAACTCCATACATGCGAAGAACAAGGAAAGCATGCCTACATAACATCCATAACATTCATATTTTTTGCACGAACAGTAGACGAGAGTGTCAACTTTCTTAAATCGTACCTACAAAAAAATTTTGATTAAAAAACTATGAATAAGAAAATGGGTGCATGAATGATCAAAATGGGTGCATGCATGAATATGAAGATGTGAAACGTATTTACCTCATGTATACAAGACGTTACTAGAATTATAATGTGAAACATGTTTACCTCGTACATACGTATGTAAGATGATGATGATCCTTTTGGCGTTTCTGATGAATCACGAACCATGCATTTGATATTGCTTTCAACTTCTTTAACGTTCATCGAATAACATGACAAAACTGATGCATTAATTTCATCCTGGACGTCGTGAAAAATAGTCCTTGTAAATAGTTTAGAAGCTTGAACCTCAATCTGAAGATTAGTCTTCATATCAGGAACGGTGTAACGCGTGTCATGATAGTTCTTCTTTGCATTGTATCTCTGTGACTCCATTGCTGTGTCAAAGTGGCTTACAAACTCAACAAGTGTAAGATTTGCGGATGTCAACGTACCAAAAAAATGATTTTCACTCTCGGAACGGGAGGCAGTTCGCATTAATCCTGATAATGGTTCGTTAACGAAGTATGCGGGAATCCAATCAGAACGTATGGAAAACATGTCTAAAAGCCATTTGTTCTCTTGGAGATTGTAATCATTGATGATTAAAGCCCATTTTGATTCAAAATACTCTGTGGAAATGCGGTCATTACAAACAATTTTACAAAGCCTCTTTTTGAAATTTTCATCAGATGATAAAACATGACCCACCTGCGATGAAAACAATGACAACAAATGTAAATGATTGATAAAAATATTATAAAATGTTAAAATGATGAAAAATACCTTAGATGTTAATTTTTGCATTATGTGCCACATGCACAAACGATGTCTTGATGAAGGAAAAACCTCTAAAACAGCTTGTCTCATAGCGGGATCTTGATCGGTGACGATAATAGATGGTGCAGTAACAAACGCCTTGCAAAAACATTCAAGCAACCACTTGTAAGACTTAATGTTTTCTTTTGCAAGCAAACCAGCACCAAATGTAATACATCGATTGTGGTTATCAATTCCGGTGAAAGGGACAAACACCATCTTGTATCTATGACAAAAAAATAAAAAATAATAACAATTCATTTCATGATGAGAAAAAAATAGATGAATATGTTAAAAATGAATGCAACTCACTTGTTAGACCTAAAAGTGGCATCAAACGATATAACATCGCCAAATGTCTTGTAGTTCTAAATTGCAGTGTCATTAGCCCAAAAAAGACCAGCCAAGGAATTGTCATCATCCGTAAAAAAGTCAACATATCAATCGGGATTAAACTCTCTTCTGCTTAATAATTTTTCAACAACCATCTGGGCATCCCGTTCACCGATGAACATGTTTAAGTCCCTGCGAAAATTCTTGCAATCAACATCAGTAGCACCTACATCTTCAAAACCGCCATAAATTTGTTTCACAAGCTTAAAACTCCTAACGGGACCAAGATTTGCATGGGATGCTTCATGAATAAACTGTTTTTGAGTAACGGTCAGCCGACGGTGAGCACGGATGAACTGAAGATCAGTCTTGTTAACAAAACTGTGATTGTGTTTCTCGACGAAATCAATAACCTTGATACAACCAGACGGGAATACACGAAATTTTAAGGAAGCAGGGCATCCAGTCCTGAAAGAGGCACGATTTCGCTTCCCTACACTGTTATCGTCATTATTGTTTGAGCTGTCATCAATCATGTTCGTCAAGCTTTGTTCATCACATACATCTGAACCATTATCGTCAGAATTATTTTTATTCTTATGAACTTGTTTGTTACAATACAAATGCTTGACAATACCGGCACCCTTAGCAAGTTTATAATAACCACCAATCTTTGGGCCAAAACCACTGCTGCTGGCATATTTTTTATAATCATCCCATAAAAGGTCAAACGATGAATATTCTTGGCCTATATATGGTTTTACATCAACTACAGGAATCCAATACCTTGTACCACCAGGACTACATTTCTCCCTTTCGTTCGATGTTTGGCCATTCGATGATGAATCTTCTGATGCAGCTAATAAAAACACATGTAAAAAATAAAAAAAAGATCAAAAAACAAAACAAAACACACTGATGAAAATAACATGTGGTACGTAAACACAAACCTTGAAAAATTACTGTATGTTCCTCCTCCATCATAAACACAGGGAGCAATTCAGCGAAATGAAAACGTCGTCAATGGAGAATTAGAAAAATTAAAAACCAAAATAAAAAGAAAAATATATTAATTATGGTAACGAAATATGGGCAAGTAAATAGTAGTTACGGTTACCATGATTATAGCATAAAACGTGAAAAGTCCGATTAGAATGGTCAAAGGCTGCTAACCAAAATTACGTAATTACCCAAATCGTTAATTAAGTATTCTAAGAATTAATTACTCCACGTGTCACTCTATAAATGCATCTCTCACATCTCGCTTTAATTCACATCTTTTTTGATCTCATACCTATATATATATAAATATATATATATATGTATATATATATATATATATATATAGTGTTTTACCCGCGCGATGTGGCGCGGTAAAATATGTTTTTTGAGATAATATGTATATATAGAGTGTCGTTATTGTAAAAGGTGTGAAAATGTAAAAATGGTAAGAGGCAATCTAACCGTCGGATTGCCATAAAAATTCAATTTCCTTCAGTCAAAATTGATGACATGGAAGGACGGTTTAATTGAGACGCAAGGGCAAAATTGGAATAAAATGATCAATTCAGTTACCCAAATACCGAGAAATATGCTATGTGGCCTCTAGCACTCACGATTGTTTGGAAAACGGTATTCATACGATTAGTTAAATAGAAGACTGTTTTATCAGAAGGAAATGATTCATCGGAAAGAAAAGGTACGCGCATTTCATTTATGTTATTAATTTAATATACAATAATATTGAAAAAAGCGGAACTTCATTTATTTTAAAAATTGATGACTGCATATTAAAAAATTGGTGAATTTTCATATATTTCAAAAATTGAAGGATGCCCAACTTCATAATTTATTTCAAAAATTGATGATTGCGTAGTAAATAATTGATGGATTATCATATATTCAAAAATCGATGAATATATTATTTTGTTCGATTAAAATGATGAACACTATACATATTCTTAAATCAATTTGTAAGTAGACATGAAACCGAATTAAACCAATATAAAGAAACTAGAGAGTGCTCATGAAAATCAGAAAGAAATATTGGAGAAAAGGATAAAAACAGACGGGTATACTTACCAACATAATATGGATTAGTTTGACTAATTAAATTATTTTTAAATGCATCATAAACGATATAAAAAGTCTAATTTACCCTTTTATAGTTTTTGTCACATGTCATCTTGTGAATATGTCTCTTACGCATTTTACATTAATTCACTTTTTATTTAAACCAAATTCCATATGGGCTAAATATGGGTTTGATCTATTTTAAATAAAATGGTATTTAAAATAAATTTAACTTAATTTTACCTCATAAGTTAATGAGATAGCTTAAGAAACAAGTCACCAAAAAACTCTCTTCCCTATCCCTGTTGGTTCGGCCGACCACAAAGGAGGAAGAAACCGGGTCGGTTTTTTTCTTGTTAGATGCACACACACGCATACAAACAAACAACTTGTTTTTTTTGTGGTTGCTTGAGTAACTATGATATCATATTTTTCTTTTATATAATTAGTTTTTGAGACTGCTAGATCCTAACCCTCTTTCGGATTTTTGGGGTTAAGTTGAGTTGATCAACTTCCAGTAACAATTTTAACACTTTTAAAATTGTACAACCCAAATAGCATTATTTACAATATGTTTAAGCAATAATCTTAAACACTTTAAATGCTTTACAAAAAACTCTTCTGAAGTTAATGACACTTTAAATGTTTTACAAAAAACTGTCATAATTTAAATACACTTTAAATGTTTACAAAAAACTGTCCTGAATTTAATGACAGGAAAGGCGAAAGGTCGGAGGGAGCCAGGGAGAGGGTACTTTAAAAAATTTTAAAAACATTTATATATTATATAATATATAATTCGGTTTATTCGGTTTGAAAGTTCCTAAAATCGTAACCGAACTTAAAACCGTTTATGGTAATCGGTTTCGGTTTTTAAACCGAACCGAAAACCGAATTTGTAAAAGGTTTTGGCTTTTTCGGTTACGGAGCGGTTCGGATTACGGTTTAAACGGTTTATATCCGAATTTTGAACACCCCTAGGTCGACAAATGAAACTATTTTACCCCTCCGCATCGTGCGGGTAAAATACTAGTTTACATAAAAATGTTTACTGCTTAAAATTTAGTAATCTTAAATATTTTCAAAAAGAGAACGTTAAATATTTTATATGATAGTAGATATAGTGTGTATATGTGTGTGTCTGTGTGTGTATCTTTTTATTCTTCCTAAAAGTAAAGATATAGAGTAACTTTTAGACTTAACATGTGTCGTATTATATTTTAAAATTTAAGCATGACAATTTGACATAAACAGTTTTATTATTTCGTCATATATAGAGTATACTAAATTGGAAGAGTGAATTTTTTTTAATTTTTGAATGTCAAAATGTTTCTCACGGAAGTGCTTCGGCATGGCTATCCCACAACCCAAGTGCAACAAGAATATATTAAGAAATAAAGGGAACTAACAAGATGCTAGCAACCACAAAGTTACAGCAGAACAAAACGTGAAAATAAACACCAAAATAAGGAACAATACAACCGAAAACTTAAGAAAAGCATGACTTCGGAAGAATACACCAATAGCTTCACCTTAACTCTGAGGGGGTCATCTAGGGGTGTTCAAAAAAACCGAGTAACCGAGAAACCGACCTGCCCCGCGTGAACTGAAACCGAAAAAACCGATACCCGTATGCTTTAAGATATATATATATATATATATATATATATATATGTATATATGTATATATATTGTTTAATATGAAATAACAAAGCCATTAGAAAAAACTTAAATTCTCAAAACTACCTAACTTACTTCTAGTAGCCCATACCGTCTCCCCCACTTCATTTTTTAGTTTTGATATAGAGAATTTGAAAGCCTACAACTATCAAGAGTTCAAAATGGAGACACTGAAATCGATCAGAAGTGTCAACTTTGATCATATCGTTTTTTTTGTTTTTACGAGGTTCTCATCGAAGATTTGTTTGATTTCTACTAGTGATTTATTCATTATTGTTGAATTTTTTCTACCGTTGTTTATTGTTATATTATGAATCTAAACTTGTTGAAAACATCAAAAATCAAAAAAATTCAATTTTAGGGTACCCGTGACCCGAACCGTGGATACCCGCCTCCCTTCGGGTACCCGCTCAACGGGTACCCGCTGCTTGCGGTTCGGTTTCGGTTTCGGTTTTTGAAATTAGATACCCGCCCCGCGGTTACGGGTTACAAAAAAGCCACTACCCGCCCCGCCCCGCCCCGCCCCGTGAACACCCCTAGGGTCATCCCACTTATGTTTTGAATCACAAGAAGGAGAATGCTTGAATTTGGTTACCCACCAACAGCTCCTTCTTCGAGATTTCTGAAGAGAAAAATTTTCCATTTCTACTTTACAAACAAGCCAAAGATACGTGTAAAAAACTCATGTAAAAGCTTGAAGTGTCTTTCCTACAAACTTTAACAAGATGCCCCATTTGAAAAGACTTGAAATATTTTGTATATTCTAGTCATCTATTTCCCACCACCTGCATATTTCTTCCATAATTTTCCTACTGAAAGGACACTGAACAAATATGTGCTCATTTGTTTCTTCAACATTTCCACACAGGGTAGATTAAAGCGTAAAAAGGATAACACTCCTTTTTTGTAAGTTAACCTTTGTTAGGTGACTGGTGATGAGCCACTCTCCTTGCATTCAAACTAACTTTAATGGGAACCGATGTACTCAGTTGAAATTGGAAGTTACCGATCTTTTTGAGATAAGAATCGTCGTATGCTTTCCTTATGGAAGCAACTGTGAAAAGCACTGAATCTTCCAGCCGCCCATCTAGTGACCCAGCCTGTTTGCAAAGGAATATTAACTTTATCATAAATTTTGAAATCTTTAGCAATATTACTCCAAAATTGTTGGATTTTCCTTTTGAATTAGGCCCACTTATTCCCCCATTCTCTTCGTGGATTGTCAATTTGTCACTTCTTCTATTCAACCAACATAATGTTTATTTAACTTCAAAACAATTCGAGTTTTTTTAACCAATTGAAAATATTGATTAGAACTTAAACAGAAGTTATTATCTTGTTTTCAAGTTTTTTTAAAAAAAAATTTTATATTTGGTAATAGGGTTTAGTTCATAAAAGTGTATCGAACTATACACCTTTTGTTATTGTATGTACCGAACTTTCAAACTTACCGTTTGATGTACTGAAGATTTTCAAACTTACCATTTCGTGTACTAAACCTGCTATAGCACGTTACAAGCTTATGTGGAGCAGGTTTTGCTGACGTGTCTGGTGACATGGTACATGACTTAGATTTACATGATTTAAAATTAATAGAAAATAAAATTTTATGTCTGGTTTCAGTCGACGATGGACTTCGTTGATCTTCATCTGCGATGGACTTCGTCAATCTCCATATATGGCTTTGCTTCAAGCGACAAATGCCATCATCATTCATGTAGAGCAGATTTTGTCGGTCTTCACCTGCAATGGATTTCGCCTTCATCTTCATCAATCTTCGTCTTCATCCATCTTCGATATAGGGTTCAAGGGTTCAAGGGTTCAAAGGTTTGATTGTTCGATTTCGCTTATGCGATGAGATCTATGAGTCGAGATTCCATACAGGGCTTTGGTTCAATCGATTTCCATATCTCCTTCAATCCATATGTTTTTCGAACCGTTGCAAATTAGGGTTCATCCTACTAGACCTCTTATTCCTCAAATTCGAGCTGTTGCTTCATTCGATGGTATGTGTTAGTTGATTTATGTTAATCGATAATGAGAATGGGTTTTCATCTTCACATTAATTTAGGTTTTCATATTCAAATGAGGAAAAACCGATTTCATCTTTGGTGATCATTATTTATACTTCATCTTCATCTATAAGTTTTAATTTTATATTTAGGGTTCTTGATGTAGATAAAAATGAAGTCCGTATTTAAGCTCTATGATTCGAGATTTGTGATACCAGTTAAGGGTTTCTTCAAATGGGGATTTTAATGTTTAGGGTTTTCTCATTCTTGGAATCTTGGTTCGTGGTTTCAACTTCATCATTCCCAGATCTACAATTTTGGGTCTTGATTGGGTGACGCAGGTTGTTTAAGTTTCGATCTTTATGTTCTTAGATTTCATCCTCATCATTCTTTCTTCAATTTTCAAAGAATCGATTTCAGATTTCTGGTTCATTTATTCTTCATGTTCTTCATTGTTTTTTTTTATTTCTTGATCAAGATATACACACATGGCAATTAATTAGTGATGTGTAATATTAAAATTATTAAAAATTAAAAAAATTACCTGTTACCTAGAGAATAGGTAACACAATACACTTTATGTAACTTTAAAAAAGTTTGATACATCAAATGGTAAGTTTGAAAGTCCAGTACATACAATAGCAAAAGGTGTAAAGTTGGATACACTTTTATGAACTAAACCCTTTGGTAATATTCATTTTTAAAATTTATGAATTTCTTTCTTTTTGATGCAATGTAATCAAAACAAAATGTTATTATAACATGATGATTGTGATGTCGAAGTCTTTGTCTAGTGAATCTTTTTCGCTATTAAAAATGACTATCTAGTTTTTTTTAGTTTCATATCATTCCTAAATGGTCATATATCATACCATAGGTGTTCACTTGAGTTACCAGTATATTGTTGATTTTTTTGAGTTAACAAAACACCTAAACCAGTATAATGTAAGAGTTAATTTGATTCAGCTAGTTTGTACGAAAAAAATGATTTGTACATAATATCAATTAACCATACACAACAATCAATAATGATTTTTATGTTTCTACAAACTCACTATCGAATTATCTAATCCGCATATTTAAAGGTACTATTGTATAACCGCAAACTTTTTATTGTGTATAAACATTTTATGTTATGTATAAATCTGATAATTAAATGTTTTATTGTATGACATTGTTACACTATTTAACATATTATTTTTTTTATTTTCCTTTAATGATTTCATGATTTCAATCATATATATTATCACGTCAAAACCAAAATAATTTTTTTTACTTGATTACACAAAATAAATAACTAAATAATAATCAATATATATAATAAAAATTTGTAAGAGAAATAGACAGTAATATTCTTTTTTTGTAAATTGTTATCATATAATAACAACGTAGGCATGCAATGGTCATATTGAAGGTATGAATCTCTTCTGTAGGCTTTTTGTTTTTGTTTTCTAACAAGATGTTGTGTATCCGCGCATCGTGGCGGAAAAAGTATAAGTTAGATAAATATATAAAAGCTAAGAGTCAAATACAAATATTTTAAATAAAACAAATAAAATCCAAACAATTACGATTGCGAAAATACAAAATTTAATTTTAAAGAACTCTAGTGCATTTAAAATATTTGGTTTAAATTTAAATCAATTTAAATATTGGATTTAAAATTACATATAAGATAACATTTAGAAATATTAATCTTATAAAACTATTTTATAAAAACGATACATTAAATATAACTACTCTATTTTTTCAGAAATAAATTCTAAAAAATCATAAATAAAGAAATAAGAAAAGTATATACCAAATAAAAAGTGTCTGTAATACAAAAATGGATATTAATATAAGACGGAGGTTTAAATAAAAATACTCATTTAATTTTTCATTCTCATTTAAACCTACTATTATATAATGTATAAAATAAAAAATTAGTTTCACTATATAATTTTCAATGAAACGTACGCCATTTAGCCTTAATTCCTTATTTTCCTATTCCATCTTCTAATTAAATTGTGTTTAAATAAACCTTTCTTTGATTTCTCCGTGCAACAAAATTTCAAATTTTATTTTTGTTAATATTCTTTATCTTTATACTTACTATATCCTTTTCACCTAAGTGTGGGATTTTATTTTAATCTACCCTTTTCTTTATATTACTTTTAGCCAATACCATTAATTTTACAATATCTATAAAAATCATTAATTTGATATGTCATTTATTTTTTCTTATTAATTTTTAACATAAATGTTCGGTATAAATATAAATTTATACCTATAACTGTCTCATTTTTTATTTATATGCAATCCCACATTTTGTTGATATACAATATTTACCAAAAATGAACTTTTTAAAATCATAGTTATATATATATAGAGAGAGAAATAAAGAGAGTTTAATTAAATCCCAAGTGAATGAGGTATTGTAATCCTAAATATTAAAAAAACCCGTTTTATTCCGAATACTTATTTTAGTTTTTTTAAAACATAATTACTTATACTATCAATCTGTGAAGTGGGTATTGATTTTTTCGTGAGATATTTAAGGGCAAACCAGTCATTTTAGCTTAATATCATCTTTTTCTCTTCTCGCCATTATCTCAGGAGAAAATTGGTCCGGCGAGATTTTGAACCATCCTCAAAAGTCAAAACCCTTCATCCAAATCGTGAAGTTGACGATGGAGGCGGAAACGAGGGTTGATTTCGATGGAAATGACGGTGTAGGCTATCGTGGTTGTGTTTCTTTCAAACGAAGGGCCAAAGAGAGATAAAAAAGTAGAGAAAGATATGAAACGACGAGCGATAGTGGAGACTAGCGGTGGCAAGGGCGACGGTGCGGTGGTGGCAGATTTGGAGTGTTTTGACTGGCATGCTATGTCGGCCGGATATCCCCACCGGTCTGAAAGCTAGGGTGCCTTAAAAAATCGTTGCTTTCTTTCACCCCCTACCGCTTTGAAGTATGGGGTAGCTTTACAGTGCATGAGATGTTTCTTGATGGATGATGGAGACTTGAGAGAGAAAAGTCATAAAATGATGGAGGTGAAAGAAAAGTAGAAACAATAGTTCAGGAGAGTAGCAATTGTAGTCCAAAGAAAAGTAAAAGAGTAGTTTTATTTTTTTTATTCTATTCGTTTTATAATATTAACTTGTACATTATTTTTTTGTTTGGTTTTACGCAATTACGCAATTTCGTTTCTTGTTCTTATCATTTGTGTTTATACGTTAGTTATATGATTTATCATTCTTTTTTCTCGTTGTAATGTGTCATATCGTTAACCTCGTTTAAATTGTACATTTATTTAATCATAGAGGCATATTTAATAATAGAGTGAAATATAGTTTAATCATTAAAATTTTGTTTACTTTTCGCCTTTTCGGTTTAACCATTAAAGTTCTTTTTAAATTGTTTAACCATAAAGTTTTATTTAATAATCATTTAAGTCCTTAGGTTATGTTTGGATTTACTTTTACCCATATGTTTTACAAGTAACTTGCTTAAGATGTTATTAATATATTTCTTTTATTTTTTATTTTCTTAAAGTTAATTCTTCTTAAATGTTTGAAGGTAAGTGACTAACATAATGAATGAACCTACCCATTTATTTTTATTTCCAAGTTTTTTATAATAAATGAAATCATAATCAACCCTCCTAGGGAACAAAACCAAAGATCATAAACATGAATGGAAGATCTAGACTGTACATCTTTATCATAGTCCTCATCTTTTTCGTAATCTTCATGAATTGAGTATCAGAATCATGTTTGAAGATATGAAATGATGAAGATGAAGATGATCAAACAAATCTGGACATAATTAAGATAATGAAGAACACACACATATAGATGTGTCACTTACAACAGACAAACCCTTAAATCGATTAATCAAAACATAAAACCCTAAAATCGATTTAACAAGCCCTTTCATGTTTGAATATGTTTAAAATCATGTTTATAAATAACCAAAGAATGAAATGATGTTCATAAAAAACCTCACATGAAAACCCTTAAATGTTTATGGTGACGGTGGCGGTGGTTATGGTGGTGACGGTGGTGGTGCGGTGGTAATCCTCGTCTTCATCAAAAACCTCATATTTAAATAAACTCATATTCTTCTAAAAATCACACCCAAAACCTCGATTTACTTATGAGATGGATCGGTGATGGTGATGGATTAGAACAACCATCGAAGTCCTCATCTTCCCTCATCTTCATCAATCTAGATTAGAGTCATCACAAGAGGTTATTTTTGTTAAGCACAAATCGCACACCACACATACAAAGATAGACAGAGAGGGAGAGTGACGGGAGAAAGAGAGGCGGAGAAGGAAACTAGCGGTGGAGATAGGGTGGCAGTGACGGCAACTTCAGAGAGTTAGTGACGGGGAGAGAGAGGGGTGGGGATAGAGAGAGAGAGAGAGAGAGAGAGAGAGGCGTAGAGAGAGTGTGATGGAAGAGAGAGTGGTAGGGGTATTTGGTGAGTGAGGTATTTTGGGAGGGCTTTTAGGGTGTTTTGGTGTGTTTGGGAGGATGTTCAGGAGATGTTTGGATATAAATATCGGTTTAGTAGGTAAAAATGGTTAAAGTAGAAGATAAATAGAGATTATTGGTTAAATCATTCAAATAATAGCATTAATGATTAAACCGAAAAGTAAGTAAAACTTTGATGATTGAACTATATTTCACCCTTAATAATAATATGTACAAACAATTATTTGCAATAGAAAACGTAGGTTATGTTCACTTCATTAAATAATCTTAGATGAGTTCAACTTGTAACCACGTCGGTGGTGCTAATATTTGTGTATCCACTGAAGTTTTTGGACTGATGGGTTAAACTTTGGTCTTGGGCCTTATAGCATTTGGGTTGGAAAGCTGTATGTTTCATAAACCTACAACTACAAGGCATTTATCATCAAAAGATCCAAACATAGAATAGCCGAACGAATTAGCTATAGAGTCATCCTCGATCAAAGTTAAATAAGTTGGAGATACTTAGTATCTTATGTTGTGGGCGCAGATGACAAGAAGTTATGAGCGAATAGTGACGAAAATGGGAAAAGGTTACATCTCGGATATAGTTTCATTGTTTTGACCAGATTTCACTCATACGAACTCGGATTGTGGTGATTCAAACACTTACAATAACTAGACAAAAGCGCCACAATTATATTCAGGTCTTTTAAGTTTTCAAATATAATACGGACCATCATTTTTTATTTATTGTGAGGTGAGTTGGTATAGTGGTATACTGTGGAGAGGCCCAAGTAAGAAAATCTAAGTTCTTGAGTGGGTATCAAATTAAAAAAGAAATGTAATTTTGAGTAATTGGGTTTTGGGCATCGTGCGGCTAATAGAAGCGAGGAACAACATAATCATCTTTAATTTTCGTGGAGACCAAAGAACAATTTTAATAGAAGGGGACAGACACTAAAACCTAAGTGTTGTACGGTAAATGAAGCCTAACAAGGAGTCAAGGACCAATTGCGATTCATCATGTATAATTCTTATGTGACAGAATTTTAGAGGGGGGATAATATTCATCATAAGGTGGCAGTCCTCTCAGACGACAGAGGCGATCGATAGCCTTGAACCAAAAGCAAGTAATATTTTTCTAGTTAGTTGTACATGAAGCTTTAAGGAAGCTTGAGAGAAGGAATATAGCTCGATATTGAAGAGAAAGGCCACGATTTTGACGAGATTGATCCATTTTGTCACCATCAGTTTATAATAGCTTGCAAGTTTATTTTTTCTTCGTTTTTATGTGTTTTAGTCTGTCTATGGACAATGTAACGGTTTTCACTTTGATTAGATGGACCATTTTTTATTGGTTTAATTTCAATGGACTGGATGATAATCGTATATTTATTATATTAAATTTAATCAAAGATCGGTTGATTTTAAAGTTCTTGGCTTAATGATTTATAGACTAAATTTTCGTAGTTGTATGCTTGTATCATGATTTGCTTTGACCATTAGGGATCATGACTAGAGATTGACCAAATAATATGGTTACATTATATTTTGATTGAACTTAAATGTGTTTAACAATGACATGCAATGACCATTTGGTTTTAATTGTTTGATTTAGTTATCAATACGAATGAATAGATTAAGTCTTGCATTATACGAATTAATAGACTAGTTGTATGTGTAATACCCATTTTTGAATTGTGATGTTACTATGTATTAATATTAATCGTCTACTAGCAAGAATTAAATATTTTCTGTTATAATTTGAAATAAATGGGTAATACTATTGCGTTGGGCCAAGTATTAAATAAAACCTTGTTTTGGGCTTGTAATTGTGTATCAAGTTAATAGTAACTGGGCCTATAAGAGTCAAGAGTGAGATGTTGTTGGGCTAAACTACTGTTATGAAGCATGAGTTGGGTTTATAAGGCTAAAAAAGGTAATTAGGTGTCTTAGACACAAAATTGTAGGGTAATATTGTACTGTCGAGAGAGAGAGAGAGAGAGAGAGAGAGAGAGAGAGAGAGAGAGAGAGAGAGAGAGAGAGAGAGCACAAACTTCATCGTTTTCATGGGGGATTGAGGGTTTAGGGTTTAGAGAGAGAGAGAGAGAGAGAGCACAGACTTCATCGTTTTCATGGGGGATTGAGCGAGAGGTCGCAAGGTAACAATATCATTACATTATGTATTTGAGGGGTTATATTGTATAAGTTCTGGTTCTAAGACATATTTTTTAACCGAGTAGCAAAACACCGTTCATCTAAAAATTCGTAGTTTATTTAAAGAACAAAATAACAAGTTGTCTCAGTTTCATTGTTGTTTTAGGTTAAAACAAACTCTCTATATCAAATATAACATTTGGAAGCACTTAGACTCTCAAGTTTAACCATGTCTATTAATTTCAAAAACTAATGCATAATATGATCATCATGCACTTCTCCTTTTTCCTTGGAATTAAACATCTTCATAATCAATAATCATCAAGTAAACAACAAAGAAAACAACAGTGAAAAAGAAACTTAACTTATCGACTTGCTTTTCAATTCTCAAGCACCATTCAAATTCAGATAAGCAACTGCTTCCCCCAACCATTAAAAAAGAACCGACCCCTTCAGTTTACTGGTTCACAACCCGGCCCGCCAAATTCAAATAAGGAAATGCTTCCCCCAACCATTAAAAAAACGCTCGACGTAGTCCTACCTTATCTCTATTCTCTATCTCTCTCATCCTTCTCCCTATCTCTCTCCTGTTTCTACCCTTTTAATTATTTATTTATTTTAAAAATAAAAAAAGGTTATGTGAGTTGGATATGAGTGTTAGTGAGTTGGAAGCGAGATGGAAGAGGAAGATGATATGACACTAATTTGACACATGTGAAGCATAAGAAATGTGGTATGGATGTTGACGGTGTTAGCCAAGTGACACTTTTTGAGTGTTTCTAAACAAATGTACTAGACTCATTCAAGGTGTTTCCATTTTACCTATTTGTCTCATATTTACTAGTTCGACTCGTCCAACTTATTTTTAATATAGCTATTCATCAAACAGATAATGTAACCATAAACAATAACTTTATGTTATCAAATCAGACTAATGTTCTGAATTTACTAGTTAGAGGTGGCATATAAGCAATTTGAGACGTATCTTTCTATTATTTGAAGTTTGTTTCTTAGGTATAAAAAAAATTCTTCAGATTTATTAAACAAACCAAAAGTCCTGTTTCCAACAACAATACAATCAACTTGAAATTAAATTCCACTTCGTTGATCAACTGAATTGCTCGATTGAGGCTAAACACCCTTCAAATGAGTTTGTCGTAAAAAAACCCTAGTTTTGATTTTGACAACTGACAAAACCTTATGTAGAAATCAACCATAAATATTGGCTCCCCTTGTCTCTATGAGAATATTGACACCGAGCACCATAGGTATGTGGTTTTTCTTTAATGAATCCTTGATATTTTACATCTCAAAGAGCATTGGTTTTTCTTTGACGAATCTAGCTTTTTTTTATCGCAATTCAACAATGTTTGTGGTATACTTTTGGCAATCTTTGCCTTTTTTTATCGCATCTTCAAAGATTTAGTGGTTTTTCCTTAGACTATGCGTAGCACCCAACCTAAAGGGGTTGGGTTGGTCATCGGGTTCATTTGAGTTGAGTTATACACCGCTCCGCCCCCTTTCGGGTTTATGCTCAGTTGAAGGTTTAGGTGGGCCCAGGGGCGGACCCAGAAATTTTATTGACTTGTGGCACCATATAATGACGAAAATAAAATTACTTAAAGTTAAGGGTGTTGTTCGGGTTTTTTCTCGGGTTGCCGGTGGGTCGGATTAACAAGGTTTTAGTCGTTGTTCCGATATTTTAGGGTCAAAATTTAAAACAAAAAACAATTTATACGAAGTCATGTTAATTAAATTGCTATTTTAAAGGTAAATTAAAGTATTTTAAAGGTATAAATCGAAAATAGAACTATATTATACCTTTTTTTGTAATAAAATATTTCATTTTTCCTTTGTTTTTGGTGTCATCAAAAAATCAGTGGTGACACCTTAAAATTTGAGTGGTGGTACCGGCTTAAAAACGTTGAAATTTTTTATTGCGTCTGCAAAATTGACCGATGTCCCATTACCTTCTGGGTGGGCCAAACAGAAAGCTAATTTATCCCACCTCACTCCACCTTCTCTATATCTCTATCCTCTCTTTTCTTCACTCTCTTAAAAATTTTATATTATAAAAAAATAAAAATGGATAAGATTGAGTTAGCCTTTACTATCTTTTACGTTAAATAGAAAAAGTAAGAAAAAGATAATATGATGCTAATATACTACTTAGATTGATAGGTCGCTATACTTATAGCCTTATTACATGTTGAGTTTTTGACTGCATGACAGACAAGCAATGGTTTTTTTTTATATATCTTGTTTTTTTTTAATATCATATCTAACTTATTCTAGTACCTACATTTATAATACACCTATAAAAAATGATAGCATCTAAATATAGCAAATTTGTATACTACCAAGTACCATCTACAGAGGAGCGGTATTTTATTATGCATCTTTCGCTTTTTATACATATATAATCAACGACTTAAGGGAATGATGAATGTTCCAGAGATAGAATTAATGAGTGAAATCCCAACTGTCAATACACACACTCAATATATATATTCGGAATTTGTCACATTAGAAAAATAGTTTTAAATTCAGGATCCGTTTTAAGAGCTAATCTTATTGATATGGAATTTTTTTTAATATTTCACGTGCCGAAGTGGTAGCAAAACCTAATCTTTTCACATAATTAATTATCTTGATTTTATTTATTTAGTTGTAGTCACGTCTATTAAAGCTTTTAAATGCTACGTATACAGCATGCAACTTGGCCATTTTTTAATATGGTAATTTAATTTGTTATGTATTTTCAGGCAATTCTACTTATTTATTTGATGATTTTTATATTAAGTTTTATGAAATATTATTATTTAAAAGTAATATATATTTTAGTATGTATTAGTGACGATTTCTTTGGTTTAGTGTATATATTTCCATAAATAAATGAAAAAACATAGAAGCGAATTTATGTTTATGTTACTCGAGGAAATTTTAATTTCATTTTCAAAACCAAAATTGAAAACAAATGGAAATTGAGGAACGGCAAAAGTGAATGAATATACATCGAACATTGAGTAAATTATCATCGTATTTAATGAAATTTATTTTATAAAATAATACAATAAATTTGTTGAAATATATTATAAATGGTTGCTAGCTGGATCCCGGTAATTACATTTCCAATAACCTTCAAATTCCATTTCGAAATATAAATGGGAATAACGACGGGGCGGGTTCGACAGCGATATTCCCGTTTAAGAAAACCGTCTCTGTCCATGCTTAAAAAGTTGCAGGAATTTAAATGGGGATCTCCGTTGGGTAACCAGGGAAAACCGCAGAAACGGGTATCTCCGGTTAATAACAAACATATAATTAAATGGGTACTTTCACCGCGAAAATGCCCGTTAAAGTGAAACTATGATTTTTCATCACGGAGATCGTTACCGTTAAGATTTTTCCATTTGTTTTAGAAAACAATTATACTAAATTATCAACATTATCGAATAAAAACATATCTGAACTGAAATTAAAGCCTTAAAGAATCTAAATGTATCCAAAATATCAAAACCAAACAATCCAAATAAAGACAACAATTAAAATTAAGTTGTATGAAAGTGTATAAATATTTATATATTTTCTACTTAAGAATAATTTTATGTATATATACATATAATTAATATTAAATTATAATCGGGTATCAAATATTGTGTAATCATGGCTGCTTATTGGCTAATCGGAACGGGGATCATCAATTCTTTTGTTAACTTCAAGCTCCTAAAGATATATATTTCATTTTGTAAGTTGAATTCATAGATGGAACACGTGGAGTGATAGAGTGTGGCAGGGTGCATGTGAGGAATTCATGGGTGTGCAATGACATTGAAAGAGGGTGAATTGGACGGCTGAGATTGAGTCCCTCATTCTCATTTATTTTAAGGTTCTCATTTGAACCTTCCACTATATATATATATATATATATATATATATATATATATATATATATATATATATATATATATATATATATATATGTCAGGATCCTGTAAAAAGAGAATTCAAATAAAAGGAGTAAGAAGAAATCTCAGTCATTCATCTGGTCCTAAAAAATGACTTTTTTTGTTTTTCTTTTATTTATTAAAAAAACACAAAAGGGCATATTTGACCTTTTAAAAATCCATTTCCCTGATATTTAGGACAGTTTTTTTGAAAATTCGTTTCTCCCAGAGACTGCATTAACACAATTCATTTGATAAAACAAAGATCCTGCATACAACAATCTTGTGCATCCACATATTTACTATACAAAACATGATTCACAACCAACTTCAATATTAAAAATATACAAACCAGAAGTCAAAAGTTCAAAATCCCACAAAATATGATTCACAACTTAATCAAATCTCAGAAGATTGTGCATAAAAAATATAACAACTGATAACAATTTGATGCACAAAATACAACTGATGCACGATAAAAATCAACTGATGAAAAAAACAGATGCACCAGATCAACGAAGAACCCGACATTCATATACAGAGAAAATATATTGAAAAATATGATTAAAGAACATTCATCAAACTAACTGATGAACAAAATTCATTCCCACAAATCTATACATAAGACCCGAATTCTCAAAATCGATTCCTGATGGAACAAGAAGAAGATTATCAATGTTGATGCACCACCACCACATTCAAATCTGTTGGTCCCAAGTGGTTCAGGTATCAAGATCTATGGAGGGAACAATGGCAAACTACTCAATATGATAGAGAGAAAATTAGAAACACCATGAAGAACACATAGTTAAGCTTGGAATAGTGCCAAAGTCCACCAAATGACAACTAGTCATTTGGCTTATATACCCCTAAGGGTATTTACATATTTAGTCCTTCTAGTTTGTACCCAGTACAAACATCACCTAGAATTCAATCTTCTATTCTATACAATATTTAATTCTAACAATCTCCCCCTTTGTATAGAAAATAGAAGATGTTGGTCTTTTCAGCATCATACGAACTCTAATAATCTCCTCTTACAAATATGCAGATTTCTTGCTGCATTCTTTAAAAGCTTTAGGAGACAAGACTTGAACGATTTCTTTTTGAATCTTCAGTCTTTGATTGGATTTCTTCAGAGTGTCGTCTCATCTTGAAAATTAGACTCTTCAATTTTAAGATTAGTCTTCAATTTAAAATCTTGATGAGAACTTGAATCTTTAAAGTTCACATTAACATCCCTTTTCTTGTGATTTTTGGACTTGCACCAGTAACCTAAGGATTTTCAACCTTTGGTTGTATGAACGGTTTAGCTTGAAGTGGTTTTCAGCATATGCGATCTTGAGCCTTTAAGAAAAACGATTTAGGAAGAATAATTGATCTCTCCCCCTTGAATGTAGCTCTAGATCTGGTTTATTTCTTCAGAACTTCTTTAAAATGGCGATTAAGCACTTTTTTTTTGTTCTGAATTTGAATTCTTTTCTTATGTTGTTCTCTTCTTTCTCCCCCTAGACTTGACATATGAAGTTTCAAATTTAGATCTCTTTTTCTCCCCTTCAACAAATGAATCTTTTCTTGATCGATAGGCTCCAAATCAACTGATTTAGTATTAAAATTTCTCCCCCTCATGATGATCAGGATTCTTCATGAACATCATGCACATGAATTTTATATTCGGCTTGATTTTGACCTGAATATATAAACCCTTGAAGCTTTGAACCCGTATCATGAGAATCAGTTGAACTAACTTTGTGAAGGTGTCACCATAATGATATAACAATTAAAGCATCCGATACAGTCTTTAGGGCACCATCTCAAAGTTCTCGTGGTATAACACCGAGATCACATAGATTCTCGTTAACACAACAGTTTAAAAAAGTGTGTGACCTACGTTCAGAACTGGCATAGTGTTGATTCTGGTAGGATTTCCATCTAATCATCGTGAATATCACATAAGATATCACTCCAAGATGTTCTAGTAGTCACGAAAGACTAGATATGCATTATAGATCAAACATGTGTCCTAAGAAATGAAATATATATTCAAATAAGCTCTAGACTCTATCAGTGCATGAAAGAAGTCGGGAACCGGAGTAGCTGTTCTCCTTGTTTCAATATCAACAATCTCCAAGTGAGATGTCAATAGAAATGTGCTAAATCTCCGTGTGAAGTTGAAACAATCATCTTTTAAGAGATAATTGAGTAGCTGGGTGGGGTTAGTGCATTGCATCACTGGGTCCATGATGTCTATTTCAATACCAAATCTCAACTAATGAGATCTAGTAGAAGATGTGGCTTCCCAGATGTATACTATTTGGTAAGGATCTTGTTTTTCTTTTGATCCTGTCTCACCCACAACTCACTAAATATTTTTCAACTTCTCCCTCAAACTCGCTTTCCATACACTTGGACACTTGTTATCTTTCGTAACCGACATGAGAAATCATAGTGATTTACAACAAGAATGATTTTCAAGAAATTCATTGTTTTGGGAAGGATTGTCAAGGAAGATTCGAACAATCAAAGAAATGAACAAGTAGGGTATTTTGACTAAGAAAGTCACAAAATGATTTAACAATCAAGGGATTGTAAGGATGATTTTGTTGATCATATTCACCCCATCTCCTGTTCCACCCCTCTCTGTTTTATTTTACCTCTGCACACCAATCAGTATCCCATGATAACTGATTCTGCTCACCTAGATAACCTAGTAAGTAACCCTTACTATCTCGTTCTAGAATATGGTGAGCTCCTGGGGCAGGTCCTTCCGGTTCTGGATAGACCATAGAAGTATAAATGCCTACACTCTCTCACTCATGGTGCGTTTTCGATCACTTGAATAATAACTCATGAATGAATGGTTTCCAGAAAGGATTTGAAAATTTAGCACAAAAGGATTTGAAACATTCAGCACAGGAGTTGAGATGGAAACGCAGAAATGAAGGATGATCATGCGAAGATCAACAACAAATTGAATCAAGAAAGGTATCAGAATAAGTCAATGAATGAATACCTTCTTGAACAGATAACACTAAATGAAAACCAAAAATCTTTTTCAATTTTGAAATTTTAAAATGTTTTTGGATTTTCATTTTTCAATGTTTTGGAGTTTTCGAAAGATATAAAACAGTAAAAACAAAAACTCCCCCTAAATTGATGCATGAAAATTGTTTTCATCAATTAGGTGAAGACAAAAACATTTTGCTCCCCCTGCAATAAACAATCCATTAGAAAGCAAGTTATATCATGAAATGATAAACTGCATAAAATAAGCTTCTCAGACATTAGACTCGGGCTAATGCTGAACAAAAGGATATTGAATTGAATTGCAGGGGAACTCCTTTGTCTTTGAAAATTATGAGTTTTAAATCTTATCAGCACACTGAACACAATGATCTTCACTGCCTTTGAATGATCTTCATTGTGCTCCAACAATGTCTCTCAATGTTTACCTGCAAAATGGATTAACAAAAATTGGTACCCATTCTTGTTTGGGTCCAGATTTGTTAGTCGCAGGTTTTGGCATCCATTTTTGTGTATTTGTTACAATTACAGGTTTATGGACCTTTCGATTCAATGGTCTTGAATGCCATTGAGGAATTCCATTCTTAACAACAAATTCTTGTTTAATGCGTGACGTCTTACAAATCTTCTCCTTTGACAGGCGGACTAGGTGTTTGGCCGAGTAAACCACGAATGGATACATGACATCTGTTTTTAGCACAAACTCCCCTGTTGAACTTGGTTTGGAGAAAGATCGGCGTCTGTTGTTGTTGTTGTGTTTATGAGGTATTAGAGATCGCTTAGCAGCTCGAACCTCTCTCTGTGGAATCCTCGTTGTGGTTGTGGTTGACGATAAATCATCATTTGGAACCTCTGATGTATTTGATGTAGATTCAGAAGGTTTCTTTTTTTCGATCCAGGATGATTTCGTAGGCTTTGAAGAGAATAATGATGAAACCTTTGCAATCGCGTCATCTAGATTTTTCTTCAAAATACATGCTTGTTTAGACGCAGTTTCATCTGTAATTACAGAACAAGCAGAATTAGAATTACTTGAAAAACAAGTATTCTGTGTAGAATTAAAAGCAGCTGGTTTGTATTTAGGGTTTTGTTTCGGAGAGTAAGTCGTTGCAGCTGAAGGTGATTTCACTCGATAGGAAGATCAGACAGATTCTGTGATCTTAGGATGCTTCGCAGCAGTTGATGCGTTTGTGAAATCTTTATTTGAAAGCTCAGAACCTGCAACAGAGAAATAGGAATCAGATTTGCTACTACAATGTGAAACTGAATCAAAATTGATATTGTCAGCGGAAGTCTTCGTTGATTTAGCAAATTTTGCAGAGCTAAGCTCAGCGTTTAAAATTTTAGCCATGAATTCTTTCTTTTCTTTCTCAAACTTCACTCTCTCAGTGTCCAGTGTCGTTTGCAGCGTTTAAAATTTTAGCCATGAATTCTTTCTTTTCTTTCTCAAACTTCACTCTCTCAGTGTCCAGTGTCGTTTGCAGTTCAGATATTTTCCTCTCCAAGATTAAACGAGGAACATAAGATTGAATTGACACATGCAGCTGTTGTTCAAATCGTTTGACTTTGTCCTTTAACTCAGCCTTTTCAATGCACAATTTGTCTATGATCTTTGAATCATTTTTCAACACAGTAGACAACTTGTTGTTCAGCTCGGCATTAGCTTGTGTCAATTCTTTAATCTTATGCACCGTAGTTTCAATATCTGTTCGTTTCTGCTCTAATTCAACTGCATAAGATTTACAAATCTGTTCGGCAAGTTGAAATTGCACAAAAACTGTGGACACCTGCTCAGTGAGCTTTGCATTGGCTGTGGAGAAATCATTTGCTCTCTGCGTCTCAGAATGAAGTTGTTCAGAATTATGTTCAAACTCTTGTAGTTTCGCAGACAAATCAGAATTCTCTTCTTTAAGTGCTTTTGTAATTTTCCACTCTTTGCAGAATCGATCCCATGCAGAATCATACAAGGCAAACATATTTTCCCACAGTTTGAACATGAAGCACTCTTTTTCATTGAAATGATATTTAGATCTCTGCCATTTCTTAATTTCTTGTTCAATGGAAATTCTGCAAAAGGAGGTTCTTGTAAGATCAATCTTGATACTCAAATCAATCCTAATCAAACTCTGATACCACTTGTTGGTCCCAAGTGGTTCAGGTATCAAGATCTATGGAGGGAACAATGACAAACTACTCAATATGATAGAGAGAAAATTAGAAACACCATGAAGAACACATAGTTAAGCTTGGAATAGTGCCAAAGTCCACCAAATGACAACTAGTCATTTGGCTTATATACCCCTAAGGGTATTTACATATTTAGTCCTTCTAGTTTGTAACCAGTACAAATATCACCTAGAATTCAATCTTCTATTCTATACAATATTTAATTCTAACAATCTCCCCCTTTGTATAGAAAATAGAAGATGTTGGTCTTTTCAGCATCATACGAACTCTAATAATCTCCTCTTACAAATATGCAGATTTCTTGCTGCATTCTTTAAAAGCTTTAGGAGACAAGACTTGAACGATTTCTTTTTGAATCTTCAGTCTTTGATTGGATTTCTTCAGAGTGTCGTCTCATCTTGAAAATTAGACTCTTCAATTTTAAGATTAGTCTTCAATTTAAAATCTTGATGAGAACTTGAATCTTTAAAGTTCACATTAACATCCCTTTTCTTGTGATTTTTGGACTTGCACCAGTAACCTAAGGATTTTCAACCTTTGGTTGTATGAACGGTTTAGCTTGAAGTGGTTTTCAGCATATGCGATCTTGAGCCTTTAATAAAAATGATTTAGGAAGAATAAATGATCTCTCCCCCTTGAATGTAGCTCTAGATCTTGTTTATTTCTACAGAACTTCTTGAGTTTCCAGTTAAGCACTTTCACTGTTCTGAGATTTAATTCTTTTCTTCTGTTGTTCTCTTCTTTGCTCCCCCTTGACTTGACATATGAATTTTCAAAGAATGGTTCTTTGTCTCCCCCTCAACACATGAATCTTGTCTTCATCGATAAGCTCGAAATCAACTGAATTAAGTATCAAAAGTTTCTCCCCCTCATGATGATCAGGATTCTTCATGAACATCATGTACAAGAATTATGTATTCAGCTTGATTTTGGCCTGAATATATGAACATTTGAAGCTTCGAACCCCCATCATGAGTTTCAGTTGAATGATGTTTGAATATATGGACACCTGCTCAGTGAGCTTTGCATTGGCTGTGGAGAAATCATTTGCTCTCTGCGTCTCAGAATGAAGTTGTTCAGAATTATGTTCAAACTCTTGTAGTTTCGCAGACAGATCAGAATTCTCTTCTTTAAGTGCTTTTGTAATTTTCCAATCTTTGCAGAATCGATCCCATGCAGAATCATACAAGGCAAACATATTTTCCCACAGTTTGAACATGAAGCACTCCTTTTCATTGAAATGATATTTAGATCTCTGCCATTTCTTAATTTCTTGTTCAATGGAAATTCTGCTAAAGGAGGTTCTTGTAAGATCAATCTTGATACTCAAATCAATCCTAATCAAGCTCTGATACCACTTGTTGGTCCCAAGTGGTTCAGGTATCAAGATCTATGGAGGGAACAATGGCAAACTACTCAATATGATAGAGAGAAAATTAGAAACACCATGAAGAACACATAGTTAAGCTTGGAATAGTGCCAAAGTCCACCAAATGACAACTAGTCATTTGGCTTATATACCCCTAAGGGTATTTACATATTTAGTCCTTCTAGTTTGTACCCAGTACAAACATCACCTAGAATTCAATCTTCTATTCTATACAATATTTAATTCTAACAAAATCCCGCCACCAACGTCGCAACAGCCCCTTGCGGCGGCTATGCACATCTAATCGCAAAAGGGCCAAACATCAGCCGAAATAAAACAAAAACTAGTGGTTTTAGAAGCAACACGAACCTGTCTAACATCATCAAAAGCATTTTGATCAGTAGGTTGGCCCTTAAAATCGACGGGCATAGGAGAATTTGAAGTAAACGACGGTGGCAGCGAACCCGTTGATGTGTTTTCCATCGAAAAATCTTTTTTTGAGCAATCCTTTGACGAATCCGAGATAAAAGATGTGTTCATCACCTCATTCCCCGTCGATCCATGTATGGAACCACCCTAAACAACTCCGGTGGCCGACCAAAATTTGGAGAACGGCGACGAAACCCTAAACCGCCCAGATCTGGTTTCTGAATAATCAAGAATGGAAGTGACGCAGAGGTTTTGTGCATCCCCACAGACGAGGAACAGATCCGGCGGCGAATCCCTTGATCTCTGGCGGCGGCGATTGAAGATCTCGTAACCCTAGATTTGCGAAGCATAGGCGACGACATGTTTTGGAGGCGGCGATTTGGTGGAGTGGAGGAACATATCTGGATGCTTTGTTTGAGGAGCCATGGTCGATGTTTTGTTTCAGGGCAAGGCAGGGCAGAGGTCGATGATATACGGAGGAGTGGGAGGAAACGCAGGAAAGATTAGGTTTTCTAGGGGAAAGTGAAACATGAACGTGGGTGAGAGAAAAAAAATACATTTTTTAGAAAAGTTCCTAAATTACCCTTTTGTTAGTTTTTACTAGTAATGCCACGTGTCAGGCTCACGTTTCTCCCTACTCTTTTTACCCTATTTCTCTTTTTATTTGATCCTGATTATATATATATATATATATATATATATATATATGGTAAGGTTATATAAAAAACCTTTCTTAAAAATAGAACCTAAAGAAACCTCCCTGATGATGACACGTGGCACATTGTTTAGGGGCATAAAAGGAAAATTAAAAAAAAACAAAAACTCACGCCACTTCCAGCCACAACCAAATTAAAAAAAAACCCCACATATTTTAAATGATCATAACTCGTTCGTTTCTAAGAATTTTAACATAAAATTTATATCATTAGATTCAGTTTTTCGTCCTCTTTCAAACAAGACCGGACTTTATATGTTTCTGAAACTTTTTTTTAAAATGCAAATTTTGCATTTTGAGCTAGGTTTCATTCTAAATGCAAAATGCAAAAAATCGCAAAATGCAAAATATAGATGCGAAGAAGAACAGGAAGATGTAATTCATGCGACAATCAAATGCAAGAAGACAAAAAGAATCTGGATGGAAATCTATAAATGATGGGGTTTAGACTACAAAGAAGATTCAAGTTTAAAAGCAGCTTGTAATAGAAAACTGGATTCATGGTCACGAAATCAATGTTTAGTTTGGAGTGCAACGGTAAAAACAGCGGCATATGGTATGGAAAAACATGAATGAATTAGTGTTCAAAGGAAAAGGGAATTGGCTTGAAATTATTGCATTTGAAACACAATTGGCGCTATATCAGAAAATAAAAGAGGTGGCAAAAAAATCAGCAGGGAAGGCTGGATAATGGATCCAGAACAAGTGGCTGCAAATATGTAATATGGTCAGATGGTTATGGTAGTGAGAAACAGAATAATGTCAAGAGGATATATAAATGGGCAAAATAATTCTTGCAGTGAGTAAGTGGAGTATTATGGTTTCAACAAAAGCAACAATGGCAGTTCTGTAATTTCTTCATTGCTGTTAGGTGGTCATGACAAATGGTTGATAGTTGACTGTATAAGGTAGTAAGTTTTGTGGTTTGTTTGTAAGATCTGATACGGCGCACTGTACCTGAAGGTGTTTCATTACTTGTGGAAACCTTCTCATTTTATTTAATAAAATTCGCTTTTCAAAAACAAAAAAAATAACATGCAATTCATTCAGATGTTTCCAAAATGCAAAATTATAAAAATGCAATATGCAAACCCAACATGATTCAATGAAAGTGCAGACCAAAATGCAAAACTACATATTCAAATCCAAAATGCAAAATTCGCACAACACTATATTCTGCCCAACATGCAAACAAAATTTGCATTTTTTTAAAAAAATTAGAAAAATATGGGAAGAGTGGTCTTGTTTGAAAGAGGATTTAAAAACTAAAAGATTGGAATAATTTTTTTGTTTAAATTCACAAAACTTAAAAAGTTATGACAATTTAAAGTTTTTGGGGGTATTTTTTAATAAAATCATGGGTTTGTTGAGAGGGGGATTTTCCATGTTTGTCCTTTTCTTCCAATTTAAATACATGATAATTACAGTTTTGCCATCGTTAAATCTCATCCATTGGTTTTGATGATCCAATGGTCTAAATTGGTTCTTTGGGTTCTTTGTTTAATACATGGTTCTTTATTGATGCAATTTCTATATATATATATATATATATATATATATATATATATATATATATATATATAGGGTAGGGATCCTGTAAAAAGAGAATTAATGTACAAAGAGTAAGAAGAAATCTCAGCCATTCATTTTTCCTGTAACCGCTCCTATAAATTTGGCTTTTTTTCTTTTTGTTTTAATTAAAAAAATTACAAAAAGGGTATAATAGTCTTTTAACAATTTGGTTCCCTGATATTTAGGAATAAATTTTAAACATCATCTCTCCAGAATTATTCTGATGCACAACCACTGCATGTGCTGAACAACTTTCAATCTACTACATACAAAACTGATTAAGAACTGATTTTGATGAATACAAAACAGATGATAAAGAACTGATTTTTTGATACATAACATCAACCATATGTTCTGAACAACTTTGAATCTGCTACATACAAAACTGATTAATACAGAACCATAAACGTAAGATGCACAATCCTAAAATGTGGCTTTTTTTCCACATCTTCTTGATTCACGATTTTTTAACAACTGATTCATCCCACATGGTCATTTACTCATCAGATTCAAACCAAATTCTAGAACAAATTCAAACCAATTCAGATTCACAGCCTTCCACACGGTCATTTACTCGTTAGATTCAAACCAAACTCTAGAACAAATTCAAACCAATTCTGATTCACAAAAACAACGTTTGATTCACAAAAACAACATTTGATTCAAACACTGATGCACAATTGTAAACAGAAAAAACATGGTTAATGAATCCAAACACGCACAATCCAACGAATATAATAACTGATGAATAAATTTGAAACTGATATACGAAATTGTTTGAAAAATCTGATTCATATGAAAATGAACAGAAGTATGCACTGTAGAATATTTAAAAATTGATGCACACCATTCTTTATCCAAAAAAGAAATTATGCACAGAAACCCTAAAAATGAAGACGGTGGTCACCGGCGTTGAAGCAGAACTAGAAAAAACCTAAATCGATAGGGTTGATGCACAAACATGGACGGAGGCGGCGTGGTGCTGATGTCGTGGTTGTAGTGTTGATCTTCCCTTGGTGCAACGTCGGTTGTGGTGCGGCGCCGGTGGTAATGCAGCGGTGGTGGTGCTGCATCGGCGTTGGTGTTGCAGAGAAGGAGATGGCGACAGAGGGACGCAAATCGGCGCACGTCTTTTAGGGTTTCCGTCGCCGGCGATGATCGATTAGGGTTTCACGACGGAAATCTTTGACAGGGGCAGCGGATTTCTTCGATGGGGGGAGATGGATTTTAGGGTTGGGACGCTAAAACAAAACGACGAACGGCGTGGGGGAGGCGACACATATCGGCGACGGCGGAGTTGTGGAGACGATGAATGTATGCGTTTAGGGTTTTGTTTGTGGAGATCGATCGGTGGGGGAGGGAGTTCTCGATGGGAGATGGAGGGAGACGGTAAATGAAGAGAGAGAGAGAGAGAAAAGGTATTAAACGTGGGGTGCTATAAATTTGGAAGGAGAGATAAAATAAATCAAACTACATATTATACCATTTATGATTTTTTAAATTCAAGGGACACGTGTCAACACAGAATTTCACCTTACATTAACTACCTTAAAGTATTTTTTACTTGAAACTAATTCTATATATATATATATATATATATATATATATAGGGACAGGATCATGCAAAAAGAGAATTAAAATAAAAAGGGTAAGGAGAAATCTCAGCCATCAATCTGTCCCTAAAAAAGCGGGTTTTTCCTTTTTCTATTAATAATTAAAAAATATACTAAAGGGTATAATAGTCTTTCAATTATTAAACCACCTCCTAAAATTACGAAATCAACTGCCATGCCTGAATTAATGAATCAAAATTAAGAATTGTACATCTGACACTCATCGGTTCAGAACTTTAATGCACAAAAAAAGTTCTTCACGATGATGAACAACAGAAGAATGGCAAACAGAATACATAGTCTTTCAGAACTTTGATGCACAAAAAAAGTTCTTCACGATGATAAACAACAGAAGAATGGCAAACAGGATACATAGTCTTTTAGAACTTTGATGCACAAAAAAAGTTCTTCACGATGATAAACAACAGAAGAATGGCAAACAGAATACATAGTCTGATACATACGAAAATTAGTAGCATGTGAAACATATGAATATATGATGCACAATGACCATCAAAAAAATAATGAATAAACATTTTTTAATTCAGTGACTGATGCACAACTCTAACATATCCTCGTAGAAACAAAAAATAATAGAATACATAATTCAAAATTGATGATACAAATTCACCAGATTGATGATCTATAAAAGATTGATACACATTCTATCAAAAATCTGATAAAAATAACAATTTAGAAACTTGATGGATATGGAGTTGATTAAAAAAGAAACGAATGAACCGTGATTCTCGAAGGTTTTGCACCAGATTTCAAAGTCATTTTTGAAGTTTGAATACTTGAGTGTCGGTCAGGTCTCTGGCAACAAACCTGAGCAGCGGTCGGGCGGCAGTGGTCTCCGACGACAACCAGAGCGGCTGTTAGGTCTCCGATTGTTGTGAGTCGACGGCGGACTTGACATCGGCGACTGGTACGATTCAGATCAACGGCGGATGCACATCGACTGCTGACCGGACTACGGACGATTGGGAGGCAGTGGCGGAGTCGACCCCATCGATTGAATAACGGGAGGACCGATGCGCAGCCCTAAATTGATGGTGGTGGCGGCGAGTCCCTTGATCTCTGGCGGCGGCGACTGAATATCATCGTAACCCTATATTTGCAAAAGCAGGAGGCGACGACATTTTGTGTTCATGGAGGCGTCGATTTGGAGGAGTAGAGGAACAGATCTGGTGTTTTGCTTATGGAGGCCATCGATTAGGGTTTTGGTGATATGTGGGTCGGCTAATGAAGGCAACAGTAAAATGAATTGATGAAAGAACGTGGGGTACTGTGATAGTGCTGTAGGGAGAGAGATTATTTTCAAGTTCCTTTTTTACCCTTTTGGTAGTTTTTGTTAGGTATGCCACGTGTCATCGCCATATTCCTCCTTATCCTTTTTACCCTAATTTTCTTTTTATTTGAACTTGATTCTATATATATATATATATATATATATATATATATATATATATATATATATATATATATATATATATATATATATATATCACAATAATAGTAAATCATAAATTAATTATTGAAAATTCTGAAATATAAATTTTTTTATAAGTAATCTAAAGAATCGAAACCAAGATTTAAATATTAATTGAAGAGACGTTATATTGTATTATGATATGTATTAAAAATAGTATTAGTAAACGGTAGAGTATATTTCTATTCTCGGAATTCTTCATTACTAATATATATAGAACATAACGAAAAGATAAGAATCTTTTTATTTGTAATTAATATAACAAAAACACCTTGGAGGAATAATTATATAAAGAATTCAAAATGCTTCATATATGAGTAAGAGAAATTCAGTTTTCTTCTATAAAATTTTCCTATTTTATATTCTTAACTATTAAATAGTGATAAGTAAAAATTGAAATCCACTAATTTTTTTATGTCGTCTTAATTAAATAAAGCTATTTTTTGATTTCTCATTTAAGGTTTTGGGTTTTCATATATATGGGACATTGATTTGGGTTTTGCTTCTTGCTTACATCAGTGGGTTTTATCAGGTTGATTTTAATGCATAGATATTTGAATGAGTTAAAATTTGATTTGGATTTGAGTATTGGTTGTTTTCATCATATGCATTTTAATTTAGGAGATGGTGAATTTGGTAGAGTTAGTTTGCCTTGTTTGAATATTGAATGAAGATGGTGGCAAGAGAAGAATGACGAACACGGTTCAATGTCGAAAAACGACGGTTTAACTATGGTTCAAGATCGAAGAAAGACGATTTAATTATATCAAGTATCTAATTAGTTCTACTTATATAATAATTTAATGATTAAATATTATTTCAAAATGGAATATAAATATATGAATAAGTAAGGAGCAAGGGTTGTTTGATTCATGGGAAATTGAGAAATTTCATAGGAGTTGCAAATCCCATAAACTCCCATATTTGGTTAGAAAACAAGAAAGAAAGAATTTGGATTATAAATCCTATAAATGTGGGATTTCAAAATCGTTGAGTGGGGGTTGGTATGTCTAAAACACTTATATAGGGGATTACAAAATCATTACCTATCTAACCAAACTCTATTGTCGACTTCACCACATGAACTGACACTTCATTTTCCACACCGTCGCCCTTCGCCGTCTCTACCGCCATCGTCCTTCTTTGTCTCTGCCACAGCCGCCCTCAAATGTCGTCAACTCCACCGTTGTCTCTCTTCCCCGTCTACGTCGTCGCTCGTCTCTGCCTTCGGCACTGCCCTTCACCATCTCCGACTTCTCTACTACTAGCGTCACCATTCATCGCCGCCCTTCACCTCCTCTGCCATCATCGACCTTCGTCATCACCACCTTCCCCCATTCGCCGCCCTTCACCTCCTCTGCCATTCATCGCCGCCCTTCACCCTATTTGTCTTAGAAATCTGATTGTCTTTTACAAGAATCAAACAAGAGATATGACTGGACTTTAAATCACAGTAAACTTAAAATCACATGAGATTTGGAATCCTTATAATTTCAAATCAATAAACCAAACACCCTTTAAAAATATTTATTCTTTTCAAGTTAAAGAACAAAAAGTAATATAACAAAGTAAATTGAAAGAGACAATGTACGAACCCATAAAAATCTACGACCCAAATATAAATACATATTTATAAATATATACATTACGCAATGCTTAAATTGCATTATGAACAGTGTTTTGCTAATATGCATTGGAATACTTGATATACTAGATATCAGATTATTTAACACTTTTGTGGTAGATTGGTTCTGTAACATCCATTCACATCGATTAAAAGAGAGAATTAAACATAAGGTATGAAACCTCTACTTGCATGAGTTATTTTGGATGGAGTGTTCCATATCATAAATAAAATCGTAAACAAGTAAGATAAAACGGACATATCATGCTACAGGTTAGAATTGTTACAGGTTCACTTGCCTATTACCCTTATCATGTGTTTGACTCTTGATCATGTCTATTTTTTTTCTTTCCCTTTTTCTCTTTTTAGCTCTCCCTCTTTCACTTCTTTTTTCCCTTTCAAGCTTCAAACCCCTTCTTTTTCCGTTTCGGCCAATCTTTTTTTCATATTTTTTTATTTCCTTATATTTTTATAACAATTGTTTTCGATTTTTCCATAACAATAATTATGTTATAAAAAATTTCTTATTTAAATAAATAATGATTCATACGCTACTAAAAAAACTTTTACATCCCTTAATTTTTGAAATTATAGTTTAATTTTTCTGTTAATTTATTTGTTATTGTACATACAAATAATTTACAGAAGTTTACAGAGTAACTTTTCAATTATATATAGGGTGAAATACGGTTTAATTATCAAAGTTTCTGTTAGTTTTCGGTTTAACCATCAAATTTTTTTAACGGAATAACCATAAAGTTTATGTTTAATTACGGTTTAAATCTTAATTAATTTTTCTCATTTTGAAATAGCCATAAATGATACCTACAAGTGGCTTAGGAGGTAAACCTCTTTAATTGAGAACTAATGTCGGGTATATACACGGAATAACCATCCAATTTTAGGGTGAAATAAAAAAAAGCCCTAATTCGAGTGTTATACGAGCTTGGAGCAGTGCGATTGACAAACGAAGGTTGGAGGTGTGCGATTGACAAACGAAGCTAGCTAATCTCAGTCAATGGCTTCTTCGAGTGACGATAGCTTAGATGAAACATACGAAATGACTACAAGTGATGAAGGGTCAGACGATGATTTGGGAGATTTTGTTGATCATGAAGTTGAGGAAACAGTCGTGTATGAAGATGACAAAGATGACCCTTTCTTGTATGTGCTGTGTGATCCTCATATTATGGCCAATAACATAGATGATGAAGCTGATGCAGTGGGTGAAAATGAAGGTGAAGCAGAGGAGGAGCTTGACGATGTTGATGATGGTGATATTGTACATGATCCAAAACAAATATGGAAACTGATGAAGCCATCTTTAGGTGAAAAGCTTGAAAATCCGGCCTAATTGAAGTACTGTGTTACTAATTATGCAATAGCAAATGGTTATCAATTGAGGTTTGATAGAAATGATACAAAAAGACTTGATGTTAGATGTGGGCCAAAAGGTGAAGGTGAGAACAAATGTCCCTTTAGGTTGTATGCATCTTGGATGAACAAAGAAAGGACAATATTGCAAGTTAAAATTTTGGATAGAACTCATACTTGTGCTAGGAACTATGCAAAAAACACACTAGCTAAGCCCATTTGGATAGCACAGGCCTTGTTGCCTAATTAATTAAGAATCAACAAATGACTTTGAAGGAAATGAAGAACCACATCTTTGAAAAGTATCTATGTACTGTTAGTTTGGGACAATGTAATAGAGGAAAAGCAAGGGCAATACATAAAATTGAAGGTTCACTAGTAGATCATTATGGCAGGGTATGGGATTATGGAGGGGAAATCATTAGAAGTAATCCTAGGAGTACAGTTAAAGTGATTGTTGAGCAATCTGTAGATGGCAATTATTTCAAAGGCTTTTATGTTTGTTTTAAAGCAATGAAAGAGGGTTGAAAGTTAGGGTGTAGGCCTGTAATAGGACTAGATGGTTGCTTTCTTAAATCAATTTGTCAAGGTGAACTACTAACTGCCATAGGTAGAGATGCTAACAACTAGGGGTGTTCAAAAAAACGAGTAACCGAGAAACCGACCTGCCCCGCGTGAACCGAAACCGAAAAAACCGATACCCCTAAAACCCGTGACCCGAAAAAACCCGAAAACTAGGGTACCCGCTAAATGCGGGGCGGGTACGGTTTTTAAATTTTGATATCCGCGGGTACCCGCCCCGCCCCGTATGCTTTAAGATATATATATATATATATATATATATATATATATATATATATATATATATATATATATATATATATATATTGTTTAATATGAAATAACAAAACCATTATAAAAAACTTAAATCGCTCAAAACTACCTAACTTACCTCTAGTAGCCCATACCGTCTCCCCCACTTCATATTTTTAGTTTTGATATCGAGAATTTGCAAGCCTACAACGATCGAGAGTTCAAAATGGAGATACTTAAATCGATCAGAAGTGCCAACTTTGATCATATCGGTTTTTTTTTGTTTTTACAAGGTTCTCATAGAAGATCTGTTTGATTTCTACTAGTGATTTATTCATTATTGTTGACTTGTTTCTTCCGTTGTTTATTGTTTTATTATGAATCTAAACTTGTTGAAAACAACAAATATATAAAAATTCAATTTTAGGGTACCCGTGACCCGAACCGTGGATACCCGCCTCCCTTCGGGTACCCGCACAACGGGTACCCGCTGCTTGCGGTTCGGTTTTGGTTTTTGATATTAGATACCCGCCCCGCAGTTGCGGGTTACAAAAAAGCCACTACCCGCCCCGCCCCGCCCCGTGAACACCCCTACTAACAACCAAGTATATCCTATAGCATGGGCAGTTTATGACATTGAGAACAAATAAAACTGGACTCAATTCCTTGAGTATCTTGACAGTGATCTTGAACTCACACATGGAGTTGGTTTGACTCTTATCTCTGATCAACACAAGGGTTTAATTGAAGCAGTGAAGGACATCTTGCCATATGCTGAGCACAGACAATGTGCAAGGCATGTATATGTTAATTAAAAAAAGAATTTCAATGATCAGGAATATAAAAGGCCGTTTTGGGGTGTTGCAATGTCAACAGTTGAGGAGGAATTTCAGAAGCATATGGATGAGTTGAAGGGGATTTCAGAAGCTGCCTATAAAGACCATTACCATCAACAGTTATAGGTCAAGTGTTCTATTCTAGGTGGCCACTTCAATTCTATTATTTTTATAACTGCTTTTTTGTTTCTTATTTTTATTTCTTTTTCTTTTCATCAATTCATTATATTATGGGGCTTGCCTTTTTTCTTTAGTACATGAGTATTTAAATATAGTATATAATATATTATTTAAATAGTCAAATTCTTAGTAATTTAATTTACATATGTATATAAGATGTTTGTTCAAAGTTAGCACACATAGAATAAATTCAGGTTATCATGCATCTAATACTTTTGCTTATTACATTATGTATATTAGTTACATTACCTAGTAATGTTTTAAAGATCAAATGTAATATATACAAATTGAAAGGTAAAAGGTGAAAATATGTTTGTAAAAAATGAAATTTGTTTGTAAAAGTTCCAATGTAAATTTCTTATTAAGTTATAATGTTGGGTTTATTAGATGAAATAAACCCGTTGTATACAAATAAACCCTATTACTAATCACAATGGAGATTTGCTATCCTGCGCTATGTTATTTGTATATAATATTTTGTATTCCATAGACAATAGTTGGTTTGGCTTGGATGGTTAAGCGTTTTATGTGAATCTCGAAATACCAAGGTTCGAACCTTGATTTAGAACTTTTTTTAATCATGTTTTTTCCTCTCCAATCTTCATTTGCCTCCTCCGTATTTTCTAAATTCGTATTATTTTATGATATATATCCATTTATTGTCATATGCCCTTTTTTATTTCTTTATTACTTTATCAAAACCGTTTATTATTTCTCTCTTTTATTCAAACTAAATATTATAGTATATATCAACTTTGATATATATCATATTCAAAGCTGTACATTTCACGTTATATTTGTATAGTTTTCTTGCTTATTTTTTTTATTGTTTCTTTTATAACATCATCTATTTCTTTTTTTTCTTTTTCCATTATTACTGTTTTTTTAATTTTTTTTACTTTCTTTCATCAATTTTTTTTTCTTTATGATTTGTTAATAAAAAATAAAAGTCATTTTCTACATTTTCATTTATTTTTTTCCACTATAAATATGGATATAAAAATCTAAAATATTTAAAGAGTATGTCTAACATAAATAGGTGCAAATAGCGTTAGGTTAGAGCTTTTAAGAGCTATAGCTAGAAACTAAAACTTTTATTGCATGAAAATATTTAACAAAAAATAAGAAAGAAACTAAGTAATTGTATTTATATTTACTACTCTATAAAGCATTTAACTCTTTTTTTAAGATAATTTTTTAAGTTAAGTAGTACAAGTAATATAACATGCTTTACAATAACTTTGAGCAACAATCTTAACACTTTTAAAATAGTACAAATGTCATTAAATTCAGGACATTTATTTGTAATTAAATTTTTGACAGTTTTAAAGCATTAATTATGTATTTAAATTTCTGACAGTTTTATGTAATTAAAGTATTTAAAGTGTTTAAGATCATTGCTGAAACATATTGTAAATAATGATATTTGAGTTGTACTATTTTATGTAATCGGTTTCAGTTTTTAAACTGAATTTGAAAACGGTTTCAGTTTTATGTAATTAAAGTATTCATGGTAATCGGTTTCGGTTTTTAAACCGAACTTGAAAACGGTTTCGGCCTTTTTGGTTACGGAGCGGTTCGGATTACGGTTAAAACGGTTTATATCCGAATTTTAAACACCCCTATGTCGATAAATGAATTTATTTTACCCCGCCGCATCGTGCGAGTAAAATACTAGTATAAAATGGTGTATCAAAAGTTATAGCACGTACTAAAAATTATTTGAAGTAGTCTTTTATTTTAAAGCTTTGACGGGTTCTTTTATCGAAAAAAGATTAAAACTTAGGCTCCTAAAAACTTCTAAAAGCTCCCGGTCAACAAATTTTGAATAAAATAGAAACCGCAGCGAAGCGCGGCCTACGTCACTCGTTTAAACTTATCGTTGGTTGCTTTCTCGTTTACAATATTACCACAAATATATACATCTAAGTTTACATCAAACAGTATATATTTAAACTTATAAGAAAAACACTTTTTAGAATTTATTTATCTTTTATTTAATCTTAGCTTTGACTTGAGAAATAAAAATCGTAAAAGGTCATCATTTCATGACACGAGAGATATATTTGAAGTATTCTTTTTCTTCTTTTGTAAATTTTCAAATTATCATATTAACTCTATTGGTCGAAAATACGATGTAAATATATACCTCTATAAGCCCTTTTTAACAAAAAATACATTTCTATATGTATTTTTTAATAAAAAAAACTTCTAATAAGTTGCTATTAGAAATATAATCTTATTCCATTACAAAGTACGTTTTAAAAAACCGGTTTTAATCAAAATGGTTCAAAATTATAATTACTTAAAATAAAAAAAAACAATCATTTCTTTGTAAGAGGAAAGGACTTATAGTACAATGTTATGAACTGTCCATGTCTTCTAAAACCACACCTCACCCTTGTTGTGGGAGATCTTTGTGGTTCTCCATCTTGCTTGCTACCTTTTTTTTTCTTCTACAATATTCTTCATACATAAACCCAACCCACTCTTTGATTCCACCCTACTTTTAGTAAAGGGGTTTCCAAAATTTTCTCCCTTTTTTCTTGATTTGCTTCCACTCTTCGAATTTCATCCGTAGGGTTTACCTCCATTTCAATACGTATGAAGTTTTGAAGGAAAATGAGGAAGTACGTGGATTATGAAACTCAAAGAAAAGAAAGATCTTCTATGACGAATTCCCTTTGAATAAAAGGTAAAGATTTTATCTATTTTGTTATTGGGTTTTGATGCATAGACATGGTGTGGAGTTGAATGGAACTAGAGATTGGAATAATGGAATGCACGCCAACTGTTTGACGAAATGCTTGATTCGCTTTTTCTACAGGCAAAGGGGCCAGTCGCATTTGTTTGATTTTTGTCATTTTTCCTTGTGCTACTTTATTTCCTACAAGGGATTTTTCAAGTTTCCCTTTTAGTTTCTTCAGCCATGGGAACCAAAATCAAAGGTGTTTTTAAAGGTTTCAAATTCATCTCCCAAATCTTTGGTAATCCCTCTCTCTTTGACTATTTATAATGTCAAAATTAGTTTTCTTTTTCTTCATCAAGATTGTGGATTTTGTTTGGGGGTTTGATCCGATTTTTGTGATATAGTCATCAAGGAGCGTGAGATGGAGATTGGGTATCCAACTGATGTTAAACATGTTGCTCATATTGGCTGGGATGGATCCTCAGGCAGTGCTCCGTCTTGGGTAATATTGTCATTTCTCAAGTCTTTTTTTTTTCTTCCATACCCAGATTCTTTTCTCTATAAAATTAACAAGCTTTTTCTTGAATTTTGATCTTTTCTTTTTATATAATTATTTTCAGATGAATGAATTCAAGACAGCCCCTGATTTTGCAACGACTTCCATTGGCAATTCTGGTTCTGCTCTGTCCACATGGTCTTCTCAAGGTAATTTTGTTGGTTCCTATCGGAAATTGATTCTTTTAATCGTTATATTTGATTATATTACTTATCATTCATGGTTATCTGCTATAAAACATGAAAGAAGCATTATTTATGGTTTCTTGTGGGGTGTGATTGATTTCAATTTGGAAGAAGTTTTAGGGGCAAACGTGGGCCACTTCACGGGTTTGGAAAATTTTCTTGAAGTAAAGATAGATTTTGTCCCTTAGTTTGTCCATAATAGTTAACACTTCTTGTACCATTGGAAAGATGGGTTGTACTATTGGAAAGGTTACTTGTACTCTTTCGAAAAATTGGTGTTTACCTAAGATTCTTGGCGTCAAAGAGATTTGGCTTTATATGTCACAAGACCTTTTTGCTTTTAGAACCCATGAACACACATGATGTGTGCAAAAATTTCTTGAAAGCAACAATTTTTTTTCTTGTTTCTTTCCCATTTCTTTTAGCCCAAAATTTTCTTATCTTTTAGTTTACAATATACTAATAGGGTGCTGTTAATAGCTTGACATTGATGATTAGTTTTGTTTCTTTATATACGATTCTTCATTTTCGGTATCCATAAGACCCATGAAATAAAATGATTGATTTCGAGACTGGTTTTTGCTAATATGTGAGTAGATTTTGGAGAAGCGATGGGAAGACGGCCTGCCGACGATACAATTAATGATCTACCATCCATAGACCTTCCCAATATACCGAAAAAACAAAGGCGTAGAAAGTCAAAGTCAACATGCTCCCCGAAGTCGTCCTCTTCGTCGAAATCATCGCGAGCTGCTAAGGCAAAGGCTAACACAGAGAGCATGTAAATTGACCTAAAAACATAAAACGGTTCCACTTGTTTAACCACCAAAGTTTTAAAGACGTAACGAGCATATGATGTGAGAAGAAAGTTAAAAGATGCCATATATATATAAATATATATATGAAGCGTAAGGGTATATTTTTCTTAACGAGGGTTGAATTGGTGGAAGAATTTCTTCAGTCTTGCATGATTTTACTTATTCCTTTTTTTAATTTATCTTTTTATGTATCTTATTTATTAATTGATTTTGTCCCCTTTGGGGTTATATACAACAAAGAATTAACGTGTAAAAAGTTAGGTTCTTTGGTTGTGATGTTGAAAAACTAATCTAGCTTTTGGAAATGATAACATGGTATTTGTTTGTATGTACATATATGTTATCTTTCATAGTCGTAATATGTCACATCGCAATCAACACTCGTATTTAGTTAAAGGGATTATTTGTGCACAAGACTAGTTTGCTATGCGTCACAGAATGTTACCTCACTTATAATTTATCCTATCCGTATGTTTACAAATATTATGGTTTAATTATATACTTTTAATTACATAAAATAAATTTATATTGTACACAAATTATTCTAGTGAAATTATAGGGTCTATCCATGAGTGCATCTCAAATCATCTTTCCCTATTATTGAATTTTGTAATCTTCTAAAAACATCTTTCCCTTCGATTTTGACACTTCTGATATGTTACGAGTTATCCGGAAGTTTTTGGATAACCTGTTTGGATTAGTATAGTTTTTTTTTCTACTTAAGAGTTTATTATAATCTGAGAGTTGTGTTCAATAAAGTTCATATGAAAATATAGTTCTGAAATTTTAATATTCAATCATATGTGATTCAATAATCAATATACAATCAAATGTGATTGTAAAAAATGTCACTCCGCCCAAATTTTTGAAATTCAATCTGAACCATTGATGGGGCTGATCCAAAGGCTAAAATTAATCCCTCGGGACTATAAATTAAGTTTGGACTATATTGAATATTTCTCTATTCTAAACAATAAGTTTATAAGCAAATTTTTTTAGGCTTACTAGCTTACAAATTTAAGATTATCTAACTTCATAATTCTAAATTGATAATTAGTGATGTCACAATTAGTGATGTCAATGGATCATATATAGATCGGGTGATGTGATACTTACGTTCATGTCCATTTAATTTTTTTATCATCTATATTCACATTGATCGGATTAATCGTGTAAATTATCAAAAGAAATTTATTTCCAAAAAAAATAAAATTCTATTGCCTTATATATAATTTATGATCTTTACTTGCATATATAAATACATATTTTATTTTAAAAATGATAAAAAAAAAATAAAACATCAGTTCACGTATAGTTTATAATTATAATCAATAAGCATAGTTCATAACAATATATTAAGTATATTTAGAATATTATAGAAGAAAGTATGAATTATGTATATATGTTCTTTTCTTTTCAAAAGAAACGCAAGTATATATATTAAATATTAAAGATTATATATATACTTAATTATACATGATAATAGTTTAGAACAAACTTAATTTCAAGATAATAACAAATTCATCCATTGATAAAAAATGGTCATCCATATTCAATATCTACACATTTAACTTAATCTTATCCATCATTGATGGGCGGGATGACAATTGCACGCCATTCCTAGTTGCAACTAATTCGTGCTATCTTAACAGTCTTGGGGGCACAATATTTTGTATTTTGCTTCATTAACAATATCAATGAATAATATAATTACATCTTTTCACATAAAAGTGAATTTATCACCCGACAATGCCTCAATATCCATGAAAAAAACAACAAAAGAGAAAATAAGTATGAGGATTTGTTCGACCAAGAAAACATAATGGCTTGGCAATATTAATTCAAAAGAACTCAATGATTTATAAATTTTGTTTGTCTTGAAAGAAAAATAGATTGTTTGATAAGTAGTTTTATGAATGTACAAAAACGGTCATTTAAATATTAATATGTATGATTTTAGTGTTGAATTAAATATAATTGTTTGAAAAAACGTTCTTAATTAATAGAATTTATAGTACGAACAAAAATTCTGGTGAAATAAAATGCATCTATACTAATTAGGTTATGTTATCACAGCATATTAATTAATAACCAACTCAAAGCATATTTTTAGGGTAAAAAGTTTAGTAACAAAAAACCCACATGTATTAGACTTTAGAACCCACCCACCCAGCCCAACCCAAGTCCCAATTACCCAAGATATAAGTTGAGAATCACAAAACCAAAGCAGACTTAATATATAAACAAAGGAAGGGAGCCCAAAACAGAGTTAAGACCCAACTAGGAAATCAAAAACTAAAAATGTAGCAAAAATTAACATAATTACATAAGTATTGGAAAAGCCCAACTTTTGCAAAAACTGGGCCAGAAAAAAAAAAAAAAAAAAAAAAACCACACAACAGGTGAACAGGGAACAAGAAACATTAAAGTTGTACGTTTGTGTTGGTTCCTTTTCATTTTCAGTGGGGTCAACCTACACACAATACATTACACATACATGCTATTTCTGAATCCCCATTTAAAACTCCCTTTTCAGCAACCCAGCCTTCAATTTTAATTAAATTTCTTTTTTCATTTTTTGTGAATTTAGAAAATCCTCTATTTTCAATGGAAATAAGCTGTCGGAATTGTTTCAAGGGATTATCATCGGTTGCGTTGGGTGAAGGTTCATCGCAATCTGTCCGAAAATTAGTTGGTCGGTGATGAAGTTCGTCGGAAATCTATTTAAAAGTTAGTCTGAGATCCCTTTCCAGACAACTGAATTTCACAAGAGAATTTTTCTAGCATATTTGGCCACAAAAAATTGACGAATTGCCATGTTTCTTGTAGTGATTGGTCTTTATGCCTAAGTCGTGATTTTTAATTTTGGTAGACTCTAGATTAATACGATATATCTTCTTGTTTTCGTTTCAATTATTAGGCCTTCCGTTATGGGCGACTCGGAGAGGGCGAGCTCCATGCGAGTGAGTGGCGAGCTTGCGAGGAACACCACCTCGGGTGGTTGGTGACTCGCGCGGGTAGGAGGGCTCCGGGTCTCAGAACTCGCTGCTTAACTCGATGAAACCCAACCCCCCACCACCCCCATACCCCACATTCAACCAATCACAATTTTAATATATTTTTTTCTTTTTTAAAAAAGTGAAAAGGAAAGGGGAATGAAAAAATGAAGGTATAACGGGTGTAGTGGGTAAGGGAAAGGGAAGGGGAGGAAAAATGATGTGGCGCTGATGTGGCAGTGGGTAAGGAAGGGGAAGAGAGAGAGTATAACGGATAGCCTTGCATGCTTAGTTACATTAAGTAGAAAAAGAAATAACTTCTGTACATATCATGCAAACAATCAAACAAGAGAAAAGTAAAAAAGGAAGTTATGAACAACTCTTGTTTTCCTCTAGTTTTCTTGAGTATTTATCCTTTTACCTCACTTAACACAGATGAGGCCCTTCCATCGATCCGCTCACTTAACACAGATGAGGCCCTTCCATCGATCCCTTCAAGAAATTAAGATCAGATTGCTTTGATTACTTTGGGGTGGTCAAACCCTATAACACTTGAGAAAGACCCTTTAACCACACACTCTTAATAAAGGCAAGGTCCCGACCACCTTTTAGTTACTCTTATTATCAGCTAGTGGTTCTTTTTTTGGAACAACAGAAATGTTATAATAAAGAACCAAGTCTATCAAGGAGGTAGCTAGATGATACATCATATCCAAAAAAAGAGAAAACGAAATACATTAAAAAATAAAAGTAAACAAAACAGGAATTAAGAGGCCGGATCGGAACACCAATTAGGCCAAAACATACTTCGTTCCACCATTTCCTTGTATTAATCCAGAAAAACGTCAAACTTTGAACTACACAAAAAATGTTGGCGAAAGATTCTTTTGATTCTTCAAATAATTAACTTGTTCCGGGAAGACCATATCGCCCAGAGTTGAAACCTCCAATCGCGCATCTTTAACTCAATTCATTCCACCATCCAAAGACGGAGTCTAAATTAGAAAGAAAAGGAATAGAGATACGTACGCCATCAATTACAAACATCACCTGTTAGATTCTTCGTGACTACACACAAGGAAAATAGGTGATCCTCGGTCTCTAGTTCTAGGTTGTACGTAAAAGGGCCGGGGAATCATCAAACTTTGTAACTGGAGTCCCTGAGTTGGGAGGATCTCAATCCATTGATTATGTTCAATAGTAGGGGGTAAAGACTCGATCATTCATACAGTATGTTTTTAGCATAAAGTTGTTTATTGCTTTCAAATACGAGTCAACCAATAATTGACTTGTTTTACTCTTTTTTATCACAATTTTATTTATTATATGTGTCACTTTTTGATGAATGTACATTCTCCATTAGCTAGGAATTAAAATTGTGATTAGAACAGTTGGATATAGTATATGAACTTATACATGTGGGTAAATGAGTCAAAATTGTCTCAAAGTGAAGTAATTGCTATTGAAATTTAAAGGGTAAAATATACTTTTAACTCCTAAAGTTTAGGTTTGAAAATAGTTTAACATCTAAACATTTTTAATGAATGTTTTAATTCTTAAATTTGTTACAATTAATCGTTTTAGTCTCTTGACATTGTATAGAAGTTCACCAAGCTTTTAAAGAACATTTTAATCCCTAAGCCTAGGGGGATAATCAAGCCGGACCATACCCAGTCAATGTCTAACTTGACCCGGCCTTTGCGCCGGTGAAGATTGAATAACCTATTGGTTAGTGCTCACCAGTGTTCAACGATCACAAATTCACGAATCAACATCTCTCTCTCTCTCTCTCTCTCTCTATATATATATATATATATATATATATAGAGGGAAGTTCCATCGAGAACAAAAAAAAATGCGAGAACTGCGAGAACCGATATAAACCGTAAAATATCTACCGAACGACAAGATATTAAATTATGAAAATTATACTAAATATGCTCTTTTAATATGACATCCATATTGCTATATTTTTTTCAACAAAAAAAATTCGTTTTTGCCGGATTTTTTTTCTAGCACTATAAGGTATGTTGTATATATGTAATTAGTACTGACATATATGTGATCAGTACTATAAGGTATGTTACATATATGTAACGAATTTTTTTTTGTTGAAAAAAATATAGCAATATGGATGTCATATTAAAGAGCATATTTTTGTCGTTAATTTGGTATAATTTTCATAATTTAATATCTTGTTGTTTGGTAGATATTTTAGTTTTAAAAAGATGGGGATCGGTTCTCGCAGTTCTCGCATTTTTTTTTGTTCTCAATGGAACCCTCCCCTATATATATATATATATATATATATATATATATATAGACACACACTACGTACATATTCACTTTGAGCAATCGGGTTAACATGCATATTCGTTGTTTTGACGATGCATATATTTTAGTTTATCAAATACGTATTCACTAGATTTTCTATTTTATAATTTACTAAGTTAAACAATTAAATTGATTCTTCCAAACATTAATACAAAATTAACTTAGTTGAACAACTTCATTTTTCTATTTTATAACTACACACATTAAACAAAATGTATATCAAAAATACATACATACATTGGTTTTTTATCTTCCAACTCGAGTAAACCAAACATACGTTAACAACTTAGTTATATAAACCTAACACATATCATATGCACAATAAAGCTAATCTTAGGGAAATATACTATTTTCAAACTAACCTTTAAATTTACATATGAATATTTATAAAAACTAACCTTACAAACAACTAATTAATACATGTCATATACACAATTCAAACATACTCTAATACAATGGTTTGACAATATAAACCTAACATGTCAAACATACAAAAATAACTTTATATTTACTAAGATCTAAGCATTCTCTTAAATTAGATTTACTATAAAAGCTTAACATATCAAACATATAAAAAAAATTATATTTTTTTTATCCTAACTAACATGTAAGGAACAATCACTATTAAAAATGTAAGAATGAAAACTAACCTTAGACTAGAAAAATGTAAGAATGAAAAGAGGCCCGGAGACTCGCCGGAAGTTCACCGAAATCTTGCTGGAAATCTAAAAATATAACCAATATCTTATTTATAATTCATTTAAGCTCTTATGTAAGCAAAATATGAGAAAAGACAAACCTTATAACTTCTTTTTGATTCGTCGGAGACTCGTCGTAAAATCGAAAACGCGTGATTCTAACAAGAAAAACGATGGTGTTAAGGATATATCATCTAACAAACACTATATAATGCAATGCACTAACCTTTATGCCTTATTTACTAAAATTTAAGAGCTGGCCGGGAAAAATGGAGGTTTGACCGGAATTAATGGAGGCTTGACCAAGCAGAGGGAAGATGATGATAACTCAAGCTTTTGTCGTCGCTATCTCCCCTAATGTAGGTAAAAACACGAATTTAGTCTAACTTTCCTACCTTGAAGCTTTCAAGATGAAAGTGGTGAAATGGGTGAGAAAATGAAGTGAAAAGGAGGCTGCTAAGTTAAAACATATATGCCACTTTGGACATTGTCCTCGCTAAAAGTCTTAAAATCGTCACGAAAAGGTATCAAACGTTGTGGTTTTGTTTATTCACCGTTCGAAATTTTAATAAAAAGAAGAAATAACCATTTCGTGAGGACAAAGTCGTCACGGAAACCAAGTGAAAAAAATGGCGGGATTTCTACCGCCTAAAGTGGTGTTTTCGTGGGGGGAAAATCAAAATAAAAAGTAATTTCAAATTTCGAGAGGACAAATTAAGTCGTCGCTGAAACCTTAATTCGCTTTTCGAGGTCTACAGGGTCAAAAATATATAAAAAACAAGTTGAAGTATATAAAAAACATCGAGTAACAAAACTAAGCAATCAGTATCCAAATACCAATTAATCAATTGTACCAAGCAAATTACCAATTTAGCCAAAGAAAACAAACAAGAAAGTAATTAGTAAATAAAATCTAAACAATTAGTAGCACTTAAACTATGAATCATAGAACAAAAACCAAAGAAATATGTACAATTGTTTGAAAAATTAAAAGGACCTCAAGCCATAAAATTGTCTTGGATATCTGAATATGTCATTTGATCGTTATTTGTTAATTCTCTAAAATAAAGCAGATTCTCTTAGCAAGTCTACTTTGTAACAAAATCCATCGATTTCAATCAAGTCATGCTATCTTGTACATCATAAGCTCTAAAATCTCAAGCCTTTATTTTTATTTCCTCTCAAATCTTGAACTCCGAAGTCCCGGCCTTAGATTATGATTGTTGATTTTGTTTCTTCTTCTCAAAGGATATTGTGTTATTTTGTTTCAAATAGCCAAATGGTCAAACAATTTTGTTTGATGTCTTCGCGAAGTCGCAAATTGACAAATGATTTTTGATGAATCCGCGAACCTTTTAATCATTTTTCCAAACAGCCAAACAATTTTGACAATTGAATATTTGAAATTTGTTTGGCTATTCATTTTCATTATTGAGTCGCCATCTCCTGAATTATATGCCCCAATTGAAAGTAATTACTTTGTTCACTTAAATCTTTTTAAAATCTATAAGCGTATAGTGACCCCTATTTTGCTTTCTCCTCTTAATAATAGTCTTAGACTCAACAAAAATAGGCTTACCTAATACAATATATAGCAAAGCTTTAAAAAGTGGGTCCCTAGCTACTAGCCATAGGCGATTACGTCATTTTGCACGCCCCATAAAACGGCCTTATGGATAATTTTGACAGTGTTTCTAGATGTTGGGCAAGAAATCGATCAAGAGAACCAAACACAAATAACCCAAAATCTCTATATGTAAGTACAGAATACACACTCATTCGTGAAAAGGTGGCATCTATTCTCACTAAGTTGACACGTAAAATACCTTAGTTAATCTAAATCATTATGACCAGCAAGTTAGGTAATTTAATTGACCGGAATATACTGCCATAATGACACTGCATGCTCCGTGACCTTGCTGGATCGAGACACTGTTCCAAGAACTTTGTAAGGGCCGAGCCAAGAACCCTAGCCCAGTTGTTTGTCTGGTTTAGATTCACATAAGCTTAACACAAACGTCTACTTTAATTTTGTATCTCCTAATTAACCTGTGATACAGATTGGTATGTAACCCTTTCGGTGTTAAGTAAATCTCAATTATATACAAATGATTGATGATACTAAAAACCATAGAAGAAATAATAAAAATTCTATAGTAGATACAAATAATAATTATAGTAGCTAGGCCTTTTCAAGAAAACAGAAAATAAATAACAAGAAACATATATAGTAGCTGGATATGAAAATGAGTTAGCTTGGAAGAGTAATTTCTCTCTTAGAAATGCAACTACATATATACTGTGGAAATTTATGGAGTTGAGTTGACTCTAACCTCTCACATACACATATACAATTATATTTATTTTCCTACTCGTTTAATTATGATAAGAGTTAAAATCAATGGAGAAGATGACAAAAGAAAGTTAATATATCATATATGTCAATCTTTTAATGAATGGAGGATAAAATAAAAGGAAAAATAGCAAGAAATTAAACTTTTTTAAATATATATTAAACACTCTTTATATCTCTCTTTTCTCACCATGTTAACTTTCATGCAGTCGCATTGATCGAGTTCTTGTGATTTAGTTTTTGTTCAAAACTCATGAAGAAAATTTTTGTATGTTTATTTGCGGTTTCAAGAAAAAAAAATACATAAAACAAAAAGATATCCTTCAGTTTCTCTCTCTGAAAGCAAGCATTAAAGTTTTGAATCCTTCATAAATGCAATTGCATATCCTCTCAATACTCTCTGCATTAACTCCTCCTTCTTTGGCTGTCATCCCTTCAATTCTCCAACCTCTTCCTTTCCTTTCATTTCCCCTCTTCTCTCTCTATTTCTCTCCCTAGTACTTACTTAATTGTGAAATAAATAAATTAGGCGATCATATATATCATCACCAGATATCGATCGCCAATCGAAAACCACTCTTTTACATCTGTTCTCTTGAAAGTGTTTTTCGCTTGTTATATTCTTCTCTGATTACCAGATCTTTCGCTCGATCAAACCTTGAAGATCGAAGAAATCAAGGGAAAAAAATCAGTAAGTTACTTTACCCCATACATCTTCTTCATTTTCCTCAGTTATAACTTGGTTTCTCGATCAAAACACATCACATTCGTTTTTACTTTTAAGTGTTACTTCTTTAAAGGACAAACAAGCTAGCTAGGGTACGTGTGAATACAAGAAATAAAAAGAAAAAAAGATGGCGGTGGTTTTTTTTTTTAATTTTTCTTTTGAACAAAATTATTAATAAAAATGGAGATACAATTATATATACAACATATCTCAGATTTGATCTTTGTACATATATATCTTTAATTATTTGTCGAAATGTCCTAAAAATGTCTTAGAAAATATCATTTAGTTAAGCCCTCTTTTAATCTTTATATGTGTGTCTGCAAATATATATATATATATATATAGAGAGAGAGAGAGAGAGAGTGAAAGAGAGAGAGAGTGAGAGAGAGATTGATTTTTAAAAAGATTAATAAGTCATTAAAAGGTTGACTTTTGTCTAAGGATATATGGAGAGACCCCGGCCAATAAGTTAAATATACCTATGTCTTTTGTGTTTGTGTGCAAATTTTAGTTACTTTTATAAGTCTCTCTCTCTCTCTCTCTATATATATATGCTTCTCACTCTTATTAATTTATTTTTAATTACTGTTTATTCTTCCTTTTCTTAATCGATCTGAAAAATGAAAGAGAATAGCAACGATTGGGTTTCTGCATAACTTGAATGCATATATATGGTTAATTTATAGTTCTTTTATTGAGGAAAATTGCATGTAATAAAATTCTTTGTATGATCAGATCGAATTAAGGAGCTAGCAATCGAGGTACGTACGTAGGTGGCTTGAGAGGTGTTCGAGGTTGATATGTTTCAGTCAAATATATTTGAGAATCTTCTTCATCATCATCATCGTGAAGCTGATGAAACAGAAGGCCCGGAAAGTAATAATAATCTTACAAGTAATAATATGCTTGTAATAAGAGACCAAGATGATGATAATATTGATCATGATGAAAGCAAATCCGGGACCGACGCTCCTTATAACTCAGGCGATGATCAAGTCGATCCTGCTACTCAACATCCCAACAAAAAGAAACGTTACCATCGCCATACTCAACACCAAATCCAAGAAATGGAAGCGTAAGCCATATTTATTTATTTATCCATTATAATTTCAATTAATCTCCCAGCTAGCTAGCTAGTAATTTCTTGATTTTTTGTTGTACTAGTTGTTGCTTTGACTGATAGTTGAGACTTAAATTCAGCTCCCACTATTGATTAATTTAAAGCTTGAGATTTGATTTAGAACTTTCTTGACCTATATATATGTATATATGCTTCTAATATTAATTATTTAAATCTTCTTCTATTAACTCAGCTCTCAACAACTTAAGTTTAGCCTATATATGTTTAGGAAAAGTAGCTTGAGATTTGATTTAGAGCTTTTTTAATTGATCTATACATTGTTATTAGGTTTTTCAAAGAGTGCCCTCATCCAGATGATAAACAAAGAAAGGAGCTTGGCAGAAGACTGTCCTTGGAGCCATTGCAAGTGAAATTTTGGTTTCAGAACAAAAGAACTCAAATGAAGGTAAATACACATTCACAAAAACATCATCTATAGGTAGGTTGAATGTTAGAGCCAAGCAAGTACGTGCATATGGTATCTAAATAATGTTTAACAAATCTGCAGGATATGGAAGTACGTTACACATTAAACTACATAACATTTACCAAATGTTAACTTCACTATTCCTAAGCACTATTCATTTACAGTAATTTTTTTTTACTCTTATGATATTATTTATCTAGGATATGGTAAATATAGTTTTCTTATAAGGATTAAAAAAGTTCTATCTCAAAGACTAAATTATTAAAACTAACTAACAAAGTCTAATATAATTAAAGTTAACATCAGAAAATATTTTACAATAACTAAATAAAGATTTTGTCAACTTTTGTATAAAATGAAATTAACTAGGTAATAACGTAACTTTGACATAAAAGGAAACTTTCTTGAGAGGGTTTGTAATAAAAGGAAACTTTTTAATGAGTTTGTAATATAAAAATTAAATATAAGAAAGTTTTATGTTTAAAATGAAATTCATGGTGTAACTGTGTTATAAGAATTTTAAGTTATTGTAAACATATATGTAAACTCTAAGTCTTTATATTCATTAGCGAATCTAGAATAGGAAACCACGTGGTATTCTATACTATACATATTCCGTTTATAAAAAATGTTTTGGTACCCGCCGCAACGCGCGGGCACCAAAACCTTGTTATTACTTAATTTCCAAGTTAATTATTTCGATCAAATCGATGTATAACGTCTAAATTGATCTTATCTTTATATGTTACGACTAATAATATCTTCCATGTGTACCTCAATCTAGAGGGCTTTTTAATTAGATTAATAGTGATACTACATTTTATGTATATATAATCAGATAATTGATCTGAATGATATATAGGAGCTGATATATATGCACAATATACAGTCTCTCAAGTTTAATTAATTAGTCATCATTTACCAAAAAGGACTGGTTTTTATAATTTTATGATTACATATAATTATGCATTACAATGACACTCAAACATCAATTGGATCCACTATACTCGCATTTATGATTACATATAACAAGTAACAGCACTTTAGCTAGTTAGCTGCTCAAACAAACCCTTTAATTTCTCCATTTTCTTGTGTGATTAGTAAATACAATACATCAGTCTTTACCAATTTGTTCGAGTGGTAAAGAGTGTACGTACCTAGTTGAAACTAATATTAACTACGTACGCTTGCATTTCCGACCATGTATCTATTCAAAGGAGCGTTATATATACCAAGCTATAACTTCTCAACTGTGCCTTTTATTCATTTTTCTTCTAAATTAGGCTCAACACGAACGCTATGACAACACTCAGCTGAGAAATGAGAATGAGAAACTACGAGCAGAGAACATACGGTACAAGGAAGCGCTTGCCAATGCCACTTGCCCAAACTGTGGTGGACCGGCTGCTATTGGGGAAATGTCTTTTGATGAACAACATTTGAGGATTGAAAACGCTCGTCTACGAGAAGAAGTATATATATTTGATCAGATACTTTACCATTATAAACATTAATATTTCCCTCACATAATTTGTTCAAATATAACTTTTTATTCTTTTTTACAGATTGATAGGATTTCTGGAATTGCTGCCAAGTATGTTGGAAAGCCAACAATTACTTACCCTGATGTTTCTTCTCATGGACCTTCTTCGCGCTCCCTTGACTTACCTGTGGCTAATTTTAACCACCCACAACAAGCAGGATCAATTGTAGGAGACATGTTTGGAGCTAGTAACCTTCTCAGGTCCATGTCTGGCCCTACTGAAAGTGAGAAACCTATTATTATTGAGCTTGCTGTTACAGCAATGGAGGAACTTATCAGAATGGCTCAGGTTGGTGAACCCTTGTGGGTTCGATCCTCAGATATCTCATCTCATGAGACCTTAAGTGAAGAAGAGTACATGCGGTCATTTCCTAGAGGCATTGGGCCAAAACCAATGGGACTGAAATCTGAAGCCTCAAGGGAATCCATGGTTGTCATTATGAATCATATGACTCTTGTGGAAATTCTAATGGATGTGGTATATATATTAATTAGTACTGAATATACAATCTTCTTTAATTAATTCAACTTTCTTATATATATATATATATATATATAATATAGTGGGAGGTTCAAATGAGAATTGATATTTATGTGAGAATGAGAGACTTAATCCTGACTTTCGTTTGATTTGACCGGATGGTCTAAATTTGTTCATTCATTTTATTCATTACCAAACCCACGACGGCCATGAATTGCAACAGATGAATTTTGACCGTTAAATTAATAGATCAATATCTAGTTGATGGCTATGATTTTTCTCCATTTCTCACCTAAATATTCATTCTCACAATAACACTCCCCAATACACATACAATTGTATACTCAATTATCTAACAATGATTTTTTAATCAGAATCAATGGTCAAATCTGTTTTGTGGCATTGTTTCAAGAGCAATGACTCTAGAAGTACTTTCTACTGGAGTGGCTGGCAATTACAATGGAGCTTTGCAAGTGGTAAGTAAGGGGATAAGTCATACAATTAATGTGTTGTGGAGTTACCTATTTAACGTAGATGTAATTGTTTGTTTCTGTTCTTATCTAAACACTATTAATATATTGTTGATTATATATTCCAGATGACAGCTGAGTATCAGGTTCCTTCACCGTTCGTTCCAACAAGAGAAAACTACTTCGTAAGATACTGTAAACAACATGCTGATGGGACATGGGTTGTGGTTGATGTGTCGTTGGATAATTTGCGCTCGTCATCAGTATCAAGATGTAGAAGAAGGCCCTCTGGATGTTTGATTCAAGAAATGCCCAATGGGTACTCAAAGGTATAGCTTCAGTTCCTCTAGAATCTTGTCAAGACACTCTATTTAAATAGCTTTATTAAAAGTGCTAAAGTAATTAGGTGGATTTTACAAATTTGTTATTGGTTTCATATCTAGGTCACCTGGGTTGAACATGTTGAAGTTGATAATGAGGCTGTTCACGATATATATAAGGTGCTAGTGAACTCTGGTCTAGCCTTTGGTGCGAAACGATGGGTAGCAACTTTACATAGACAATGTGAACGACTAGCAAGTGCAATGGCGAGCAATATTCCAGCAGGAGATGTTGGAGGCAAGTATATATATCTCTACAAGTTCAATTCGCGTTTTATTCTTTTCTAACATCTTTAATTAATTATATAACTTCTCTAGTATGCTCAAAATAAACAATATTTTCATTCACTTGATAGTTATAACGACGCCAGAAGGGAGAAGGAGTATGCTGAAGTTAGCCGAGAGAATGGTTTTAAGCTTTTGTAGCGGGGTTGGTGCTTCAACTGCCCACACATGGACTACTTTATCTGGTAGTGGGGTAGATGATGTTCGGGTTATGACCCGAAAGAGTATGGATGATCCAGGCAGACCTCCTGGTATTGTGCTAAGTGCTGCGACTTCATTTTGGTTACCAGTTCCACCAAAACAGGTTTTTAGTTTTCTTCGGGATGAGAACTCAAGGAGCGAGGTAATTAATGATCAAAGTTTTTGATTCAAAATCTTATAAAATTTAATACGTGAAAAGAATATGAAGTAAGCTCATCAGTTACGTGTTATATTTATCCAGTGGGACATTCTTTCAAATTGCGGGCTAGTTCAAGAAATGGCGCACATTGCCAATGGTCGGGATCCTGGCAATTGTGTTTCCCTTCTGCGCGTAAATGTAAGTTCTAAAATTGATAAAAACACAATATATGATTTAATGCACCGTATATAATTTACAACTTGTTTAATTTCATTGCAGAGCGCAAACTCAAGCCAGAGCAATATGCTTATACTACAAGAGAGTTCAAGTGATTCTACAGGATCATATGTTATATATGCGCCAGTAGATATCGCATCGATGAATGTTGTATTAAGTGGGGGTGATCCAGATTATGTTGCATTGCTACCGTCGGGTTTTGCCATACTTCCTGATGGACCTGGACATGATGAGTATGAGGGAGGAGGTACTATTCACGAGGTTGCAACTGGTGGTGGATCATTACTCACTGTCGCGTTCCAGATTTTAGTCGATTCAGTTCCTACTGCCAAAATATCACTAGGATCAGTGGCGACAGTTAATACTCTAATTAACTGCACAGTTGAAAGAATAAAATGCGCACTCGCTTCTAACAATCTATGAGCAATATTATACATGGGCAATTATATGGTAAGATTACTTGTATTGATGACCTCAGGTGATTACATCCTAGTTTAAAGCATGCATATATTCCTAATTTGTCTTAATTTCCTTGTTGCTTGTAACTTTTAGTGTCTTCCTAGTTCTTTAATATATATATATATATATATATATATATATATATATATATATATATATATATATATATATATATCTGCCGTTAAAAAAACTCAATTTTAGTTAACCGAAACTGTTCTGATGTTTACAATCTCATGTAGATTGCAGAGCCATTAGAGGAATTGGAAGGGGGAAAAAGATCTAGATTTGTGTTACCTTTATCTTCTGGAATGGATGGAAGAAGTCAAGAACGCACCTTGAATGATCGATAGACATTGTGTGTCAATTTGATATTGTTACATCATGAAACCGTTTTTAGCCGTGTCATACATGGATTGTAGGTTCGGGTATTGACTTTGCCTATCTTCAAGCATTATAGAGTGATCACTTAGACCTTGCCAAGTGATAGTCTTCTAGTTAAAACTTCCAAATTGTTTGTTTTGTTTTAGGATTTCATTAGGATTTTCTTGTAGTCGTATGTGTTTTGAATCTGAGTTCAATTGGTGGATTGCTTGAAGCTCATGGAAAAATAACTCTTGTAGCTTATTTTGACTGATCGATCTTTAGCTATTTCTTAATTTGGCTCGATTTATTAGGGGAAATAAATTTCAGGTTTTGTTAGTTCCTCAATTTTTGAAAGTCTTATTGCTAATTTATTGCTTTCTACTAATGACAACACCTTCTAAGTTCATTCCTAAAGATTTAACTGCACCTCCTGGCACCCTCAGCTTAGGTATTATGGATGATATTAGTCCCATACTCCCATGTTACTATAGAGATCAACTCTTTTAAGTTAATTGAACTACATATTAATTTGCGATTTACGGTTTGATTACTTCATTAAATTGTTGTGTTTTTAGTCACATGCGTTATACCATGTTTTTCTCTCCTTTATTCTATTCGGAAATAAACCTATCATGATTCGAAAGTTGAGATCGGATATTCTGCAGACTGGGTTTTCAAACAATCAAAACCTTGCTGGATATTATATGTTAGCTAGGTCTTTAGATTTTCGTAGTTATATGGGTGAATGATATTGTAAATACTTTGGTTCTATCTTGATGAATTACGTACATTTTAGGTTGAAAAAGAAGAATCATTGAAGTCACAACAACATTGATGTACTAGCTAGCTAGGTGAATATGTAGACTTTTCAGGAGTTATTATGTTAGTTCCAATCATTTAAGATGAAAACGTTAGTTTAGGATGCATTAACCAAAATATCACCTTTCTGTAGCTAGATTTGGTTCCAAGCGAGTGAATAAAAGATTCTGAGCAGGATTAATTTGTGACCCCATTAGCGCATTTCATATGTAAGGCCCATTGCCAAGCCAAATGACCGGTCAGAAGAATTTGATTCGACCAAAACATCTTCAACCGACGTCTAGCTACTCCAAGAGAGAGGGTTGTCTTCTCCTGCAGGCATAGATGCAAAAATTCTCTAGCACATTCCCAGCCAAATCAATGCAGCTGCTTGGCTTGCTGACCCTCAGAATTGATTTCCCTAGACTCTTTGCTTGGAGACTGACAAGGATTGTTGAGTTTGCGAACAACTACGTTTCCTTTTTTTTTTCTTCGTGAAAACAAAGGAAGGTCAAGGCCAATATTATTGTGCAAATCAATTTGAAGGTTGGTAATAGTTTTCCATAATTTTGTTAGAAAAGAAGAAGACTTCAGATTAAAACCATCCCTAGTGCCATGAATTGACTTGATGAACTTGCATCTAGTTAAGATGATGGGGTTCCAAACAAAATCTCTATGATCACGTACCACTTAGCTATGAGTGCTAATTGATTCAAAGCCTGAATATATACTATCGATTTCTATCCCACCAGATGAACTTTGCTCAATCCAATCCACTTCTTTTGCTTTCATATATCCTCGAGGGAACTGCCCCAAATAAATCCTTCCAAGTTCCAAGTTGATCAAAACTTCCTTAGGAGCCTTGAACAAGCAGAAGTACATAGTCATTTCAAGGTTTCCAAGAATTGGTTTAAGAAGAGTTACCCGCCTCCAAAAGATAGATTCTTGCACCACAACATAGGAGGTTTCATGTGTCGGACAAATTTATGAGAAAGAAACGATGTTTCTAACCGATTCCTGTGAAACTCAACCATATGCAAAAGATTATTAGGAACATCATTTCTTATGGATTTCTTACAATATTTTTTCTCACAACCAAACTTCGAAGAAAAATGCTGATTTGTCATTAAAATAAAAAAATCAATTTTACGGATTTGAGAGGATTTGTTTACAACGGATAATAAGTTTTCTTAAGTTCTTGTAGATTTTTTTACAAACAAATGTAGAGATGGATTAAAAAAAAGTCATTTAATTTTCCACATATTAATTTCAATCGCTAATTCTCAAATTTTTTAAAAAAATCTCATGATTTTCCACATATATATCTTCAAGGACATAAAATTCTCATGGATTGTCACATTTTTTTTTTTAATTTTTAAAGCTTGTCTATGATTGTTGTGTATATATTAGAAAAAACTCTACTGGTTAATTACACGGACAGTGAGTACGTATATTAATTATTCTTTCTTTCATGTGTTAAGTTGATCCTCTGATTCTTCGACCCTAGTTTCGTTACATAGACATCTGATTAGAGGGCTATATGGTTCCTTGTATAGTGTTCTTGAATATACTAATTGATATTTAAGTTCCTTTCGGATTCTAATTAAGCAAACTTTTACTCTTAAATTCACATTTCTATGGAGTCAAAGGCTAGCTGTTATGAAACAACTTTCAAGTGTATATCATTACGTTGCCCCGGATCTCCCAAACGAAATTATCATTTCATATAACAGGTGGTTACTTTTCGACTCTAGCTTTCAAAACCATAGGTAATAAAATTATAGTAACAATCTATAAAACACAAAAATATTTAGGCAAAATCCTGACACTGGATTTTTTGATTTTTGAAATTAAAGGAATGAAGGAAGAATCACCTCTTTGGAATAATTTTATTTTTTGATTTTTGAAATGTTAACATATTCTGATCATCGATAAAGGCAGATTAAGGTGAAGTTCACTCTTCTTTTGAATTTCCAGCTCATCAGTTGCTCTTTCGAATTCTATAACTTCTCTACCTTCTTCTAAGCGTTTCTTTTTCTCCGATTTTTGATTGCCAACTTTACCGACTTTAACATGTATGAATCGAAGCCCAGCACCACCCCTAACCACCATCACTCTAACCACGTCACCCTAACCACCGTGACCCTAACCACCATCACTCTAACCACGTCACCCTAACCACCGTGACCCTAACCATCACCATCGCCACCATTGAAGCCCTAACCATCACCATCGCCAACATCGAAGCCCTAACCACCTAAACCAAAGTCGCAGGTTGGGAAGGAGGCTCCATTGTCACCACCCAACCATAATCAAAGTCGTGTCACCACCGTAACCACCTAAATCGAAGATTGTCGTCGTCGAACCCTAATCTGCCGTAGATGACGAAGATGAACCAGATGAAGAATTCGAAAAGATAATCGCACATGGGGAGAGATGATAATGAGTAGATGGGGGAGAGAATGATGCTGTTGTGAAGTCGCCGGAGGAAGGGGGTCAAAAAGAGAAGGGAACGATGGTGTTGTGAAATCATTTGTCTGATGAAAGTGAATTCCTCCCAAGTTTGGAAGGAAATTGAAATTCCACATTTGATGGGATATTGGCCTTATCTAAGAATCAAATTCTTACAAGATTTTGAACCAGGAATTGGTTGGAATTGGATTCAAAACTCTCATATAACCACCAATTTCCTCCAACCAACCATCCCTTAAATGTCACATGTCGTGGATATGATTTAGAGAATGTGAGTTGTTAGTGATTTTGGTAATCAAACCATCTAGTATGATTGGGATTAATATAAGACTAACCGAAATTAGACAAAGCTATAATCCGAGTTCCGAGGTGTGTGGGGGGGGGGGGGGGGGGGGGGGGCATCCCTGGTGAGGTTCCAACTTCCAAGGGCCACTCCAAGAAGCGTATTGCCATTATTTTCCTGCCAGAAGTAATCTCTGCAAGAGCCATCTTCATCATCGCTACATATACCCGTTTTGGCACCGCAGAAGAGATAGAAGCAATTTGGTATCGTTGCTCTATCATAATTTGTTCCCGTCTGATGCAAATAAAAGAAAAGGTGTTTTATTTGTGATTTAGAATAAGCCTAACAGGTGTCGAAACCACCAAAAGTATATTTTCCTAATACTTCTAACCCAAAATAAATTGAGATAGTGGTAAATAATGCGAATACTTATCAAACACATAAGTTATTAGAAACACTAGATTTAATATAAAACTAAGTTAGGGGGAGGGGGGGGGGGGGTGTTGTAATTGTCTATGACACTACTAACGTAAAATGAAATAAATAAGGTCAATAAAATGAAATATCTAGCAATGGGTATTTGAATTATGATTACAAGATGTGTATCACGGACCTCTTAAAAATAAGTTCACAATTGATTCAAGGTGGGCATAGACACCACTACGCATTGTATGTCGTATTCATCCTTACTAATAGACAAATCAATGAAGCAAATAATTTACCCATATCAGCTTACAAGATCCTAGTTATGAACATAAAAATTAAGTAGCCAATTGTATTAATATCTACATAAACGCCAACCCTAGTCAATAATTAAAAGCCTACTTATTTAAACCATATTACAAGAGCTTTTAAGGTAATCCTTTGAAATGTTAACTTCTACCACATCAAAAAATAAGAATAATTACATATTCATACTTTCAATTAACCATCCAAAATTAAATCAAACAACTAACCCGCCCACATTCAATCAAATGAATCAACAATCGGGAAGCAATTTAAACAAACTTTTTATAATTAGAATCAAGGTTATAGTTAACCCAGTAAGAATCTCAATACAATTTTTAAAATTCAAAACTACAAATTTATTACTAGAAAATAGAATTAATTACTCATACCTTAGGGTGCGTTTGGTACAGAGAATGAAAATGCAGAGAAATAGTTGCAGAGAATGAAATTGCAGAGAAATGGAATTAGTCTGGAGAATGAAAATTGAATATTTTGTTTGGTAACACAGAGATTTCAGCAGAGAAATATGACAAATAATCATTTCTCTTGTTTGGTATCTTAGAGATTTATCATTTGTATTTTTTTTTATTTTCATAACAAACAATTAATTTGAGTCAATTAACAAAATAAACACATGTATCTAAATAAATTAAGCAAAAGATTACCCATCAAAATATGACAAAGGTGTTAAAAGATTGTCTTTTTTTCTTGGATTGTATCCACACAGAGAAAAAGAAATCTTATACACTGTATAAAAGATTGTATCAACATATATCTACAAAGCTAACTTTGAACTTACATATACAAAAAAGTTTCCACCAGCTTTTGTCTTTTCCATTGCAAGAAAGAATAGTAAAGTCAAATGATTATATTTTGTATTCATGTTTTCTAGTTTTCCAAGATATCTACAATTTCTAATTATTAATTATACAAACCGCCATTATAGCATATATATAGCCAACTGTTATATATACAAACTCATCATGCAAACTGCCATCATAAAAGATATATATAGTTTCTTCATATATATGGTCTGACTGGTGGCATGTATATATACAATTTCTTCATATGGTGGGTATATATACAATTTCTTCATGTGGTGGACCGATGGCATATCGATACATGTTCTTCATTAACAGTCATGTGGAGCAGATGTTGGGAGGAGGAGTAGAGAGATATCTTGCTGTGAGGTCACCGCCACTGGAGGTCATCGCTGTTGGAGTTCGCCGCCGCCGCTGGAGGAGGCGTGAAGGAAACAGACTGGTAGCTTTTCGTCGCCGGCGTGAAGGGATCTCGAAGGAGGCGACGGTGTGAAGGATTCTCGAAGGAGGCGTCGGTGTGAAGGATTCTCGAAGGAGGCGACAGTGTGAAGGAGAGACGTTGGAATATTCTCGTCGCCGGCGTAAGGAGGCGGGAAGGAGTGACGTCTCGAAGGAGGAACCTTCGACAAATGTTGGAAGCGAAAAAAGGTTGGAGGCGAGAGAAAAATCTTGACTTAGCTAACAAGAATTCTCCGTGTTTTTTTTCTAATTCTCGAGAAGTCGATTCCTCATTTCTCCGCCTGTGATAGAGAAAAGAAAACCGGGAATAGGAATTGAACCAAATCTCTTCTTCTAATTTTCGAGTGTAACCAAGTGATTTCATTTTTATTTCCATTTCCCATCCTTCAATTCTCTCTACCAAACACACCCTTCTCTCTACCAAACACACCCTTAGAGAAAACTACAAAGACGAAAGGGAAAGAAAAGTAGAAACCATGCGATTATGACTTTGAGTCCTTAATTCTCTGTTAATGAGTTCCTTCACCAATCTTGGTTTCCGCTCTAACTTCCTTTGCCTCCTTTCTTTTCTCTTTTTTTTTATTTGTGGTCCCTGGCAATCCCCACGTTCCCAACTCTATTTTTAATTTCCGTTTTTTCTTTTAATAAAATCAAAGAGACGTTGTTGCTGGCCATTTGAAGTGTTGCTACAATCACTTGTATCGTACAACTCAATAATGCGCACGCCGAATACCAAAGAACTTGTATTTATACATATTTCACTTGTTCTTTTTTCTTTTTTTCACAAACCTTTAGTCCTATCATTAGTAATGTCAAAACATGTACATATAAATCTTGTAAAACCCAATTGCAAATCGGTCATGAATTAAGATCAATACAAACTTAAGTGAAAATTGTTGATCGAGCTCAAAAGCATAAGTTTGATCGGGTAGAAATTGAATCGTCCCCTATCATCTTGAGGCGCATGAACATTAACGATATATGCAACAACCTAACTAGCTAGAAGACGTGACCAATTTAATTGCCTTTTACATATTCGATGTTCGAATCAATTGTATTCGAACTTTAAATTCGGTATTTGTTTCGGTTTGATTCGAATTTTGGCTTTACTATTTTATTCGGTTCACTAGTAGAAAAAAGCCAATCATCGACATTTTTAGTGACATAGAACTCAACGTCTCAAAATCGTGACAAAAGTAGTGACAGTTTTAGCGATGATCAAGTCGTCCACGTCAGAAATGATGTCGAAATATATAAGAATAGAAAACAAAGTCATAAACTATGTTGTTAAATATGTCACTAATGTTGTGACTTGTTCAAACGAATCACTAAGCAAGTCGCTGAATTTTGTGACTTGCTTAATAAGTCACCAAACAAGTCGCTAATTTATGACTTGCTCAAACATGTTCCTAACAAAGTCGTTAATTTTGTGACTTACTCAAACAAGTCACCCATGTCGCTAATTTTGTAACTTACTCAAACAAATCACCGACCATATCGCTAATTTTATGATTTGCTCAAACAAGTCTCTAACCAAGTCGTAACGAAATAATTGACAATATAGTACATGTAGTAAACAGCCAATAAAAAAATTAAATATTAAGCTATGTTTTCTTTTTAAGCCCATGAATAAAGAAAGAGCTCTTCGCGTAAATGAGCACAATACACAAAACGTATACGAAACTAAGCAAAAAAAAGTCAAATTACGAAAATAAGCATCAGTTTCGCCCCCATAAGCCCCAGTTTCGCCCCTTGGTTCGCCCGCCAATAACAACGCACCACGTGGCATCAGTTTCGCCCCCCTAACCCAGTTTCGCCCTTATGGCCCTCAGTTTCGCCCCTGGTGGGCCCCACAGCCCAGTTTCGCCCCTTACTTCTCAGTTTCGCCCCTGTGGTGGGCCCCGCATGCCCAGTTTCGCCCCTAGCCTTTACATTTGCGTTCTTGAACAGGTGTGTTGGTCTTTGAGCGTAAGTACCATGAAAGAAGGGTTATCCACGCCGGCAATGTTTTTGGCCTTGAGTTCCCAGGCACAGTCTTTTGATGTGCACTTAGCCTCAAACCTTTTTTTGTTAGAAGTGCTGACTCTGCACTCGAAGCACTCCTGAAGACATTTCATGCCTAGCTGAACCTTTAGTTCGTCCTTACTATCAAAAAGCTGTCATTCATAAATGCATGATGATGAATTCTGGCTTGAAGACGATGTAGACGACACTACCATTGTGGGTTCGGGAAGGGGGGCTGGCATGCCATGAAAGGTCATGTATGCTGATTCGCTCGGTTGTTTTTGTTGTTCATCCTTGTCATCCCCATCTTCTGAATCTCCGAGATCACAAGCTGGTTCGGCGAATGGGTTATTGTTAGGGTTATTGGAAGGAGGTCTTTCTGAACTGCCGATAATTTCAGGTTGTAATACTGATGGTTGCGTGGGTATGGTTTGTTGTTCGGAAAAGTATTGGTTTCTAGCATAGTCTACGGGGACATTGAAAAACGAACCCGTATTTAGGTGCTGATTTTGAGAATTGGGAGGACATGTATCATATTCAAACTGTTTTTCATAGGTGTTAGTTGGTTTAGAGCCATCATCAGACGGAATGTGTACTGTAAACAACGTTACAGACTTATCGGAGGAGCGGCTTTGTACGTACTCCACGAAAACAATTACATCATCATCGTCACATATATATAACGGAGAATCGTATTGTGGGTCTTCGTATGAGAGCATGATGTTGTTACCCGAGCCACACTTTCTACACATGAATTGAAACAGCTCCGTAAACGTTACCACCGTAGGAACCTTTGCCACACGTCTAATTAGGTTGGTTGAAATATAGTTGTGAACACCATCAACCAATTGCCACTCACCGCCAGTTCGGTATGAAAATTTAATTGTAGGAACGGAAGTACTCATGATTGAAAGAAAGTAAAATGATGTTCTTAAACAGATTTACTTTGAAAGACTTATGAAAATAGAAACTTGTCTAATAGTATTTATATAAGAGAAATGTGTGATTGTGACGAGTCATCTTTTAGGGGCGAAACATTGTGTAACGTCTGTTTTTTCTGAAATAAAATGCAGTTGACAGCGACTACTCATCTTTTAGGGGCGAAACACTGTGTATCGTCTGCTTTTTCTGAAATAAAATGCAGTTGACAGCGACTACTCATCTTTTAGGGGCGAAACACTGTGTAACGTCTGCTTTTTCTGAAAGAAAATGCAGTTGACAGCGACTACGCATCTTTTAGGGGCGAAACACTGTGTAACGTCTGTATATATACATCCTTATGTAGGAGTCTGTATATATACATCCTTATACATCTCTTGTTGTTGGTATGCTCTATTTGATGTTAAATAAAGTTGTAGTTTTTTAGCAAATTTTATAAAATTTAATATTACTCCTATATAATACATTTTCACCATAAAAACTTTTAAATTTTAATTAAACTACATCTCTCTCCTTAGTTTACACCAATAAATATTATTATATATTAAAAATTATTTTATCATACTCATATATTATTTAATCATACTCCTATATTTTTTGATTGTTTTTATTGATATTTATTTGTCCGGAAAGTTAAAAATTTGATTGTCAGTGTTGAACGTGTATAAGCGAAACATTGTTAACGTTGGTTTAGTTTTTTATTAATTTAAATTGATTAAGATAAACCCAAAAGTAGTATTACATTAATTATTGATTTAAATCATGTTGAACAGTGTAATACAATCACTAGTTACAAACTTTATTAATGAAGTTGTGGAATGTACGATATAGACTTATGCTAGTCAGGATGTTCTCTTGTTGTTAGTATGCTCTATTTTACGTTAAATGAAGTTGTGAAATGTACGATAATTTAAATTAATGAAATACTACACTAACGTTAACAATGTTTCATTTATATACGTTCAACAATAACAATCAAATTTAACTTTTCGGGCAAATAAATACCAACAAAAACAATAAAAAATATATAGGAGTATGAAAAAATAATATATGAGTATAATAAAATAATTTTTAATATATAATAATATTTATTGGTGAGTGTGTAAAATATGAGAGAGATGGAGATTAATTACATTTTAAAAGTTTTTATGGTGAAAATGTATTATACAGGAGTAAGATTAAATTTTATAAAATTATCTACTTTAAAAGTTTTAAATAAATAAAAGGGGGTAAAATTAAAATATTTAAGAGTGTCTCAGCTATGTGGGGCATACAGGGGAGAAACTGAGGCTTGAGGTGCAAAAATGAAGTATAGGGGTGAAACTGGGCTTGTGGGGCCCATCAGAGGGGCGAAACTGGAGAGGAGGGGCGAAACTGGGCTGTGGGGCCCACTAGGGGCGAAACTGCCCTCCTTAGGGGCGAAACTGGGCTTTAAGGGCGAAACTGAGGCCACGTGGCGTTGTCTGATTGGAGGGCGAAGCTAGGGGCGAAACTGATCTCCTTGGAGGCGAAACTGATGCTTATTTTCGTAATTTGACTTTTCTTAGCTTGTTTTCGCGAATGTTTAAGGTATTTTACTTATTTACGTAATTGATTTATAAAGAAAGCCCTAATATCAGGTCCGTCTTGAAACAAAGAGGGATTTAACGATTGTACCTAAAGTCACCATCTGTAATCGGCGATCATCCAATGAAGTTCTCCAACGAACTCCTTACTCCTATACTGAGAATTGAGAGACCACCATCTGTAATCTGAGAATCGAGAGAGCGATTAGTGTAGCATTTGGGGCTGCCGGCGAACACAAGCCGAACGAAGAATGAGTCGGATTAAGCTTGATTCTGTTCGGGTGAGGGCAATGAAACGATGGCACAAGATCCGGAGTCGTTTGGAGTTCTTAATGCATTTATAAATCACGAACCGGCGAGGCGGCGACTTACACAGGTTAGGGCTTTTCCCGAACAATTATCGTCATCGCCACGGTCTCTCGATTCCAAACAAGTCTTAATCATGTCCGAATAAACGATACCTGCACCGCCATTGAAAGAGCTTCTGAGGTAAGAACGAGGTTTCTTATAGTTACGGTTATGTTAAATACAGTAATTATTTTTTTGGTTTTTCATTAGCTTTAAATCTCCATCGATTATATGTTTTTCTCTCTCTTTATTTTTCCTATTTTTACTTCAAAAGTTCAACGATTATATGAATGTTCTCTTTGACAATTTATGTAACACCCCGTCTCGGCACGAAACGGAGGCTACTCATATGATGCAAAAACAGAGCAAAACTAAGACAATACCTCATAACGTCAACCCAAAAGTACTACCTTAACAGCTCTTGCTAAGCTAGATCTCGAACTCTTTTCTTAAAGCACCCTTGAAAACCTGCCGCCGAGGAAAAAAGAAAACTGCGGCTGAGCCAATTGCCCAGTGTGCGGATATACATACACAATAATAATAATCGAAATATACACAAAGGTACCAAATCAGAAATTCCATATCAAAATACTTTCGGAATCATAATCATAATTTTGAATAACAGGTTTTTCGTTACAAAAATGCATACGTATCTTATTCATTCGTATCATATCGGAAAGCATATCAAATCACATATCATATCATATCAGAATTCATTTCAAATCACATATCATATCATAACACATCGAGCCCCTACCAGAAACGCATACACTTGCACACCGTCAACAGACAGATAGACAGTTTGTACACTGGACCTGCAGATCCAATGCACCCTACAATGTGAGATGGGTGTCGGGCACTACACTTCCATCCACCATAACATAACATAACATAAAGTCTAGGGTTAACCCATACGCCTCCCCACCAAACAACTCTCGGAGCCAAACCCTTAGGAGACGCCATGGACTGATCACACCGCCACAGAAAGTGTCACACCATCGGTGCCCCCAATGATATGCCTATGGTACCTCCATAGATAGATAAATAGCTCGATGCATCAAAACAGAAAATATCCAAAACAGCATATATATCAAAATATAGTTATGTGTTCCACAAGTTTTATAAAAACATTTGTAGTTGAAATAATACTCAAATAATTTTTTAAGAAACATCAGGTGGAACGTATTTTAATAAAAGAAGACTTAAACTTTTTCAACTCGCTTTACAGATCAGAATATTCTCATAAATCCAACAAGAGAAGTACATCACAAGAAACAAGATCTCAAATATCAAATAACAAGGATCAACGCTGAAGGAACAATAGGAATTCAAAAACCGACATTTCATATTTTGTGAACAGGAATCCGTACGACAAGAAGAAGATTTAGAATCCGTACCTTAACCAACTCCAAGCCTAGCCGAAAATCGTACTATTTTCCTTTTGCTCGATCTATATAAGATAATACCAACCAAAATAATTACTACTTATCCGTTAATTTATTACTTGCTCTTGTTAGTCTTAGGTGATACTTTATTTACTTTCCTTATGTAATTAGAACTCTTGAATTTAACTTCCAGTACATACATGTGTAAGCCTCATAGAGGTACCATCATTTATTTGTATTTTACATGCTAAACAGATTGTTTTGCCTGGGTATAATTGTTAACACTAACCTTTAGTTTCACCAATCTACTAGTTTACCACTTACAAAAGAAAGTGATTAGACTTCTTAAAACCCATCAGTACGCTAATCAAATCCTGATTTTCAGCAGTTTATAATTCCATAGGGTACACTATAATAAACTAAACTGTAATGAACTAAAACTGATTTAACATTCAAATTCATAAGTTTACTGGTTTCCTTGGTGAAGTCAAACTAATATAATTGTTTACGAACAGATTACTGCTTGATAATGTGAGATTAGTTTACCATTTTCTTGACTGAAATCATGAGATTGAAGTTATGAATTTACAGTGTGTGTCCTCTCAAGTGTACTGATGACAACAACTTATTAAATTAACAATCTGTGGGTTCGTGGAACATGGCTTAAAAATCACAAAAGAGCAGATGCTTTGGTAACAGAGTAATCCATTGGTTCCTGTGCTTCGTTCGTGTGGCCAGTAAACAAGAACAGAAAGAAGGATCAAGCTTACCTTAATCGTTGTTGAACTAGGAAGACAAGAAGTGAATTCGGTTCTCAATTGAACTTAATCGCAGTCTTGTTGTGCTGTATTACGCTTCCAGGCCTCGATTCCCTTTCTCGCCGTCGTACCGCCGCACCTTCACAATCGATGCCCTAACTCCCTCTCTTACTCTCGATTTCGAATGTGGTTCTCGAATGCAGATACAGGATGAGTTGATATGTACTTATAGGTGAGTTCATTGGGGTTCTACGAGTGATCTTCGCCGATTCGTAGGGAGGTCGTTTCTCTACTTCTCGGTTGGATAAAGAGCCGTCAAAATCATACGTGGCTAAGGTTAAGTTTAGTTTTAGGGCTTATCTTAGCTTAATTGGTGGGCCTTAGGTTATTAATTAGAACTTCAAATTCCTACAGGCCCAAATCCTGTGTTTATTTCTTTGCTTATTTATAATCTTTATCCATTATTATTATTATTATTTTATTAAATTTTAGGGATATTACAATCTACCCTCCTTAAAAGAAATTTCGTCCTCGAAATTTAAGTCAAAACGGAATACCCAACTTAAATATAACAAAAGAGTTCGATAAAGTGATCACTAGCAACGAAATGTCAAGAACACAAATGGAAACCTAAATACTATGACAAAAAAATCCATAAGATATCCTATCCAAGTAATAAATAAAACAATTACGTCGTGCTCAATCTTGTGTCTCATTTCCCGTTAAAGCAAATACTCTACCACCTTTCTTCTGATCATCGACTTTCTTATCGGTCTTACGAGGATCCTTGCAATCTTTAGCCAGATGTCCAACTGTTCCACATATAAAACAAGCTCCAGTAGCCCTATAGCAAGAACTCCGAGGGTGATTCTTCCCACAAGTGTTACATGGCCCTTGTGATGGTTGTTCTACTTGCTGAATGCGTTTCCCATCCCTACTCCTCTTTTTACCACTGTCTTGCTTTGAAGCTAAATACAACTTGCACTCCATTTCAACGTTCTTGGCCGCATCCGCACCTTCCGCCACATCAGCATAATTTGAGTTTACTATCCTTGATCGAATCCTCTCATTTACCGCCCACTTGAATTTCTTTGCTTGATCCGCAGAGGATCCTGCTGCAGCACCCACAAAACCTGCTAATCTGAGAAACCTGGCCATGAATTCAGTGATGTTTTCATCCTCCTGTTGACTGATATTCGCATACTCTCGAGCCATGGAGTCCCTTATCCGCTTCTGAAAAATATTGCTGAAAGAATGCCTCGCGAAACTGCACCCAAGATAATGACTCAACATACGCATCCCCTTTAGGGATATTACAATCTATCAATCATGTTGTGCGTTTTTGTTCGAATAATCGTCCCTGCAATCGAAATTCACACTCCAAAATCCGTTAAATTGGAGGATATTTGGATTTATAAATTCCAAGGCTTAGCGAAATCGGAGTATGGGACCTCTTAATTAAAATGGAATTATTTGTCTATGTTTATTATCTGATTCTCATTAGTCATTATTAGCTAGGTAAGAAGTTGCTGTAGGAAAACTGATAATTGATATATAATGTAAGATTATATGAAGATCCCTGATTTCAAATGTCTATTATCCAATTCAGCAGCTCTCTTTTTGAGAACGCATATTCAAATACTCCTTGGATCATAAATTACTATTAAAGAATCATGATCTTCAGTTCTCGGTTCTAATGGTTCTGGGTTGTTTGCTTAATAACTTTTAGGTTGATATAGTGGATTTTAATGGCAGTTTTTTGGTCATGTTCATAATCTTGCTGGTGCAAATCCAATCATATTAGTTGTAACCAAGGTAGCGATTTTTTATTTTCCTTTTAGTGGTCAAAATCGATCTTTATTCTTGCTAATTTATTTTATTATGTTCATGTTTTGATAAAGGTTTATTGTCTTCCAAAAGGGACAGATTTCAATTGTATTGGAGATTGGGTTGTGGAGGCCACCATGAGAAAGAAGCTCAAGTAAGTGTTTACCTCCATTACTGATGAACACATTTTGTGTGGAATTGGCTTGTATTTTGCTGTAAAGTCATATAGGTAAAAATAGTAGCAACAGTAGAGAGAACGTCGGTCCACAGGTCTCTACTTTTAGAGACATGAGGGTGAAGTCACTAAATTAGCGACTTCTTATTAGTAACTCCTCACCTTAAGTCACTTAGAGTGTCACTGGCTTCAAATATGTCACAAAAGATGTCGCCATAAAAGACCAATTTTTTGTAGTGGTTTATATAAAATATAATAAAAACTATGATGTACTATTATTGTATCATATACCAATTAATAATGTAATTGAACAGACAAATAATTTAATTTAATTCATTATTAAACAGAATTATAAATTGAATTCAAAATACTAAAGTACCACATATCAACTAATCAAATGTAAAAGAATCAAAATTATATAGTCAAAATAATAAATAACAAAATAATATACTATTTTTTAACTTTAAATTTATTATTGTTTATTTCAAGTTTTTAATGTTGTTTTTATTTTTGTTTGACGGGTTTTATTGCCCTAAGAAACCACTTCCTTGTTTGAATTCATAATCATCGATCATTCTCAAAAATTTAAATTTTAAGTATTAAAGATTTTTTTTTAAATATTACAGTTTTACCCTTAAGCGAGTCATAGGGGTCACTTTTGAGTTGTCTAGCTTACTTAAATGAGTCATAGGAGTCACTTTTGAGTTGTCTGGCTTTCGTGTCAACCCACTTTCTACAATCAAATACTTACAATCCAATGATCAGATCGGGAAATACAAATACAATGAATAACTACATCATTTAAAATAGATTGAATCTTAATGAGACTTAGCAACAAAGCTCAAACGTGAAAAGTACGTAGTGATCGAGGTTTATTAGTTTTTATAGGTTAATTGAATTTTTATTATATAAAGAAACTTTCCCAACAATAATTTATATATATATATGTTAAATTTCAACACACTAAATCTATACAGGTTTTTTAATTGAATCAAGATGGATGGGAAAATTTTTTGGTTGATTTGTGATGACATTATTTGATAGGTAGTTTGCTATGACACCACACCAGTTTGTGCCTGAGTTGGGGGGATGGGTCAAGCTTGTAGGAAAGACTAAATCTTAATCCATGTTTTGGTGAGAACTAGACACCAGAGGTTACGACACAACAAAGCTTACGGAAAAGCAAACCTTTGGTTATTAGAGTCTGGTGTAGCGTATGGCATATGTTAAAGTTTTGCATGCCAACGTTCATGGGCAAATTAAGGTCGATTTAAATTTGTAGCAAGATTTGGTTGAGATATTGTGTTTGTAGATTTCATCATAATGCAAGACAGAACGATGACTTCAATCCATGGAGGCCTGGCCATTATTTTATCACAAAATTAAAGAATTTTAATTATGTTTTCTTACAAAAAACTCATAAAAGAATCCAATTTTAATTTAGAAAAAAAAACATATCACCTCTCAATCCTACAATATATATCACATGTGTTCTATATACTAATTATTTTAATAGGTATCAAAGCGTCCACGTACTAGAGAAACTTGATTCAACCAATACCAAATACCCTATAGATGGATAATTAATTAGCAAGGAGGATCATTCTCAAGCTAGCTAGGCCACCATACTTATGACACACATTATGAATCATGAAAGGCTAAGATTAGAGCCTTCTCAAGTCTAGTGGATGAGAATTTTGGCATAATGTTCATATATATATATATATATATATATATATATATATATAGGGTGAGGTTCAAGGGAGAACCCTTTTAAATAGAGAACAGAGAGAACACGTGTAAACATGTAATTTATTATTTCTTCTTTACGTTCATGTTTACCCATAGCTACCCAAAAGTCAACTTTACATTCTAAATCTTAAAATCAAAATTATTTCTATAATTATTAACAATTTAAAATTTTGGACGCATTGATGCATCAAATATCACTTTTGTATGCATCGATGCATCAAGATTATATTCGAACATATTATCAAAAAAATGTGACATATTTTAAATCCGATGATCAATGGAATCAAATGCCTAAATAAATTGTGACAGTTTTTGAACCATCTGATCAATGAAATCAAAGTTTCAAAAGTGTTCTATCTGTTCTCTATTTAAGAGCGTTCTCCCTTGATCCTAACACTATATATATATATATATATATATATATATATATATATATATATATATATATATATATGGGAGGGTTCATGCGAGAACCGTTGTTAGTGCGAGAACCGCGAGAACCAATCTCAGCCGTTCCTTGGATATGAGAAGTATCATGGATGGAGAGCGTGGAGGGATCGAGTATAGCAGGGTGCATGTGAGAAATTCATGGATGGGCAATGACATTGAAGGAGGGGGAATTGGACGGCTTAGATTGGTTCTCGCTTACAACTTATCAAATCAACGACTAAGATTGGTTCTCGCAGTACTCACACTAAAATCGGTTCTCAAAAAAACCTTTCATATATATATATATAGGCAAAAGTTCAAACTAGAACTGTTTTTCGTATGAGAACTGCGAGAACCAATCTGAGCCGTCCAAATCCCCTCCTTTAATGTCATTGCCCACCCATGAATTCCTCACATGCACCCTGTCACACTTGATCCCCTCCATGCTGTCCATCAATGAACTTCTCATATCTAAGGAACGGCTGAGATTGGTTCTCGCAGTTCTCGTACAAATAACAGTTCTCATTTGAACACTCCCATATATATATATATATATATATATATATATATATATATATATATATATATATATATATATATATATAGGGGAAGGTTCATGCGAAAACCAATCTCAGCCGTTCCTTGGATATGGGAAGTATCATGAATGAAGAGCGTGGAGGGATAGGGTGTGGCAGGGTGCATGTGTAATATCATGATTTTTTAATTATTTTAATAATAATTCTAATATTTATTAATAAACTCAAGATTTGGAACGTACCGAGAGTATGAACAACTAGGCCCATTTGAGGATGTTACAGTTACTTTCTTCCAGCAGCCGAAAATGATAATTTTCAAAACAGCTACTAGTTTTCATCATTTTCGTCATTACTTTCATATCTATAAAAGTTAGTCGGTTTCATCATTTTCATATCTATAACAACTACCAGTTTTTATCATTTTCATCATCACTTCTATATCTATAACAGTAAGCCAATTTTCTTCATTTTCGTCAAATTTTATTTTCTTCAGAAATATATGAAGAATGGTCTCGTTTGAAAGATGATTAAAAAATGAGTAGATTAGTATAAGTTTTTTTGCAAATTCTTAAAAATAAAATAGTTATGGTCATTTAAATATTTATGGGGTAAAAACATAATTAAAAAAAGAACTTTGAGATTGGTTGAGGAAAGGGTTAGTTTTTTAAAAGTTTGCAATTCATATTTTGCCTTTTTAAATTAGTGGCTGAGATTAGGCTTTTGGGGACTTGTTTAAGCAAGGGCTTTATTGATCCTTACCATATATATATCCTTACCATATATATATATATAGGGGAGGGTTCAAACGTGAACTGTTTTTCGTACGAGAACTGCGAGAACCAATCTTAGCCGTTGATTTGATAAAGTGGAATTCATGGATGTGGAGCGTGGGGGATCAAGTGTAGTAGGGTGCATGTGAGAATTCATGGGTGGGCAATGACATTGAAGGAGGGGAATTGGACGACAAAATTATGCTCTTTAATTTAAGACCAATCTTGCTATATTTTTTTGGGAAAAAAATTCATGTTTGTTGGTTTTTCTTTTCCAGTACAGCTCGAAATTTGCACTAGTGCAAATTTTGCACATGTGCATATCTGCACCTGTGCTGAAAAAACCAGGTAAATATGTGCAAAATTTGCACTAGTGCAAATTTCGAGATTTACATAAAAAAAACTCAACAAAATTTGCACTAGTGCAAATTTCAAGCTGTACAGAAAAAAACACAGCAAATACAAAAAAAAATCGAAAAAATATATCTAGACCGGTCTCAAATTAAAAAGCATAATTGTAACACCACAATTTCAAGCCAAATTTTTTTTAAACACAATGGAAGACTGAATATATACTATATTAACAAAATAGTAAACTAATAGAGTTTACTAAAATATATACATATCTAGTGTTAGATTCACATCCGAACCTTTTAAAAGAGTTTAACAAAGTATGCATATAATTGCTACATATTTCCAAAACAAACTTGGTGTTACAGGTTTACCAAAACAGGGCTCAACAACCTCTTGTAAAGTATCTCACCAAGCAGCCACTAAGTTCACAACTACCAAAACTGTACAAACCTGCGGCTAACAAAAACCCGTTAGCTGTAAAGCTAAGTGAACAATACATCACACTGAATAAATATAAATCAGGAATCAATTCGAAACAACACATAGTTGTAGTTATCACTACACAGTTTCAAACAATTGGGTCCTCTTATATATCACTTAAACAGCAGGTCCCGAAAATGATAAAAAAAATGACGAAATTTATCATTTTCGTGCCCGTTGTATATCATATAACCGCAGGTGACGAAAATGATAAATTTTGTAATTTTAATCATTTTCGTGTCCCCCCTTATATATCACTTAAACAGCAGGTCTCGAAAATGAAGAAATTTATCATTTTCGTGCCCCTTGTATATCATCTAAAAGCTGGTGACGAAAATGATAAAATTTCGTCATTTTGATCATTTTCGTGTCCCCCCTTATATATTGCTTAAACATGTCCTGAAAATGATGAAAATAACGAAATTTATCATTTTCGGCTGCCCCTTCTATATAACTTAACATCAAGTGACGAAAATGATAAAATTCATCATTTTCATCATTTTCGTGTCCCCTTATATATGACTTAAACATCAGGTCTCAAATATGATAAAAATTTCGTCATTTTAATCATTTTCGTGTTCCCTTATATATCATGTAATAGCAGGTGACGAAAATGATGAAAATGACAAAATTTGTCATTTTCGGGACCTGCTATTATGTGATATAACAGCAGGTGACAAAATGATAAATTTTGTAATTTTAATCATTTTCGTGGCCCCCCTTATATATGACTTAAACATCAGGTCCAAAAATGATAAAAATTTCGTCGTTTTAATCATTTTCGTGTCCCCTTATATATCATGTAATAGCAGGTGACGAAAATGATTAAAATGACGAAATATTTATCATTTTCGGGACCTGCTATTATGTGATATTACAACAGGTGACGAAAATGATTAATTTCGTCATTTTCGTCGATTTTTTTTCCAGAAATACAGGAAGAGTGGTCTTGTTTGAAAGAGGATTAAAAAATAAGAAGATTGGTTTAATTTTTTTGCTCAAATTCAAAAAATTGAAATAATTATGGTCATTTAAATATCTAAGGGGTAAAAAAAAAAAAAAGGGGGTTTTGACCATAATACCCTTCCTTCTAAAATTAAATCTTATAATTGTTTACTTATTTACAATAATGCTATTATAGATCTGAACCATTGATTTGATCGATCTAACGGCTAGGAATGGGACTTTGGGGACTTTGTTTAAGGGGGATCTTTATTGATCTTTATATATATATATATATATATATATATATATATGTATATACACACACACACACACACACACACACTTTCATTTAAGTCTAAAGGCACCAATGTTGAGAGAATATCCAGGGGCGGACCCAGGATTTTGAATGAGTGGTGGCACCAGTATAAATGGGTGGTAGCACTTGTTTACAAAAATCGAAATTTACACTACGAAATGGAAGCATCGCCTCGAAAAAAATCGAAATTTACACTACTAGAATAAAATTGACCAATGTCCCGTGCCACCACTGTCGTGGTCTTGGGTCTGCCCCTGAGAATATCCAAACTCTTAGGGGGTGTTTGGTTCATTCTTTGATTTTGAGGGAATGTGATTTATGCATGGGAATTGCATTTGGGGGGAATTCATTTAGTAGGATTTTAAATCCCAAACATGTGTTTGGTTCATATTTGTAGGTGGGACTTGCAACACCACTAAAACCCATTACCACCACCACCAACCACCACATCAAGATCTGCTCTTACTGTTGCCACCACCCACCGACGGCGACGAACGACGCCGAACAACAAAGAAACAACGGCGACGTCAAACATGCGATGGCTAGGGTTTTCTCGAAGTCGGCGGTCGACGGGTTTTAGCGAAGGGGATGAAGGAAAATGACGGGTTTCAGCGAACCGGATGAAGCGGCGGCTAGGGTTTTCTGTGACAGACGAAGACGAAGGCAAATGGGCGGCGGCGGATCTAGGGTTTTCTGTGACAGACAGATGAAGTGGTGGCTAGGGTTTTCAGTGAACGTCGCCCTTCTCTGCGACGGCGGATCTAGGATTTCTGTCACGAAGAAGATATAGGGTTTCGTTGGTGAAGACAAAGGCAAATGGGCGACGAAGAAAGAGATGAAGACGGATAAGGAGACGGCGATCTAGGATTTATGTGACTAGGTTTGACGGAGAAGGAGATGGCGAAGGTCGTTGGAGAAGGAGACGAAGACGAGTCGCCGGAGAAGGAGACAAAGACGAGACGAAGGCTAGGGTTTATTGTTTGCCGGAATGTTAGCCGGAGGGGTCGCCGGAGCAAATCCACAGGTGTGGGATTTCAAAATACAAGGGGGTTGGGAGGATTTCTAAATCCCCCATTCATGGGATTTTAAGGATTCACATTATTTTGATTCCTCTTCACAATTGCAAAACAAAGACATTATTCGGAGGGATTTGAATTCTCATTTCCTTAAAATCCCCACAAAAGAATGAAACAAACACCCCCTTGACATTGACAACTAAAGCCAAGCAGACATAACATCTTAACGTAATTAAGACAATTAGGGATCGAACTCAATATCAAAATCAGTGATTATGCCAGAAAGTTAGAAGAATACACGCATATTATACGTATAATGCAACAGTCAGTTACGAAACTATATATGATACAATCAATCATTATTTTGATTTTTTAACAGGAAACTTACATACATATAAATATACATATACATACATACAAATATATATTATATATATATACACACACTTTACATACATCTTTGTCTGATTAACTAATAAGGAGCTTGAACCCGGCCGGGCCACTTGGTTAAATTGAAGGCTTAATTAATGGTCGATAACCCTTTCAATTATTTCTTTATTAATTAGTTGCTAAATGCTAATTACAAGTGTCGACGTTGCTCTCTTTCCCCTTTCAGTTCCCTTCCTATATATAGCGAGCGCGCTAAGTATTGTTGGAGCTAGCTATATATAGCTAGTGTTGGTTATTATTGATTACTAGGTAGAGTAGCTGAGGTGAGATATGTCGGTGTAGCCAGCACCACTGCAGTTAACGACAACTTTAGCCCCATGAGGTAGTGTCGGGCAAAGCTTTTCAAGATATGCCAAAGCATGAGACGCCTCCAATCCTGGAATTATCCCTTCAAGACGGCTTACTCTTTTGTACGCTACATGCATTTATTCCCACAGAAACATACGTTTAGTGACTCAGAAATTTCAGTGGTTGGTCATTTTTTCGCCAATTGATCGATGTCCAATGGCAACCCTAACTTTAACGTATATATACGTAAGTATTAATATACAAACATGGTTAATTTTATGAAAAGGAAGTTGACTTCCTCGATCGATAAGTCCCTTGTGATGAAATTTCATTTATTTTATCTTTTAAAATTCTTGTATTCTAGTTGAAATTATTCATTGGAAATTAAGGTGTATGGTCTTGACAGATTTATGTCGGTTACACGTATCGGAGTTTAATGGTAAATCAATAACATTTCTGATGACAATTCCTACAAACCGTCAGAAATTGTCACGAATGTTATATTATTTCTGTACTATATTTAAAAAAAATTATTTCTTTCTATTATATTTTTTTTACTTTATTTTCTTATTTAATACAGATATATATGAAATCTACATGTTCTTTTTCCTAACCTTCTTCTTTAATTTTGATATCTTTTATCGTCTTGTGATTAAAAAGATAAATATAAACATACATTCTCTAAAAGAATATGGAAACTTTTGTTCGTCACTGCGAGGATTTTTGGTATATATGATTCTTGTAACTGAAATTTTCTGGTCACAGGATTTTTAATGTTATGATTGACATGGCAACGGATATCCAAGAACTAAATTTTATATAGTTAACTGACCCCCACCTTTTAGAAAACTTTTTTTATATAAATTGAATTAATTAAAATATAATGAACTTGTACTAATATGGTATACAACAAACTTTTTATTATAAAAAAAACAATAAAGTCATGAATTTTCATACGATTGTATACAAGTTATGTTATATTATGAGAATTATGACAAGATTCATTGTATAAAAAACTAAATATGTAAAAAAGTTGTTTGCATTCTTTTAAAAAAAATAAATTGATTATATACAATAATAATTAAGCCAAATTTTATTATATTTTTATGCAATTAAGAATGCAGAATGCATATAAGAATTCATTAATTAGTTAGTGATTGTTATGTGCTTACCATCAAGAGCTTCTTTATCACTAACTGTATAACACTCGATTCGCCCAGCATCTTTTAAAAAACTCAACTCTGGGCTTACTGCTGGGAACTCTAATCTGCCAATTAAGTTAAACAAGAAATTGATCGAATTAGTTATTATAAATACTCCCAAAACATTATAAACAAGAATCATTTGGTCCATAACATACATATATATAGCAAGTACTCACCCACTAGCAATAGATTGTGTTTTTATGACTTGGCCATCTCCATCTTGTAGCAAATAACACATGGCTCCATGATAAACACCAACTTCACCTCTTGCAAGACTAGCCGAGTGCAACTCGTTGGGGCTGGTTCCTACTCCACCACCCTCTACTCCAATCATCCTTACGTTTTCGTCGCTAACAAATTCATCAAACAAACCTAATGCATTACAACCAGTCCCTACACAAGCAACCAAAACATCGGGCATCCCACCCCATCTCTCCATTGCTTGCTTCCTCGTTTCTTTTCCTATCACCGAATTGAATTCACGGACCATGGTTGGGATAGGGTGTGGGCCGACGGCTGTTCCAGCCAGGTAGTATCCAGTCTTTAGGTTTTCTAACCAGTTCCTAACTGATTCTGAGGTTGCTGTCTGAAAGCTTCCATCTACAGGCTTAACCTACAACACGATTCATTATTCGATAGTAATTAATTTCTTTCACTACTAGAAAACCATCACCTATTTATTTCTAGACGTACGAACAAAACCATTCACAGAATTTTCCAGGTGTTAATGACGGATTAGGGACGGAACTAGTTTTCAGTGGATAAGCAACGTTGAAAGTTAGTCGGTAATCAGTCGGAATATATACCTCTGAAAAGCCATCACAATATGTCATTGAACTTTATTTTAAAGTATTAAATCTATAAACTTTTAAATTTAACAAAAACATACGTGTTTTTTTAATTATAAAGTTTAAGAACTTATTAATAAAAGAAAAATAAGAACTTTTCTTATGACTTAATTAAAAGAGTTCCAAGTATATATTCAGACACAGAAAGAATGATTTTTCGTTCAAAGTTAAGATATATAATCATTCCACAATAATTAAATTCCATAGACTAATTAATCCACGAATTTAGCAAAAGACCGGTCCAGAAGCGGACCCAGGATTTCAAATGGGTTTTTTTGCACCATTTGAGATGGACGAATTAGATGGTAGTATTGACTCGAAAAAATCAACATTTACACATACTACTAAATGGTAGTAGCGCCTAAAAAAAATCAAAATTTACACTACACATATTAATTTAACTGGTGTCCCGCCGACTTATATTTGGGCCCGCCCCTGGGTCGGCCATAGGGTAGCAATTATCATTTATTTATTGTTTGACGTTTTCTATCAAGTTAATATACTTTATTAAAACTTAACAAATGCAAAAAATTGAAAATAAATACATAAAAATGTATATATTTAACTACAACAAATACAAATTAATTTGGGTCAAGAGAAAGCGAAGGCACTTAATTAATTAAGGAGTACCTGAGCTCCAAGCAACTCCATGAGTTGCACATTTGAGGGTTTTTGGAGCATGTCTTTGGTTCCAATGAAAACAGTACAATCTAGAGAAAACTTGGCACACACAGCTGCTGCTGCAACACCATGCTGGCCAGCGGTTGCTGTTATGATCCTCTTTCGGCCCATGCGTTTGGCCAAAATCACTTGTGCGACGACATTGTTCATCTTGTATGATCCACCATGGTTGAGATCCTCTCTTTTAAGATATATTTCAGGCCCTTCTCCATGTCCGATGTTCTTGTAATGATCGGTGAGCTTTTGGGCATGGTAAAGAGGCGTTTCACGGCCTGCGTAATCCCTTAGGGCAGTTTCTATCTCCATCTAAATGTATGTGTGTGTGTGTGTGTTAATAAATATATTAAGATCAAGAAATCATAATTATCTTCATTGGTTAATTAATTGTACGTGTTAACTTTATTCATGAAGAAATAGTAGGTTACTAATTAGTGACGAACCTTAAACTCATGATCATTGAGAGCAGAGTTGAACTCGGACTCAAGTTCTGCTAACGGAGACATCAGGACTTCGGCTACAAACCTCCCTCCGAAGTTTCCAAACTTCCCGGCAATCAGAGGCGATTCTCCAGCAACAGTAGACGTTAATGTCTTTGTACAAAATTTACTTTTGTAACTAATTAGGTTTGTGTTATAAGTCAGCTGTGGCTCGTTTGGTACCACCTTACCAACACAAGGGACAGAGAGAGTTCCGAAATTGCATGCCATTATCAATTAGAAATGAAGCAATATATGTCTGTTGCAAGTAGATGCTATATATGGTTTGAATAGCTAATTAGGCATATCATATATTTATTATATATAATAATGCAATTCAATTCGTGTATACGGGTAAATTAATTAAGATGGCCAGTACTTTCAAAGAGAACGGACAGCCACTAAATTCTAAAATTAAATACATGCTGCAAGCTAATTATGAAACATGTGTAAATACTTTATCACAAGGTTTTTGGGTCCACTGCTCATGTCATGACGTACACTGATGCAAATAGTTGTGTATATATAGTGATATTCTTAATGATTAATGCCCCATTTATCTTTCCTATAGCACTACATATATCCTTTTATTTTACTAAATTAAGGTAATAATCATGTTTAAGACACATAATCTCACTATCCTTTTCTATTAAATAATAAGGAAATACAAAAGTAATAATTATAATAATGTTTTTAAAAAGATTTAAAAAAATTCAAGACTAGCTAGTAATAATTAAAATATATATTAATTATACTAAAAAATTATATAAAAGAAGTTACAAGAATAAATAATTATTGAAATTAGATATTAATTACTCTCAACCTCAACGCGCGTTTTCTTATTTGCTTCTTGCGTGCAAGTAGCTTCTTCGACTATGCTAGCTCTCGAAGGTTAATCAAGCAATTGAAGATAAAAATGCACATGTTCTTTCATTTCTCTAGATCTTTCTCCTAATGAATGTGTCTTCTCTCCTTCTTTAACGTACTGATCCTCAATCCTCACTCAATGTCACTTTACGTTTGTCGTTGACAATGTTTCATTTTATAACTTAGATCAAAGACCAATTTGGAAAAACTGTCAAATTAAGTTTAAAAAAAGATAATGGTACCAATTTTATAAATAAAAGAATGAACAAGTTTTCAGCTGATGAGGGAATCATTTACCAAACCTCTTGTGCATATACTGCTTAACAAAATGAAGTTGTTGAAATAAAACACATAAACATCTTCTAAATATTTCTAAATCTCTTTTGTTTTAGAGGGGTTTCCTTTGAATATGTGGACCAAATACATCTTGGCTTCTTGTTACTTAGTTAATAGAACGCCTTAATTTAAAATTGAAAAACTTCTTTTCAAATGGTGTATGGTCATGAGCCATACTTGATACATTTAAGAAACTTTGGTTGTTTGTGTTTTGTAACAAGATTAAACAACCCACGCAAATTTGATCCAAGAGTAGAAAAATGTGTTTTAATTCGTTACTCGAGTCATAAAAAGGCTATAATTTGTATGGTTTTGAGTCAACATCATTTTTTTCTAGGGATCTAGATTTCTATGAAAAAGATATATATATCCTCTTACTATGGTTTCTAGCTTCAAAAAAAATTAATACTTCGCGAAATTTGAGAAATCAAGTAATGTTGATCATCTAAATTTTATTCATACACCGTATGGATTTGAAAATTTTCAATCTAATTTGCCCAATGATGAGGGGGAAGGGATATCTAAGGATGATGGTAGTGATTCGGATGGGCTTGGCAGTACGATCTAGAGGTGCACAAAAAATCCGAATATCCGATTTATACGAAAAAATATCCGAAACCGGATTTTCTAAAAACCGGTTTTTTTTTATCCGGACCGGATTTTTCAAAACCGGATAGTATGACCGGTTTGTAGGATTTTGGGCCGACCGGTTTTTTTACCGGATAAAAAACCGGTTTTTTTGTAACCGGTTTTTATCCGGTTTTTCCTACTAGCCGTTGGGTTAAAAAATATAGCTGTTTTCTAGCCGTTTGGGGTGTTTCTTGACCGTTTTTTTCATATATTTTTTCCATTTTGCCACCCAAAACACTTATATATAGTGTGGGTATGTTGTGGATTAAATCACAACTTACATCTTCCAAATTCTCTCCAAATTCTCTAGCACTCAAAACACTTATTAATATTGTACTTTTTAAGTATTTAAATTAATCAAAATTTGAGTTTTCTTTCACATGTATGTTTTTTTATAGTATATATTATAGGAAATGTATTTAAAAAAAAAAAAAAAGACATCGGTTTTTTTGGGCAAAAAAAAACCGGTTTTTTTTAAAAACCGGTTATAGGAATATCCGATCCGGTTTTTATAGTATAACTTTTCGAGGGAATATCCGGTTAATACTAAACCGGTTTTAACCGAAACCGGTTTTTTTTTTTTTTTAAAAATCCGATCCGGATAATACTATAACCGGTTATAGTATTATCCGGTCCATGTACACCTCTAGTACAATCCACCAGAATGGGCTGCAACATCTCATAATGATACAACTAATGAGAATAATTCTCCTCCGGGCCTATTCGAAAATGTAAATGGTGGTCAAGATGTAATGCCACCTGTTCATAATGTTAAGATACCACTTCTCTTGATTCAAATCCCAATGAACCACTTGGTAGTTAGCAAGAATTGAAACTCTACCTTTCCAAAAAGGCTAAATGATTTTGTTATGAAAGCCAAGGTAAAATATAGCTTAAACAAAGTGGTAAACTATTATAGTGTCATTCAAGAAACTTTTGTGTTACTACTAATCTCAACAAAAGTGTTGAACCTACTAACTTTTATGAATCATCCAAGGACCGTAATTGGTTTCATGCTATGAATTTAGGAATGGAGGCACTGGATAATAATAAAACTTGGGAAATCACTGACTTACCTCCTCGGATACAAATGGATTTATAAGATAAAATATAAATTCACCGAATAAATAGAAGGGTATAAAGCTAGATTAGTGGTTAAGGGTTATAGCCGAAGGGAGGGTATAGATTTTGATGAAACATTTTGTCCTAGTGTGAATAGGGTTACTATTAGAAGCCTTATAAATCTAGTAGTTAATAATAATTGGCCATTATTACAATTTGTAACAATGCTTTTCTTTATGGAGAATTAAAAGAAGAAGTTTACATGTCTCTCCCTTAGAGTTACTTTAATAAAAACGATAACAAAGTTTGTGTAACGCCACCCCTAAGGAGCTTAAAATTAAAGTTAATTTAAACTTTTTAAACATCGATTATCAAAAGTGTTGCAGCGGAATTAAACACCATTTACAAAAACTACAAGATTGACTCGGCTAATTAATTACAACAAAAAGGTTAGCCAAGTTCAAAGCTACAAGCGTTACCAACTAGTTCCGACCACCGGATCCATACAAACTACAACGTGTTCCCCAAAAGGTATTTACAATACAAACTACCACCAGTCCCGCCTCACCAGGCATCTAGCATCAACCTGCGAAAAAGATCAATCTTGCACCGTTAGCTACAACTAGCTAGTGAGCACCAATTACACATAAGCAACAATAAGCAGGCTATCATGTATCAGAACAGCACACAGGGCTATCCTATCATATTGTGACGTGACAAACGTGTCAGCAGTAGTCGTATGTTGCAGGGGAACTAACCCCGCTCAACAACCCAAAAGCAGTCCACATAGTACGCCAATTATCTATCATGTTGGTTCCCATCTATCAAGGAACCTTACTCCTTAGAGGAACGGCGGCCTGCAGGACCATCACCCAAGCGTATACTACTTGAGTACCGTTAGTGCCCGGGTACTAACACCCATCTACCCGAGAACCCAGCCAAGTATTGACACCCGTCTACCTGACTGACCTCCGTGTTCTCCAATTCAGTGTCCGGACAAAACTTCATAAACAACTAGTTGATCCAATAAGGATCCAGTTCATGCGCGCATATAATCACAACAATATCTTTCATATCAACAATAATAATACTAAGCATGCTTGTACAACTTTATCATAACATACCTCCATTTCCACGTATCAATACACCAATCATGTGTCAACATGTACTACAGATAACTTACCTACTGAGACTCATGGGAAACCGGTACTCACCTCGAAACTACAAGAGGCAGATATGTAATCGGGAGTCCCAAGAGCACACAGAATCGTCTGAGTCACCTAACACCAATAAACATAGATAAACACCCCTTAGCATACACTATATCAGTCTGCACTAACAACTGTCTCAACAAAAGGTCAACATGACTTCTGACAACCTCCTACGGCCGCAGGAACATGTTCCTACGCCCGCAGGACGCCCATCCAACACGTACTACGGCCGTAGTATTAATACACTACGCCCGTAGCAGTTCATGCCAAAGAACCATGACCTACGGCCGTAGTAACCATTCACTACGCCCGTAGTATGTATCATTTGGGTAACTACGGCCGTAGGTTATATACCCACGCCCGTAGTCTTGTTTCCATCACCCGTGGGTGGTAATCCTCATGAATTCAATCCTACGGCCGTAGCAACCATTTACTGCGACCGTAGTAACTACAACAACACCCTACGGCCGTAGTAACATTATACTACGCCCGTAGGAACCACATTTACAGTGTGTTCTTGCTCTGTTCGAGCACAGCTACGGTTTTACGGGTTTTTGACTCAAAATCCAACTTGAATCCATATTCAAGTGTTTATACAAGTTGTCTAACATATACATAAACTTCCTAACATGATTTGATCCCAAAAACAACACAACAACACATTTGAATACTTCAAATTGGACCCTTTCACTACAACAACCCAAGAACTAGGTTTTTGGATGAAAACTTACAAGAAGGAGAGGGACACCAGCTGTATGAACAGATTCTAACTCAACTTCAGCTTACAATCTTGATCTAACTCGATTTTCCCTCTTCAAATCAACAAGGGTTTGTATGTGTTTTGGTTTGTACGTACATATGTGTGTGTAAAGTGTGTGTATGTGTTTTGAGAGTGTTAACAAAGGATAAGTGAGGCCTTAGGCCGACTTATCAACTAATACCCCTAACGGGTATTTTGTTCTCCTATTCAACTTAAATCTCAACTTAGGTTTATCCGTTTCAACTAATGGAGATATTTTTGGAACCATTATCCAAAACCATTCAACTATTTGTCAACATGGTCAACTTATGACACTTTTCACAATACTACATTTTTATCCACAATTAACACCAGTTAACACCATTTCACGTTTAAAACACCAATTAATATTTAGAACACCATTTTACAACATGTATACTACAATTAACAACAAAACGCCAGTTAATGTCAACGTACAACTATTCAAGCTACAGTTACAACAGTTTACAACTAGGCCCCATTTTGAGGTGTTACAGTTTGTAGGCTTGTAAAATCATTGTATGGACTTAAACAAGCCCCAAGACAATGGAATGAAAGGCTAACTAATTGGTTGTTAGAAACTGATTTTGTTAAAAGCAAAGCTAATTATTCTCTTTATAACAAGAAATGTGACAATATGTTTTTGGTTTTGCTTGTGTATGTAGATGAAATTGTTGTTACTGGTAATGATATTGATGCAATTTACAAACTCAAAACAATTTCTATGGACAAACTTTATGATCACACAATTAGGGGTGCTAATGTATTTTTCTGGAATTGAAGTATTATCCAACTTTACAGTTGTTTGCCTCTCACAAAGGAAGTATTGCTTAGAATTGTTAAATAATTTTGGTTTCTTAGGCTGTTTGTCTCTAACAAAGGAAGTATTGCTTAGAATTATTAAATAAATTTGGTTCTTAGGTTGTCAACCATTGCATACTCCTATGGAAATGAACTATGTTGTTCCAACTATGAATACAAAGTCCAAAGTCTTGGATAATATAACGGTTTATCAGAAGCTAGCTGGAAAATTGATTTGTTTAACTTTTATTAGAGTTGAGATCAGTTATGTTGTTCATGTTATAAGTCAATTTATGCATGCTTCTATTGACCTTCATTTAAAGTTGGCATTTAGGGTCCTCCGATACTTAAAAGGCGCCCTATGTAAAGATTAGTAACAACATACTATTGCTTGGTTTTGTATTTTTACGGGGGAGTCCCTTGTGTCTTGGAAAAGCAAGAAACAACATACTATTGCTTGGTTTTTTACAGAAGTAGTATATCGAGCAATGATAGTGGTTACTTGTGAAATTTTGTAAATTATTAACTTGTATAAATATCTAAGTTTAAAACATGTAACACCTGTTAATATTTTTTTGTGACAACATATCTGGTATCCGAATAGTTGCAATCATGTTCTGTATAAGAGGACAAAAAAACTTTGAGATAGATTTACATTTTGTGAGAGAGAAAATCAGTTTAAGAAAACTACAAAGATTGGTTCACAGCAAAACATTGTGGACATATTTATAAAAAGTTTGTTTTTAAGGTTTTTGTGTTCCGAAGTGCAATAATTAAATCTGTTCTAGGCTAAAACTAAGGGATGATGTGAAAAACACAATAAAAAACATTTTTAACGTGGATTTTATAAGACTACTCATTTGGTTTTTAGTTGCAGTGTATTAAAGATATGTGGCTAAAGTTTATCCTAGAAAAGTCTTGAGGACTAGTCTCTAAAGTCTTCTCCATCTTCGCCCTTGGCTGGCAAATTGATTCTAATTTCCTAAACTCAAACAAATTGATTGTTTTTCCTTCATCAAGCTTCATAAACATCTTATAACCTCTATTTCATGGTTGAGGTTCACCACCATGAAGTTCACCTTCTCTCAAGCATAAGACTCACTCAAAACAAATTACCTTCAACTTTAATTGATCAACTGATCCATTTCATAGTTTTTTCCCACATCTTGCGAAGATTAAATCAACTTGTTGTTAAAAGTTGTATTATAACTATATCGTCGTGCGATGTGCTCTCCCCACTCACTAAAAACGCACACCAAACTATATTTCTTCGTTTGAAGTTACTTTTGCAACTCGACTTTCTTGTCAAATCATCCTAAGTTGAGCTCTATTATTTTATTATTATCCAAGCATTTCTTTATAATGTTATAATCAAAATTAATTCAAAGAACAACATACTTTATTAAATTAGCTATAAAATCATCATTGGACACTTATGAAAACATATTTATAACACTACAAACATATGAAAAACACGCATAATTATTTATATGGATTTCTTGTGGTCCTTCTCACTCGGAGCAAATAATGAATCTACTTCACCTCATAAAAACACATGGAAACAATCATTATTTACACTGTGTTTTCGAGTTTTAATTTGGAGAGAAAAAAAGATTTGGAAAAAAAACAAAAAAAGTTCATGTTTCAGAATTATTTTAAGAAAAAAAGAGAAAGGATTTTGAAGATAAGTTAGGTTAACTTTCTCTCTTAAACTTTCTTCCCAAAAGTGAGAAGATTTGGAAGAAAATGAAAGAAAAACTTTTATGATTTTTCGTAAGTGAATTTAAAGAATTTCATCCATTTGGGAAGGAATTCCCAATTGCTTGATTAAGGAATTTATTAGAATGGTTAAATCTTATTTCATTAATTCTTTGAAACAAACACCTCTTATGATTTATGAATTTTCAATTCCAATTCCACTCAACTCCTCCTAATTCTTGCGAAACAAACACCACAAAGAATTTAAAACATGGCAAGAGACGTGTCAACATCTAAAACAGTGGTCGAAGCGTCGATAGGAGGGAAAGTGCAAACATGACGACAGATTCGTGTTATCGTGATATGAAAACTCGAAAAGGAATGATTGTATTTCTTGTACAATCAATCGATCATTATTGTCACAATTACAAGCAATATATAATCAAGTGTTTATTGGTTATAATTAACCGGAATGAATGGTTTAATTTTTTTTATCTAAATATATTAATGGTTCTGATTATTTTTATATTAGAAGATTAGTTAATAAGACTAATTTAAAAATATATAGAAAGATTAGTTAAAAAGACTAATTTGATACTGATCTACCGAAACTATTAAGGAATGTAAATTTGTAATTCTCGGTCAGATTATAAATTATTAGTATGCTAGTTTATTATCTATACTATATTATAAAGCATTTAATATTCTCTTTCTTAAAAATTTTAAGACTACTTAATTTTAAGTAGTACATGTTTTTATGCAAATAGTACAATCTTTTAAAGCAATAGCCCAATCAATTATCTTCTTAATTACCTCAACTAATTAATTGTAATTACTATTAAAAACTCATCAAATATAACACCAACAAAGTTTTCAAAAATGAAATATTTTCTTTGTAGTTATTTTATATTCCTTTTCTTATTTTATTGTTTCTAAAATTATTTTAAAAATTAATTAAAAAGTTTATAGGAAAAGAAGAAATAAATATAATAGAAAAAGTTAAAAGAATATGGATATGTTGTTGATTACAACATATTTGCTCACACCGCATTATGTGAGTATCAAACATTTATACCTTTACATTCTTGAAATCGACATGTTATCGAACACAAATTGTCTGCCACCGCCACATTGCGCGGGTAAAATGCTAGTATCTATATATAACTATATAAACTATTTAACATTCCCTCTCCTATTTAATATTAAGAGTTTTTAAAATTCAATCAAAACAACATCTTAACCTTTCATTCTATCTAATATAATATCATCCACCCAATTTTTAACCACTTTACTCTCTCTCCTAATTACCTTAAATTTTTATTTATTTAAAATATATTCTCTCAATAACATATAATTTCACACAAACATAATTTTTAAAATCTTATTAACTTTTCTCTACTTAATTCATTAATATAAATCTTTTTCTTATTATAATGTCTTTTAGAATTTATTATTAAAAACTATAAAATAGTTTATCAAATATAAGAAAACTTGAAAAAGTGAATATGTTGATAAAGAAATATTTTTGTGATATTAAATCGAGCGAATAACATATTTTTATATTTTAAAAGCGACATACTGCAAACCAGAACCTATTCGCCACCGCAACATTGCACGGGTTTATATATGTATTTATCGAGCGTGCGGTTTATTAATTTGTATATAATTAATGCTTTTAGATTTTTGAAATTGAGATACATGTTGTTTTCCTTTTCTTTGAATAAAAAGTTGATTATATATGAGAAACGCAAAATCATAAGACAAAAACTATATTATGCATCTGTACGTTTTAGATTCATATTATACATAAAATTAAAAATAAGGGAGATGATTTACGTATCACTTAATTATGTCTTATAAAAGAAATTAAATGGCGTAGAGTTTATTGTATTGCTAATTCATGTCATTTGCTTAAAATTATGGACTTAATCCTTTATTTAATTTGTTATTATTATTGATGAGACTGGGCCCGCCTTACAAACAACATATCTCACACACATTTAGGGGGTGTTTGGTTCGCGGATTTGGGGGGATTTGGGAGGAATTGAAATTCAAATCCCATGAAATAAGGTGTTTGGTTTGCAAAGTTGAGATGGGAATCAAAATCCTAGGATTTTATAAAATCCCTTGAATGAAGAATTTCAAAATCTTTAGACCCCCCCCCCCCCCCCTGCTATTTGGAAAACCCACGAACATGGATTTGCTCCGGTGACCATCCGACGAAAATTCCGGCGAACCATCACCATTTTCGCCGTCGCCTTCGTCGCACTACCGTCGCCGTCATCGCAAGACCGTCGTCGTCTTCAAAACCACCGTCGTTTTTTGCCACTGTAACCCTAGCCGCTGTTTGTTCGTCAGAACCACCGTCGAAATCGAAGAAATCGAAGAAACCCAAAACCGACGAAGTCGAAGACGAAGACACCCCTGCGAGATCTAGTTCAAAAAAACCCTAAACCGTCGCCGTCGTCTGTAATCGCCGCCGTCGAAGACGAAGAAACCCTAAACCGTCGAAGTCGAAGACGAAGAAACCACTGCGAGATCTAGTTCGAAGAAACCCTAAACCGTCGGCGTGGTCTGTAATCGCCGCCGTCGAAGACGAAGAAACGAAGAAACCCTAAACCGTGGTCTGTAATCGCCGCTGTCGACGTTTGCCTTCACCTTCACCGTCGACGTTCGCTTGCTTCGTCGAGCTATAACAACCGCTCGCGGTTCACCGTCGCCGTCGTCTTTGCTGCTCGTGGTTCGCCGTCGCCGTCGTCAGAAAACGTGGTGGTTGTGGGCAGGTGTGGTGGTTGGGGAGAAAACGCAGATTGCAATTGGTGGTGGAAATCCCACACATCTATTTTGAACCAAACACAATATTGGAATCTAAATCCCACTAAATGAATTCCTCCCAAATGCAATTCTCATCCATAAATCTCATTTCCTTCAAAATCAAAGAATGAACCAAACACCCCATAGAGTTTTTTTATCAAGGTACTGGTGTTATTTAAAAATATATTTACCTATTAGATGTAGTTTGAAACTTATTTATCAAATAGGTATTTTTTTCTATATTATTCTTATTCTTATTATTATTATTATTATTATTAATACTATTATTATAATATTTTTTTATCAAAATAATATTTATAATTATTATTATCATAAAAGCATCACCCAAACACTTCCCAAATTCTATTCCCACTGTCTGCTCACTACCACCACCGTCGTTGTGCCGTAACATCACCGCCACCAGATTTCTTCCGGCCGTCACTCCGCACCATCTGCGACCACCCAACTGCTGCCACCATCAATTTTTTTCGATTCCGGCCACACCTATAAACACCTCCTCACAACACACACGCACGCAAACCTCCGGCCACCCGTCGGATCTTTTTCCTTTCTTTTCTCTCTCAGACATCTCTCATTTTTCTCTCAGATCTGTTAGATAAGGCCAACGGTGGTGGTGTGGTGGAAGTCGACGATGGTGGTGCGATGGAAGCCGACGGTGGTGGGATGAGTGTAAGAGAGATGACGACGATGGGGATGCGGAGGAGATGATGGGTTAATCGCCGGTTCTAGGGTTCCTTAAAGGAGGAGGAGATGACGGAGATGACGATGGTGGCGGCGTCGGGATGAATGGCAGAGAGAGAGAGTCGAGAGAGAGAGAGAGAGAGTAAGGGGTTTACGAAATCACCTAGGGTTCATCAAAGTCACGATGATGACGCCGATGGCTGCTGGAGGAGCTAACGATGATCGGAGATCTGGTCGGAGCGACGCCGGCGCCGGTGCAGCGCTGGTGGGAGAGAGCCAGAAGAGAGAAGCTGAGATAGGGGGAGTTTGGGTTATGCTTTTGATAGTTTTTATTCTTAAAATTATTTTGATTAATAATAATAATAATAATAATAATATATACTCATATTTGGTAAATATGTTTCAAACCACACATGTTAGGTAAATATGTTTTTAAATTACACCACTTTCGAAAAAAACTCCACACATTTACTTGTTAGCATTCCATCTCCATGCTCGTACTCACTTTACATTAAGAATTCTTAGACAATCAGTATTCATCCCTCTTAAATTATGTTATATTCTCCATCATTCTCATTCACCTCACTAACCCCTACATTCATCTTTCTTAACCATTCTCTATTTTTTAAAAGAATTAAATATAAGAGAGAGATAGAGAAAAGAAAAGAGAGAGAGAGAAAAAAAAATAAGTGTGACTATTAATCACCTTAAACCCCCACTTTATACTGGATGGAGGCGATAGAGTGAGACAAGGTCACGCTCCATCCCGCAAGATGGATGTGCCCGCCCTTATCATCACTAAATATGCCTCATGTGTACGGCTGTTAAAAGTATGACTTTAAGTTCTCAAAATTATAGGAAAAACGAATGCTATAATTAGGGTCTTCAAGTTCTAAATGATCTTGTTATACTATTTGTTTTCTCACTCTATAGTTAAGTTTGTATCACTTTAACACTTGTCATTATATATTTGTAGCAACTTATATATTTGTAGCAACATGTTCAATTATTTACACAAAGAGTATGATTAAAAATATAAATCATTGTAACTTTTACTATGAGTTTAAGTTACTAAATAATGTCTTGATTATAATTAATATCTAGAATGTTATAGAAAGATCTAGAATAAAATACAATGCAGTTGATAATCAGAATTGAAATTAGAAAAAGGTTAAATGTTTTGATAAAAAAAACTTGGGAATATGTTTGACGTTGATTATGTTACATTTTTCTTTATCAAAGATATTAATAAAATAGACTTAAAAAGGTTATTCGTCATGTATAAATACGTTTAATTAAAAATTCCGGAAAGTTCATTTTGAAAATGACATATATATATATATCTTTTAAACTCGTGTCTAATAATAATTCTGATATATAATGGACACTTGTGATATGTCATATTTCATTCCTAGCTTTTAATTATATTTCTCTTTTACTTGTAATTAGTCCGTGTCATTTGGGGATTATCTGGTCGATATTTATGATGAAGACAACATGAAGACTGGCCCGATCGACCGGTTTTATAATTGAAAGCAACGACTGCTAGCGAGTAGCGAGCTATTATCTCTATTTTTAATTTCTACATTTACAAAAACCAATTCAAGGTTATATAAGCCACACATTTTTAGGATGAGAGCGGATTGATTTGTATATGTAATAGAATATTTTCATGCACAATAAGTACAAGTGATTAACACTATATTATATAAGTTGATAATGTATTTGATTGTTGTGTATTGATAATGTATTTGAATGTAGTGTATATATATAGTTGATAATGTATTTGATTGATTTTTATTATGTACAGATCACAATGTTATTTGTTTCGGTGCATGCGGGCCTTTTTTTTTTTTTTTAATAATAATTATTTGCTTGTTAACATTTTAACAATTTTCAATTTTCACCTGCAAGGAAAATCGTCTAAAATCAATTTAGTCACGTACTCACATCACTAACTCGTCACTAATGTTATTAATGACCAAAATACATTCATCATATGTTTGTCACAATGGAGACCAAATAACACGAATAATGACAAAAGTAGAGGTGTTAAGTATTTGTGACAGCCCTAGTTTGATCATCAACCAATGAAAAGTAATAAAGTATTGTAAGAAGCTAATTAACGCCGGTCGCTTGTGACAATAATATATGATTACTAGAATAGTCGTAACTTGTCATTGACCTTTATTAGTGACAAAACAATATATAGTCGCTAACTCACTAGCTAACGTTGACGTGAACTACCAAATTATTTGTCACTACTGGCCTAAAAGGTGTGTTAGGGATTGGCTACATTAACACCTCTAATTTCCCAAAAAGTGATAATTTCTTATATACCTTTATTAAACTTGATAATATCTTATTTATCCATCTTAAATTTAAAATATCCTATATATCCTTATTAAATTTGATAATATCTTATTTGCCCAAATCAATATTTTTATCAATTATGAATCATTTTAAATGAGTTTAAATTATAAAATATGATTAAATGACTATTATACCCCCCTTTAAATCTCTTCATAAAATATCTTCTATACCCTTACTAAACTTTATAAATATCATATTTATCCAAGTTTATATTTTAATTTTTATTCACACACGTTTTTTTTACTACAATTCTATACACATAATTCCATACAAATATACAATTATATTTATTTAACTAAAAGATTTTATACACACACATACCATGGACAATGTAATACAAACATACATATCGCATACACTAAATTAATACAAGCATGCGATTTCCATAGATTTGAGTTTTTTTCAAGCGTAAAGATTTGATTCAACCAAATCAGAAGTTAACCATACAAATATATTTACTAATGTCAAACCCTCAAAAAGCATGATTGAAACCCTTGAGAAAAGCAACACAAACTACAAAACACCCAAAAGCATACAAATAATTAACTACTCCCATTCCAAATCCAGAAAGGAAAATCGCAGAAAAAAACAAACCTGGAGCGTTGAGGGCAGAATGCGAACGCCGACAAGTGTAGAACGTGGAGGGCAGAAGCAGAACGCCGGCAAGTGCTGCGGCGGCGAGTGTGGAGGCGGCGAGGGTTGCCAGACGAATGGAGCGACGTGAGGGGGAAGAAGAATCGGAAGGGAAACTGACGTACGTAGAAGTTGAAATATAGATCTATACGTGACTTTCAAAGAAGGATAAAATGGTCTTTTCCTTATTAAAAAATAATTTTAGAAGATTTAAATCAATTAAAAAAATTATTAAAATTAATAAAAATAGTGATTTGGGCAAATAAGATATTATCGAGTTTAATAAGGGTATATAGGATATTTTAAATTTAAGGTGGGTAAATAAAATATTATCAAGTTTAATAAGGGTATATAAGAAATTATCTCTACTAAAAAATACATGTTAGGCGAATGCGGAAGGATCTTCTGTTGTTGGTTGAACATCTTACATATAAAATTGGATGAACCAATTCACTGAATTTTCCTTTGGATTGTTTAAATTGAGAATATCAATAATAGATTAATATATGCATCTCAATTTTTATATGTAATTTCTACTCATGTAAATCCTTAACTGAGTTCCTCTTGCCTTTTTCTTGTAGAAGATCACCATAAATGATATGAAGCAAAAAAAAAATATGACGCAATATTTTTATAATTTTACAACCAATATATGATTTAGATTTATGTGTGTTTGTAACTAGATTAATTACAATGCTTGATTGATTATATGAATTAACTGCTGTATAGGTTGATTGAGAATATATATCATGTTTTGGTTTGGTTGAATGTGGTTAATTTGCGGATGGAGGACAGATGAATTAAGATATGGCTAGTATGTACGTGTTTACGGTTGGTGATAGACATGAAAATAATATATAAACATATATACAAACGTAGCGGAAAACATCACCAATAGCCGGATCTACGTATTGCCAAAACAATCAAACGAAAAGATAGAATCATATACCTTTAATCCCAATTAAGAGATACGAATCGAGATATAGTTGTGTAGCCTTGAAACCTTAGTATTCCAAGTAGAATACCTCTAATGTAGTCTCAACTACACTTCCTTGATCACTAATTGGATGCTAGTCTGAAACCACCAAGAACAAAACTCATTTGTGTGCTTGAAGAGGAAAATCGAAAAACCCCTAGGGTTATATTATATATATATATATAGAGGGAAGTTCCATCGAGAACCAAAAAAAATGCGAGATTTGCGAGAACCGATTTAAATCATTTGTTTAAGAATAGAAGAATGTTCTAGTCTCAAGAGATGGGGGAGGTTTATATATCAGAATCATTTGTTTTTTAAATCTTGGTGTTTTGGGAAGGTGTTGGTGGAGATTTAAATGTGAAGATGATGAACTTTAGGTCAAGGTGGCTAAAAGCATTTATGGCTTGGATGGGGAAAGGGGACTAGGGGGTGAGATCGAGGACTAATCGGGGGAGTGTTTGGGGTGGAAAATATTATGGGGGCTGGTTTCAAGATTCAAAACTTAAACATTTCATGTATGTTGTCTTGTAAAAAAACATATTGGAGAACGGAAGTCTTCTTTATTCTGGTTAGATAATTTGGTCGGGTCCGATCCTTTGTGTTGACAATTTCCTTGTGTGCTTCGTAAGGAAGTGAAGCAAAGAGTTGTGGTAGAGGAGAAGGGTTCTTGGGTTGGGGACAATTGGCCGGGTGGGTTTGGGATTGTGAGTGGTTAGGTTGGATCGAGGGGAAGAGGGGGAGAGACTTCTAAGGGTATATTTGGTATAACTGGTTGAGGCTGGAATTATTTAATTGATAATCTCAAGCCCAAATCAGGCTATTTGAAAAGGTGTTTATTTTGGGGGTTTATGAGGTTTTATGTTTTTAATAATCCCCTCACTCAAACGAGGCTAGAGGACTGGGGGTTGTAAAATCTAGAATCTCAAACCCCTATAATACCCTATAAGTCTGTCGTCAAAAATCTTTCGGTATTAATTTTTTTTTATGAAAAAGTAGGATGGGTATATGGAGGTGGCAGTGGTGTTTATTCGGTTAAAGACTTGTGAAGGTGGATCTATTGGTTCCAAAGAAAGTATGTATCTTCTTTTGAAGGGTTATGCATATTCGTGTCAAGCTTACAGATAGAGGAATCGATTAACACAGTCATTTAAGTCCTTGATAAACATATCACATGCCATGTTCGAACATTAGGTTGCTTCTTTTTCGTTGGATTTAGCACAAGAGTAAAACTTTCAAATCTATTTATTGGTCAAGTTGGTGTGTGGATCCAAAACAAGGCTCGAATATCACATTAGTATATAGTTTGGGGGGGGGGGGGGGGGGGGGGGGGGGTGTTTAACGCTCAAGCCGAGTAATTCAAGGAGGAAGCCGATCGGAATGGGAGGGGTGATGTACCAGTGTTCTAGTCACATTTGATGAACCCGATGAACTACCCGGTATTTTCAGACCACGCTATAGGCTTGGTCTTATGTTTTGTTTGATCATGATTTCTTGTAGCTGCTTTTGTAGTTAATTTTCTTTAGAGGTTTCGGTTATCCTACATCTTCCAAAAATTTAGCTATCTTTCTACATGAATTCTTTATAGTCTGTAAATAGTAAATTAATTATGGATAGTTCTTGCTTAATTAATTTTAGGTAGATCATATCTGTATATAGCTTAAACAATTACAAGGAAATGACACATGACCTTGTCCATTATCAAACTTATTAGACACGAGTTTAAAAAAACATATAAATATATCATTTTCAAAAAGGTAATCAGTCTTCATGTTACAAAAGTGGCTAGATGACAGTGTGGCTCCATTCACTCTAGTGTAGTGTCATGTCATGTCAACACCATACTATTAATCAATTTATTGTAATATAAGGATTTTAACTAATTATAAGTGAGGATGGTGAGAAATTTACAATTATTTTAAATCTTAGTTGTAACCTTACATCCAAAACAACGGGAGTCGGGAGCGCTCTTGTGGTTCCTAGGACAATATCCCTAGCAAGTACGTCCAATAGGCAGCGCGCACCCTAGAGGCGATCCCGTTGGCAAGTAAGCAGGGGTCAAGGGGCAGAGACCCTTGAGTATCAGGATGTCATTTAACTTGGTAAGAAAGTTTTGGGAAGAAAGTTTTGAAAGAAATCTAATCAAAATTTTCTTCCGAATCTTTTGTGTTCTCTTCTTGTTAAAAAAGATTCGCGAACACAAAATATTTAATTCCTTCCACTCTTTTATAAATTTCTTGTTTTCTCTCTAAAATAAAAAATCTAGAACGGGGAAGAGTTGGAAAGAAGATCTTATAAAGTTTTGCATTGATGACTAAATTAAATTACAACTAGTAAATTCAAAGAACGAGAGTATTGATGTAAAATTACTAATTTTCTTTCATTTTCTCCCTAACTTCGAAACTGCATAAAATAAAATTATTACTATTTCTCTACATTTATTTTCTTTTAAACTCGAGATATTAAAAACTAAAAACTATTATCATTTTTATCATTTACTTTTCTCTTCTTACTATAATCATTTCTATCATTTACTTTTCTCTTCTTTGCTATTCTCTCATAGAATCACCAAAAATACACATTCTACACTTCATTAATTAACATTTGAGTTAATTACAAAGATGGTCCCTGTGGTCTTGCCCAAATTTCACATTTAGTCCTTTAAAATCGAAAATTACACTGATAGTCCTTATGGTTGACGTTTTGTTTCACTTTTAGTCCTTTAGACTAACTGGTGTTAAAGTTGACCGTTAGTCAAAGGGTATTTTCGTCTTTTTCCATTTTATCCTTGTTACCAAACAAGTTTTCCCTATTAAAACTATTTCCAAACATAAATTATTTAATCCCCCTCTATTAACCCTCTCTCTCTTATCTCTCATTTTCTCTCTCAATTTTCTCTCTCAAATTAAAAAACAAATCTTCCCTCCACCCTAGACCACTCACCACTGCCGCCGCCGTCCACCCTAAACCACCGCCGCCGTCCACTCCATATGGTAGACAACAGCCACCACACTAGGGCCGCCGTCCACCACCACCGCTCATCCACCACCACCTTATTCTCTCTCTTCTCTCTTCTCTCTTCTCTCACTTCGACAGCCGGCCACCACCGCACGAACACCCATTTCTGAAAACCCTCACCGCCGCAGATTTGTACCAACACCCATTTCTGAAAACCCTCGCCGCCGTCCACTCCATAGGGTACACCAACATCGCAGATCTGAAAAACCCTTCTCGCCGCATTTCTGAAAACCCTCGCCGCCGCAGATCTGCACCAACACCACCGCAGATCTGGAAAACCGTCGCCGCAGATCTGGAAACCAACACTACCCTTGTCGCCGAATTTCGGTAATATTATCTTCATGTCTCTCTCATTCTTGTCTCTCTCATCCTCTCTTATTTTGAAGCTATTTTATGTGGCAACAGTAGTGGTGGTGAAGTGGCGGTGGCGTTGGTCTTGGGAGTGCGAGAGTGAGAGAGAGGGCGGTGGTGGTGGCTGGTGGCGGTACTCGAAAGGTTGTGGTGGGGGTTGTGATGATTAAGAGGGAGATGGAGAGGGAGATGGAACTGAGAATGAGAGAATGTGAGAGTACGTAGAGAGAGGGGGAGAGAGTGTAAAGAGGAAGGAAAGAGTAATTAATTATTAGTTAATCTTAATAAAAATTAACTAATAATTAATTGGCAAAGAGAAAGAAAGAGGATAGAGGATGTTTGGTAACAAGGATAAGATGGAAAAAGACGAAAATACCCTTTGACTAACGGTCAACTTTAACATCAGTTAGGCTAAAGGACTAAAAGTGAAACAAAACGTTAACCATAAGGACTATCAGTGTAATTTTTTATTTTAAAGGACTAAATGTGAAATTTTGGCAAGACCACAGGGACCATCTTTGTAATTAACTCTTAACATTTTAAGACGGCGTTTTCTTTGACATCTTTGTTAACCGATGCTTATTTATAAGTTGAACTAATGATTGGGATTCTAAATTCTTTTCAAACACAAAAGAAAGCTTAATCATCCTTACAAATTACATCAAGGCAAAATATGAAAGACACTGTTACAAATTTTTGCTAGTCAAAACCAAGCAACCAAATAACACGACTCAAACTTACGAACCCAATAAAACCGTCCGACAAACAACCCGCAGAGCCCATTCAATGCTTCTTGGCAGCCGATCCAAGGGAATGTCATCAGTATTGCAGTTTTAATCTGCAATCGTATCCTCCCTGAAAAAAACTGTAAGAAGATGCATACATCTAAGGAATATTATAGCCATAAGTTCTGAGAAACCTTGTAAGATGCCTCAAAAATCATCATTTCTTTTTTTTTTTCTTTTGCATATTATGTCTAAGAATGACAAGAGTCCTCCCATATAGATGTGGGATGACAAAGATAAGTAAAAATGGAAACTATAACGGGGGTAGTTTAGTCATTTTAATGCCACGAGAAGGTGAACTGTAATCGATTTCTATCCAACTATACATGTACAAGACTCTGCCACTGCGTACATTTAAGCAGATGTGAGAACAAGATTAACAACAAGAAACTCATTTCTAAGTTACAGAAATGGACCTAAAAGCCGGAATCAACTTTAGCTAACTACGCATCCGCTCTTCAATAGATGCCTGAAAAAATCATAAGACACTTGGATAAATCACTAACTTTTAGAATAAAGCATAAAAAAGAGTACCAATCAATATAAAAAGCATTGTCCATGCTCTCATATTTCATAGACCATTTTACTGTACCCAATAAGTTGAACTTCTTATGAAAAATTTAAAACATTTTGCAATTCTGTAAAAACCCATCAACGAAGATATTTGATATAATAACTACTTTTAAAAATAAATATATAGCAACATTTGCTAATATATTAAGCCTCATTCCCATTATACCATATGAACTCTAATGTCAGTCAAAATATAGGTTGTAACGATGACAATAGAGAAATAAATAACTAGAAAACCAGTTAGTATTGTGAGATCATCACAAACCCAAGTAACAGATGCAGATATGAACTATGACTATTATTTTTAATCTTTTACGAAAATTGCATACCTTCTCATTGTTCCCAGAATCATCAGGAGGAACCACAGTAGACTCAGATCTGCATTTCGCATGAACTATTGGGCCTAGTTGAGATATATCCATGCCTAAGGTTGCACCAGATGGCGCATTCATGTAAACTGCACCTCTATACATCCATTCTTCAGTCTCATCACTGTAAAAATCATCAAAAGGCTCTCCACAAAGCGCACAAACATTCTGATCCTCGTCAGCAGGAACAGCCATATCTTCATCATCTTTCTTTTCCACAATATTCTCAGAAGGAATAAGAAATCCAGGAACAGGATCAGCTCCCAATGCTTCTGCACTACTAAGCCACACATTAACATTAGCAAACCACTTCTGAGAAGGCTTTTGCTTACGGTTTTTTGATACCCGATTCTTAGTCACATGCCAATCCATATGACTACTATGCTCTTCTTGCAATTTAAACCGGAGACCACATGTTTTGCATTGTCTGGGCAGATCAGCGTATAGAGCAGTTATTGCAGACTCGTGACGTGTCTTAAGAACATCAGGATCAAATTCAAGCCCAACCAAATCCTATACATACACGTATAATAACCACATAACTGAGAAAAGTTGCAACAAATTAGAAAGTTGGGAAGTAGAATATGTAATCTGATCATGTGTACCTGTTCAGTAGACGGTTTAGTGAGCGAGAGCAAACCTTGCGCCACAAGAGAAGTAAATAAACCAGAAAGTGCACCCCCGCCTGCAGGTGTAGGGGCGATTGATAGAGGAAGTTGAGGAGCTGGGGGTGGGCCTGGAGGCAAAGGAGGTAAACCTGCTCCGTGTATATGGAAAGGAATTGATGTTTGCATGCCAGGAACTGGATGCAAGGATGCACCCCCAGTGGCATCAAATCTTTGAGGGGTATACCCACGAATGAAGGGTCGGGTTGCTAGATGAGATGGGTTATAGCCTAGAGCAGGTGGTACCATATTTGGTCGAACCTCTTGAGGCAGTGATGATAACTGTGGTAGGAACCTAGTGTTCTGCCCCAGGATTTGCTGATTAGGTTCTCTCCTTTCACTAGTATCAAACTGCTGTTGATGTGAAAACGACACATTGTCATTTACCCGCAAATTGGTAGAATTCAACGTGTCAAATTGAGTCCTAACATGTTTCTGAAATGGGTGGGAAGGCAGAACTGGAATGGGAAGAGGTTGAGATTTTTGTAAATTTACTGGGGGTCGCCAAGCTCCTTTTGATGATGAGGATAAGTGGTGCTGTAGATTGGCACCTGGAAAGCTGTCAATGAGAGGTGGTCTTTGCCCATGAGGATTGTAACGATGCTGAGCAGTCCAAGGTTGCTCGTGAGAAAGATTTAATACTTCTTGAGGGTAATGAGATGCTTTGATATCTGAAGGCTCATTTTGAAATCCAGGCATCTTCCGCTTCAATCCACGATCAGACTGCAGAAAGACGAGTATTACATTCTATGTCTAGCAACATCTTTAAGCATACCCATTAACATTCAATATCTGTAAAGCACTGACATTTAAGCATTACATCATGCAACATCATCAGCTCATAGTGTCCAGAATGTAAACAAGTTGCAAAAAAGAAATTAAAATCAGAAACACTGATCAGATGCTTTAGACCAGCAATCATACCCAAAGGATAACATATATAAAGTGGAATAATTTCAACCTATTTACTTAAGAATGGGTCAATTCAGGTTATATATCTCTAACAGGTAATGTGAAAAAAAAAACAAAAAAAAACAGATCAAGTGACTGAGTGAGTCAAATGTGTTGAAAGTCACCCATGGTGTATCTTTATACATAAAACCTCCTAAATCATTACACACAATTCAATTAGCACTGAAATAACATGAATTTGTTAAATCATATTTGGCAGTTGGCACACTAAATTTTTTATAGAATAAAGAATAAAGCTTTGGAAAGAAAGACAGAAAGTGTTTCGGTGGTATAGGCCTGAACCCATTTTCACCTGGTACCCAACCAGCCAGACCCCCCCCCCCCCCCCCCCCACCCCCAAATTTCTGGACATCTAACTATTGTAACTATCCAGTAGTCCAAGAACTGGAAAGTAGCAGATATAAAAATATAAATAAATAGATTAACAAAAAGGCCTATACACTAACCAACGAAATTGCATTGTTGGGGCCAACCGAAGGAAGCAACTCCTGGTTAGACCAATCACCTCTGCTGCTAAAATCACTCTTCGTAAGCATAGAGCGGTTAGCTTGAAGTGAACGGCCCGATTTAGAGCTAAAATCATTACCACGGCCACGATCTGCTAAAGTGGGACTCATATCTTCCCACTCAAATTCCTCTTCTTCAGCATTCTGCCATGTCTGCCCAACAATTTTACTTCCTAACCCATTTATGGTTAAGTTTTTCCCATGCTGAGGCTTTTGGTTTGTTTTATTCCTGTCATCTGTCCCATAAGCACTAATCAAAGCTCTCGGTCTCTGAATGTCAAATCCATTACCAACACCATGAGTTCTCCGCCAGTCAATTACATCGTCATCGCCAGCTGTCACACCACCAGGTCTATAATCATATCCATGATGAGAAGGTGACGCTGCTTCAACAACCCTTCTGGGAGAATCGACCATAGAAAATTCTTCAAGTGCTGGTGAAGGGGGTCGTGTGTGACCACGACCAAAAGGAGTACGGCCCACATGAGTGGTTGGGCCCAATGTATGTGCTACAATATGTGAAGATAGAACATCCCCATTATCAGATTCATATTCATCAGATCCAGCACGAGGCTGTCCAAGAACCTTTGGAGTTGAAATTGCTCTTGCATGTTGAATTTTCTGCGATTATTGCAGGAGATATTTATTTGGAATAGCAGAAGAGAAGACATAAATGCTATCAAAGAAATTAGTTTGAACACTATAACAAAATATCCAAAAAGGAGTTTCTGGATCGTGCAAAAGAAAGGAAGGCTTATAGATACCATCCAACAGTCAATCACTGCCCAGATTACTTTGTCACAAATCAAAAGTAAAAGAAAGGTAAATGAGTGACCCTCTGCTTTGTAGCGTCCATACAGAAAGGTGAAAACATGTATAAATTATTTTATGATATTCTATTACCCTAAACTGATAAGATAGTTTAAAAAGTTAGCAAATACACACATCACAGATAAACAAGAGATAAAACCATATGCAGCATCCACTGAGTAAATGGAATAGCATTTATTAGCTCCACTAGCTAAATGAGTTACCATAATTACAAGAGAAGATCAGACTATATTCTAGAAACTTATTAGTACTGCCCAGAATACATAACAATGGTGCTGTATAAGACTTAAATGTGAACTGACATAAGCCACTGAAGATAGATCTCAAACTCCTGGATCAAACAACGACCACAAAATAATACATAAACCAAACAATTAATTAGATAAATACATCTTGTCACAATCTTGAACTGGTATATTACTTAGATATAAACCAAAAAATCAACTTTGTAGCAGGAATATTTCTTCTCCAGTGTGATTTCTGACTTGAAACATCTCAAAATCAGAATCCAACTGATTTTAACAATATTGAATGAATATATAACCTGATTGCATATTATTCAACCAGCAAAAGGGGTAGCCCACAGCCAACCATATATGAGAAGGTGATGGAATTCCTGATGCTGGAAGGAACTTAAAGTCTAGCCCAAAGACTTTATAATAGTTTTAATATTGTAAACTGCAGATTTTATTATTATTTTTTGTTATTTATAGATGTGGTGTAGCATTTTTATAGTTACTAGTAGGATCCAAAATTCCAAACCCAATATCCTTCATGCATTTTTCAAATATAAAACCCAACATTCTAGCAAACAGGAAACTTCAGGCCACCGGTTTAACAATCATATTTGCAATTCAAGATCATGCTTTTATGTTCCCTCCAGATCTAACTAAACAAAAGTAGCAAACTCTGCATGCAATCAACCCGCGCCAAGCAGAAACCAAAAAGGAAAAATAAAAAGACAGCGTATGTGACCGTTCTTTGATATTTTTTTATTCAAATTCTTTGATCCCACTCTAAGGGTATCAAAAGTAAAACACACTAGATAATACTTACATCGACTCAAAACATCCAGACTGGTGTATCTAAAAGATAAACTGCTGAGAATAAGAGTGGTTCCATCAAAAAGCTTACACTATCTGCAGTTGAGCTTTCGAGGTGACGTCTTGCCTCCAAGTACTTTGGATTGACATGTATACCATGAGCAGGTCTAGGAGATTCAGAATCTCTTAAAGCAGAAGGTTGATAACTTGAAGGTGAAAATTGTAATTGAGCTTCAATCTTGCGAAGGACAGAAGACGGGAATACTGTTGACCAGGTACCAAAAAGATGACGCATTGACGGATGCAGACTTGAGTGAACTTGCCTGTATGCCGCACAAAAGACCTAAAACACAAATTCATCACAAAATGAAAATAACACAATCACTTATCTGGAAATGTAATGAGTTCGTATTGTGTAAAATACCAATATTTTAAGCCACTAACCTCAGGCAAGCGGGCAGAAAAGTGCCTCACGTAATCTCTACCAATATTTTTGACAATACTATCCAAGAGATATAAAGAAGGAAGTTTTTGTTCAACTGGAACCTAGATGGCAAAGTAAACCATAAATAAGGTCAAATAAACTTCAGAATGTCTGAATGTGACAACAGGATTTCCATCGTATGAGTAGACAAACAACCAAATGGCTCGCAAAAAATTAGGTTTACCAAGCATCAAAAGTCCAGAATCTGATGACATTATAATGACCAGAACACTGAAAAAACGCAAATTTAAAGCTTATGATGGCATATTCACATCCACCAGGTGCGGACTGCTGATTGGAATTGTAATTTAGTTTTGACTCCATCTATTTCTACACATGGTATATTTGATATGCAGCTTATAATAGGTAAAGCTTACTGGAGTCGCCAATGCAAGCTGACTACTGTGGGTAGCTGAAATGATGGACAACCAGCTAGCACCACACACGGAATTATGTAAAAACTATAGAAAACTACTTATATGGCTCAGATCTTTAGTTGTCAGGCAATATGTAAGCAATAAACTTCACATTACGCAAGCTAACTTCAAGTTAGACTTCATGATGCTTAATCATTAATACCCAAACCAGTCTCCACACCAGTATGAATTGTCAAATGACAAAATGACCTTTTGTACAGTATACAAAAACTAATCTTTCTCTTTCAGTGGGTTTGTGGAACGTAATTCTTCAAATATTTCAAGCACGTTGAAGTTAGCACTCAAAACAACAAATTATATGCCTAAAAATTACAATGTATTCGATGATTATAACGTCAATAATTTGTATAGCTAAATCTAATTAAATTTTTCAAAACAACAATCCACATGTAAGAAGAACACACTGACCTCAATAATTCGAGCGCAAATTGCGTCGGCAATGCCCTCGCCATGTTCTCTCTGCTCTCCAGCAATAATCGTAAGATCGGTAATAATCGGCTTCGAATTGATAACCAATTCCGACAAAACAAACTCGTATAACTCTACAATTTCTCCAGTACTAAGCACCGGAACATCGATATCATCATTTCCCCCGCTAGAAACCCTAATTTCTTCCTCTTTTTCCTTCAACAAAACCTTGAATCGGTCAAGAATCGGAGTTAATGACTTTTGATTATTGTTATTCGCCACCGTCGCGATGGAATCATTAGGTGGTGGCCGGTATCCCATACTTCTGCTACTAAAAAAACTCGCATCCTCCATCGAAATTGGGTCTTTTTCTTCTGGTGTTCAGATTGATGTTTGAATGGCGTCTCAAAATAGAATTAGGGTTAGGGTTTTGATGAAGGTGTGAGAGTTGGAGTTCATGGCTTAAAGCATTGCGTCGGGAGGACAGCGAGCTAGCGTTTCGAGAGGAGAAATTACAGTTACAGATGTCGGAGGGGTGGATGTGTACATCTTGAAAAGTACCCAATTTATACTTAAGGCCCTTCTAGTTACAATAACAAACATAAACGCCTTTTTCCACTTTCACTTTTTATATTCACATACAAGATAAGTCCGTCAAATTTTGCCATATAAAACCGTTTAATAATCTTTAGATCATTCTTTATCTTTCTGATATTAAAATTGTCAACGATTTATTGTTAGTCATTTGAAATGTTATGATAGACTAGATGCATTAGATAAAGTTTGGTTTAACCTCTAATTCACCGTTGTTTTTGTGTATCATTATTGTAGTGGCAATGATTATGTGTATGTTTTTGTATATGTGTTGGTATTTTTGGTGACCGGAGGTTTGAAGTAAGTCTGGTTTTCAAGTTTTTCAAAGGTGGCATAGAGTTTTGGCTTTCGAGTATTTTCTTTATAATTTAAAGTTTTTTAGCGGTGTTTGTTAGTGTTTGATGTATAATATGGTGAAGGTAGTGTTTGATGGTGATGATGGGTGTTGACCACCTGCGATGTGACGATGTACATAACAATTCTCTAGGTTCAACATTAGTTACGTTTATCTGTGTGTGGAAACTACTAAAGTCACTATATTTAACATACAAACTTAAATCATAACATTAGTATGTTGTTATCAATGTAACATCCTAAATTAGGGCCTAGTTGTACTGTGTCGTACTATGTGCTTGTATACTTGTACATTGATTTTAATCAATGTATTTTGTTGCTAAATGTGTTGTTTGTTAATTATACGTGATAAAAAGGTGTTATATAAAATAGTTATGTTAATAAGTAAAATTTGTATATTACTAACAGGTTTTAGATAATGGTTCCAAATATATCTCCGTTAGGTGAAACAGGTGAACGGGTATTAAATTGTAAGTTGAAAAGGGGAACAAAATGCCTCGTTTGATTTAATTAGACCACAAGGGTCGGTTTCCTTCTTCCTTATCCCCTGGGTTAACTCAAAACACGGTACACACACACTAAACACCCACACTCTCTCGGTTACACCCACACACCACAAACTCTTGATAAATTTTGGAAGAATAGATCAAAGAAGGAGAGTTGTTTGTGATTTCAATATCAAATTCGAGTTCCAATTGCTGCTCTTCCATTGATTTGTAAGTTTTCTTAATTTAAAATCTAGTTTTGTGTTCTTGAGAGAGATTCACCATTTTGGTGATTTGTGTGGTGTTTTGATGTTGTTCTTTGGTGTCAAATGGTTTCCTAAACTCTGTATGATGCTAAGTAACATGTATGAGATATTAAAACCGAGTTTTGATCGATTTGTTGGTAAAAATGGGTGTTTACAGTCGCTGTCGAAGAACAGGGACGAAGCTTACTGTAACAGGGTTTCCTACGGGCGCAGGAAGTATTCCCTGCGGCCGTAGGAGGTTGTCAATGGCACTACGGCCGTAGGCAGGGTTCTCTGCGGCCGTAGTAAAGTGTTTTGCATGGTTTACCACCTACGGGTGATGGAAAAGAAGCCTGCGGGCGTAGGTACATAACCTACGACCGTTGGTACCCAAAGAATCATTTCTACGGGCGTAGGGTAAGGTCCCTTCGGCCGTAGGATGTGGTTTATAGGAAAGGAACTCCGGCGGGCGTAGGATGTAATCCTACGGCCGTAGGAGGTGTTTTGGAAGGTGTCCTACGACCGTAGGACCTATTTACTGCGGCCGTAGCAGCTTTTCCAGATTACCTTTTTCTTGTTGTTTGTTGTACGTTTGTGTAGAAGCATTGATGATACTTTTAGACATTAACTGAACCTACACATGATGTGTTAGGTGATTCGGACGATTCTGTGTGCTCCTGGGATTCCCGGATTCATATTTGCCTCATGTGATCTCGAGGTGAGTACCGGTTAACCTTAGGTTTCGTGATAAACATGTTATAACCATGTTTAAGGTAAGTTATGGTTTATGTGTGGTTAATTTGCTATGATATACGTTGCTATGCACTTATGTTAGGCTTGAGTAGGCCAATCATGTTATAAAATTGGTATATGCGGGTGTTATGGCTTTTGTAGGCCAATATGATATGCTATGGCTTGAGTAGGCCAGTTATGTTTATGATGCGGCCAGAGTCGGCCAATACGTGTTCGTGCCGGCACTTTGTTATTGTTGAGGTACGGTGATTCGCGGCCGCGGATCGGGTTCTTGCAAAACCCCGTGCCTCAACCAGGGGCTCTCATTGGACTTCCCCGCTCGTTAAAGGGGCTCTCATTGGACTTCCCCGCTCGTTAAAGGGGCTCTCATTGGACTTCCCCGCTCGTTAACGTAATGGTGGACTGCTATCCGCTCCCCCACCAGCGCGATATTATGGATGTGTTCGGTTTCCCCCAGTTTGGATCATTGAGCCGGGCTCACAACCCTGCAAGACGTGACTCCTCCTGGGCACCGGAACATCACTAGCTGTTTGGATAGACTTGTTTGATACTTTGTGATACCTTCTGCATGCTATAACATTTTTGTAACGATGCTTATGTTTAATCGTTACTCACTAGCTATTTATAGCTAACCCCTCCATGTTTATATCCAATGTTCAGGTAATTAGCTGCTGGTGAGACGGGGTGCCATGTTTTGGTTTGTACTGCCGAAGTTTTTGGGGAACACTACTTTCTGGTTGTTTTGTTAACTCTGATTTACTGGCTAATGGTCGGCAGATATTTGGTAACTCCGCTGGTGGTTTTGTTTAAACACTAATACAGTTTATGTAATAACTAAATCTAGCTTCCGCTGTGTTTTCTAAATATATCTTTTGGTTAAACGCATAACTATATTTTATAAAAGTAAGCTTGTGAAACGGCGGCGTTACAAGTTGGTATCAGAGCCTTGGTTTGAGGGAATTGGGTACTTTGACAAGTATTCAATCTCAAACCCAGGCCCGACCATTATTAAGTGTTCCCTGGGTGGCATTGGGGTGTGATGAGAGTTATATGTGAATTGTTATGTGTTAAAGTAGTACTAGTATGTGGTAATTGTTAGATTACTAGAGTTATAGCTAGTATTTTTGTTTTGGTATAGAAATTGGATCAGATGGCTAGTTCTTCTGGTAACGAAGACAGGGATGCTTACATACGTCAGTTGGAGACCCAATTGAAGCAAGCGAATGATCGAGAGTCGTTACGAATCGCTCATGAAGTCTCTAAGTCTGCGGGTTATAAGAATTTTATGAGCTGTAAACCTCCGGTTTTTAATGGTGTAGGTGATCCGTCGGTTGTAGAAACTTGGATTCGGAACATACGGAACGCTTTCGAGTCCAGCGAGTGTGAAGAGAAGAAGAAGGTTACTTTTGCCAGACAGATGTTACGTGATCAAGCACTTAACTGGTGGGATACGGTTGTGAGTGTTACACCGCCAGAGGTTTTGGATGCTTTAACTTGGGAGGAATTTTTGGTAAAGCTCCGAAAGAAATACTGTTCAGATTACGACATGCAAAAGATTGAGGATGAGTTTCGAGCTCTCCATAAAGGCGATAAACCAGTAGAGGATTTGATATCTAAGTTTTCAGAAAAGATGAAGTTTGTTCCTCATTTGCTACCGGACGAGAGAGCTAAGATTAGCAAGTTTGCCAACGCTTTACCTGTTGAATATCGATCTGCTGTGAGGTCTGCAGCAACCTTGGATGCAGCCTTTGATCTAGCACGGCAGACTGAAGATGATTATAGGCAGAAACCGAAGGCACAACCACAGCAACAGGGAGGAGGGTACAAGAGGAAATTTGATCAGTCGTCTGGCAATAGGAGATGTGATAGTGGGTCTGGAAATAGGCCAAGAGGTGATTCGTTCCAGAGGTCTGGAAGCTGGGACGTGGTAAAGTGCGGTAAGTGTGGAGTGAAGGGTCACCAGACGCGTGACTGTAGGTTCAAAGATAATGTTTGTTTCAAATGTCATAAGTCTGGACACCGAATAGCTGATTGCCCTCAGTGGCAAGGTTCGGGAGCTGGTGGATCGTCTGGAGCTGCTGCTCAGAAAAAGGGAGGTGCTCCACGTCCTCAAGGGAGAGCCTTCCAAATGACTACAGACGAAGCAAAGAGTGAAGGTGATGTTATTACTGGTACTTTCTTAATTAATTCTGTACCAGCATGTGTTTTGTTTGATACTGGTGCTACCTATTCCTATGTGTCAACCATTTTCTGTGATAAATGGCAACTACCTGTTATAATGATGAAAGACTCTGTTAGAATAGAAGTAGCTGACGGTAGTCGAGTTCGTGTTACGTCGCACGTACCTCAGGTTTCTATAATTATTGATGGGCACTGTTTTGTTGTTTCCCTACTCCTCATGCCGATTACTGGTTTTGATGTCGTTATTGGCATGGATTGGCTTACCAGTCAAAATGCCAAGATATTGTGTTCCAAAAAGTTAATCAAAATCCCACTACCTGATGGTACTTATTCGGTGGCGCGAGGAGAAAGACCTAGATCTGATATTCCGTTGATGACAATGATCAAAGCACAGAAATCAATTATTAAAGGCTGTGATTCCTACTTGGCATATGTAATAAATGCTGAGGCGGAAGAAAAGACTGTAAAAAATATCAGAGTGGTTTCAGAGTACCCTGAAGTGTTTCCTGAAGAATTACCGGGTTTACCTCCTGTCAGGGATGTAGAATACCGGATTAATCTTGTTCCTGGTGCTACACCTGTAGCTAAATCTCCGTATCGTCTTGCACCGTCTGAAATTCGGGAGATGATGACACAGATCCAGGAACTGCTTGATAAAGGTTTCATACGCCCGAGTTCTTCACCATGGGGAGCTCCGGTTTTGTTTGTTAAGAAAAAAGACGGAACCTTACGCATGTGTATCGATTACCGGGAGCTGAATAAGCGAGCGGTAAAGAACAAATATCCGCTACCCCGTATTGATGATCTGTTTGATCAGTTGCAAGGTGCTACATGTTTCTCGAAGATTGATCTTCGTTCTGGTTATCATCAGGTCCGCGTTCATGATGATGATATTTCTAAAACTGCTTTTCGAACTCGGTATGGGCACTATGAATTCTTGGTGATGCCATTTGGTTTAACCAACGCCCCTGCTGTTTTCATGGATTTGATGAACCGTGTGTGTCGTCCTTTCCTTGATAAATTTGTTATTGTTTTTATTCATGACATTTTAATCTATTCCAAAACCGAAGCGGAGCACAAGCAACACCTACGTATGGTTTTACAAACCCTTCAGCGGGAACAACTTTATGCTAAGCTGTCCAAATGTGAATTCTGGCTCAAAGAAGTGCATTTTCTGGGTCATGTTATTTGTAACGAAGGTGTTAAAGTCGACCCAATCAAAATTGAAGTTGTGATGAACTGGGAAACTCCTCGTAATCCTTCAGAGATTAAGAGTTTCTTGGGTCTTGCTGGGTATTATCGGCGTTTCATTCAAAATTTCTCTAAACTTGCTGGTCCGTTAACCCGATTGACTCGCAAAGATGTTGCTTATGTGTGGGCTGATGAACAGGAGAGAGCGTTTCAAACTCTGAAGCAATTATTGTGTCAAGCTCCTATTCTAACGCTGCCTAGCAGTTGCGAAGATTTTGTTGTGTACTGCGATGCTTCATATGCAGGTCTCGGTTGCGTTCTGATGCAATGAGATAAGGTGATTGCGTACGCTTCGCGTCAACTGAAACCTCACGAAAGGAATTACCCGACCCATGATCTTGAGCTTGCAGCCGTGGTGTTTGCTTTGAAGCTGTGGCGACATTACTTATACGGTACCAAATGTGTGGTATATTCCGACCACAAAAGCTTGCAGTATGTATTCACACAAAAGGAACTTAACATGAGACAACGACGCTGGTTGGAGCTGATCAAGGATTATGATTGTGAGATCAAGTATCATCCGGGAAAAGCCAATGTTGTTGCTGATGCACTGAGTCGGAAAAGTTTTCCTGGAGTTGCTAAGTTCATGAGACTTACGATTGTGTCAGATATTGTTGCTAAATTGAAGGAGGCACAACAGGAAGCACTACAAGAAGCTAATTTGAAGGCTGAGACGATGGTTAAATTGTCAAAGCTATTAGAAGAAGATAGTCGAGGTTTGAAAACATTTCAATCTCGAATCTGGGTACCCAATGTTGGTGGTAATCGAGAAATCATTTTGCAAGAGGCGCATAAGTCAAAGTTGTCTATCCATCCTGGCAGTACCAAGATGTACCAGGATTTGAAGACTTTGTATTGGTGGCCTACCTTAAAACGTGATATAGCTTCGTTCGTTGAAAAGTGTCAGATCTGTGCTCAAGTTAAGACAGAACACCAGAAGCCCTATGGTAATCTACAACAGTTAGAAATTCCGGAGTGGAAATGGGATCATGTTACTATGGATTTCGTTACAAAATTGCCTCGTACTTCTAAAGGGCACGATATGATATGGGTTGTAGTCGATCGACTTACCAAAAGCGCTCATTTTCTTGCGACTAACGAGTCTGCACCTATGAATCGGTTAGCCCAACTCTACGTTAACGAAATAGTATCTCGTCATGGTATACCGTTGTCTATTGTTTGTGATAGAGATGCGCGTTTTACGTCTCACTTCTGGAGTAGTCTTCAACGTGAGCTTGGTACGCGAGTAAATCTCAGCACGGCATATCATCCTCAAACTGACGGTCAATCCGAGCGAACGATTCAAACGCTTGAAGATATGCTACGAGCATGTATACTCGAATTTGGTGGTTCGTGGGATTCTCACCTACCCTTAATCGAATTTGCTTATAATAACTCTTATCATTCGAGTATTGGTATGCCGCCTTATGAGATGCTATACGGTCGGCGATGTCGTACTCCTACCTGTTGGTTAGAACCTGGCGAAAAGCAATATGCGGGTCCTGATATTGTTCAAATAACCGCTGATAAAGTTAAAGTGGCACGCGAGAAGTTGAAAGCGGCACGTGATAGGCAGAAAATGTACGCAGATCCTAAACGGCGACCCTTTACTTTTGAAGTAGGTGACCGTGTGTTTCTGAAAGTTTCACCTTGGAAAGGGGTGATACGATTTGGTCGTAAAGGTAAACTAAGTCCCAGGTATATTGGTCCGTTTAAGATTTTACAACGCGTTAACGATCAAACAGTATCACTTGAGTTGCCACCTGAATTGTCTGGTATTCACAACACTTTTAACGTATGTTATCTGAGAAAGTGTAAGGTCGAAGATGATCAGATCTTACCTCTGCAAGAGTTGAAAGTTGATCCAGCTAAACGCCTTGTGGAGGAACCTGTTGAGATCTTAGATGCTAAAGTCAAAAAGTTACGTAAAAAGATGATCAAATTGGTTTTAGTAAAGTGGAAGCACAGTTTGGGTCCAAACTTGACTTGGGAGACAGAGGATGAGATGAAAGCTCGATACCCTCATTTGTTTGCGGTAGAATAGATTCCGAGGACGGAATCTTCTTAAGGGGGGTAGATTTGTAACATCCTAAATTAGGGCCTAGTTGTACTGTGTCGTACTATGTGCTTGTATACTTGTACATTGATTTTAATCAATGTATTTTGTTGCTAAATGTGTTGTTTGTTAATTATACGTGATAAAAAGGTGTTATATAAAATAGTTATGTTAATAAGTAAAATTTGTATATTACTAACAGGTTTTAGATAATGGTTCCAAATATATCTCCGTTAGGTGAAACAGGTGAACGGGTATTAAATTGTAAGTTGAAAAGGGGAACAAAATGCCTCGTTTGATTTAATTAGACCACAAGGGTCGGTTTCCTTCTTCCTTATCCCCTGGGTTAACTCAAAACACGGTACACACACACTAAACACCCACACTCTCTCGGTTACACCCACACACCACAAACTCTTGATAAATTTTGGAAGAATAGATCAAAGAAGGAGAGTTGTTTGTGATTTCAATATCAAATTCGAGTTCCAATTGCTGCTCTTCCATTGATTTGTAAGTTTTCTTAATTTAAAATCTAGTTTTGTGTTCTTGAGAGAGATTCACCATTTTGGTGATTTGTGTGGTGTTTTGATGTTGTTCTTTGGTGTCAAATGGTTTCCTAAACTCTGTATGATGCTAAGTAACATGTATGAGATATTAAAACCGAGTTTTGATCGATTTGTTGGTAAAAATGGGTGTTTACAGTCGCTGTCGAAGAACAGGGACGAAGCTTACTGTAACAGGGTTTCCTACGGGCGCAGGAAGTATTCCCTGCGGCCGTAGGAGGTTGTCAATGGCACTACGGCCGTAGGCAGGGTTCTCTGCGGCCGTAGTAAAGTGTTTTGCATGGTTTACCACCTACGGGTGATGGAAAAGAAGCCTGCGGGCGTAGGTACATAACCTACGACCGTTGGTACCCAAAGAATCATTTCTACGGGCGTAGGGTAAGGTCCCTTCGGCCGTAGGATGTGGTTTATAGGAAAGGAACTCCGGCGGGCGTAGGATGTAATCCTACGGCCGTAGGAGGTGTTTTGGAAGGTGTCCTACGACCGTAGGACCTATTTACTGCGGCCGTAGCAGCTTTTCCAGATTACCTTTTTCTTGTTGTTTGTTGTACGTTTGTGTAGAAGCATTGATGATACTTTTAGACATTAACTGAACCTACACATGATGTGTTAGGTGATTCGGACGATTCTGTGTGCTCCTGGGATTCCCGGATTCATATTTGCCTCATGTGATCTCGAGGTGAGTACCGGTTAACCTTAGGTTTCGTGATAAACATGTTATAACCATGTTTAAGGTAAGTTATGGTTTATGTGTGGTTAATTTGCTATGATATACGTTGCTATGCACTTATGTTAGGCTTGAGTAGGCCAATCATGTTATAAAATTGGTATATGCGGGTGTTATGGCTTTTGTAGGCCAATATGATATGCTATGGCTTGAGTAGGCCAGTTATGTTTATGATGCGGCCAGAGTCGGCCAATACGTGTTCGTGCCGGCACTTTGTTATTGTTGAGGTACGGTGATTCGCGGCCGCGGATCGGGTTCTTGCAAAACCCCGTGCCTCAACCAGGGGCTCTCATTGGACTTCCCCGCTCGTTAAAGGGGCTCTCATTGGACTTCCCCGCTCGTTAAAGGGGCTCTCATTGGACTTCCCCGCTCGTTAACGTAATGGTGGACTGCTATCCGCTCCCCCACCAGCGCGATATTATGGATGTGTTCGGTTTCCCCCAGTTTGGATCATTGAGCCGGGCTCACAACCCTGCAAGACGTGACTCCTCCTGGGCACCGGAACATCACTAGCTGTTTGGATAGACTTGTTTGATACTTTGTGATACCTTCTGCATGCTATAACATTTTTGTAACGATGCTTATGTTTAATCGTTACTCACTAGCTATTTATAGCTAACCCCTCCATGTTTATATCCAATGTTCAGGTAATTAGCTGCTGGTGAGACGGGGTGCCATGTTTTGGTTTGTACTGCCGAAGTTTTTGGGGAACACTACTTTCTGGTTGTTTTGTTAACTCTGATTTACTGGCTAATGGTCGGCAGATATTTGGTAACTCCGCTGGTGGTTTTGTTTAAACACTAATACAGTTTATGTAATAACTAAATCTAGCTTCCGCTGTGTTTTCTAAATATATCTTTTGGTTAAACGCATAACTATATTTTATAAAAGTAAGCTTGTGAAACGGCGGCGTTACAATCAACAACAACAATAACATGACTCGATCACACATAAACGAGGTATGAGAAATGTAATATGTATATTGCAATATTTTATACTTAATGGATATTTTATTCATGGAGTACTATTTATACAGGAAAATTCTATAAAAAGAATTGACGTTAAAAGACTCTAAAAGAAGTACATTGATTATAGCTAACCTGTTGGTGCAGAAGAAACACATCACATTCTAATAATGTGTACTAGTTACGCGTCACGTGCACTACAGGGTGACAAAAAGTTTTTATGGAAAATAATAATTAACGTATGTTAGTCTTTTAGTAATACTATGAGATAAAAGGTAAGGATAATCTCTATAAATTAAGATACACATTATGTACATAAACTATTACGACGTTATAAAGTTATAACTTGTAACTTTTTTTCTTCAACTCTGATTTCATATATAGCAGATCATTATATATTTCATTTGATGTAAATAAATGACTAACATACATCAAAGTTATTGAACAATCTTAACCATTCATTTGATGCAATAAATTTAGTTGGTCAATGTTGACCATCTTTAATCAAAATTAAATTTCAATTTTGACATTCATAAATCTTAAAATATCATATTTGTTAACCCTAATTTATAAATATTGTGTTTATACTTTATAGTATCTTAAAATGTCATATTTAACCAAATTGTTAATTTTATTATTCTAAAGTATTTTATAATTTCTTAAAAAAATTTAAATTATAACCAGTAAAGACCTAACCTTGTTGCCCTTATGATCATGATCGATGGCTACTACTTGATATAAACATTAATTTTTTTATGAATGTATAATGTGTATCAAGGTTTAAACCAACTCGTATATCACACGAGCATCTAATATAGCATGTATGTATAGATACTAAATTATACATACTAAATTAAATGCTCGTATGATACACTGTTAGTTTTAAAAATAATAAATAAACTTTGATACTACTGTTCATTCCTGAGGTTTTTTAACGTACGCCGTATATCATATATTGTTTGTTTGAAGGTTATTTAATATAATGACACTCAGCGGAGTTGGTAAGGGGGTATGTTGTTTGCTTACAGGCCTGGGTTCGATTCATTGTTCCTGCATTCTTTTTTTTTTTTTGCCTTTTAAAAAAATATGCACTTTTCCCCAAATTCGCCAGATGCCAAATATGTGGACACGTTTCATTTAATGTTTTTCTTTTTTTTCCTATTTTTACTACAGCTTATTTTTACATGAATTTTTTTCTTTACTTTTTTTCAAAGGTATCACCTTTAGTGCAAGATTAACTTTTATAATTTATATTTTACTTTCTATTTACTACATAACATTTCTTATTTTTCCCCAAATGTTCGCCAGTTGCCAAATAGGTGCTACATCTTATTTTTTTCATGATTTTTTTTCTTTTCTTTTCTCAAAGGCATCACCTTTAGTGCAAAATTAATTTTTATAATTTATAATTTACTTTCTATTTACTACATAACATTTATTTTTTGATGTATTTTTTTAGGAAAATGCTAAGTTGCTAACCACAGTCCTAAGGGTTGTGGATAATAATAATAATTTATGGTATTAATTTTTAAAAAGAGTAACCGTATATCATAAATGAAAAGTTTGAATACTAATTTAAAGCTGATTCAGGTGGATTTTATTTAACATGAAATGTTAATTATGAAACATAAGTTGTGATTGTTATTTTTAGAAACTATAAACATATTTATTACTCTTATCTACAGCCCTATAAACTATGGTTAGCATTCTTTTTTTTAATACCAAGTTTAAATTTTCTATGAAAAATTTGACAAAAAGTTAAGCGTGTGTAACCCGCAGTGAAACGCGGTTACACACCCTCGTTATGTATAATTATTATGAAGTTATAAACGGTAATTATCATGATAATCGTTATATAGTTTTTAAGCTAAACAAGGGTGAGGAAATTTAGCTACCTGCATGGAGGTCCATGGTTCGAAACATGATAGTTTTTTTCCTTTTTCTTTGGCAGACGTGGATGCTTTTTCTTTTGTTTTCTTATAGTAGGCGTGGTGTCCTTTTTCTTTTAAGATTATAAGATATATTATTATTTGCTTTTTTATTATATTCAGGTAATTAATTTTGTATATTTTTTGTATTTCTTATATAACGTTTAAATCATACTATCTAATGTAAATATGAATACATATATGTGATCATTTAATTTTTATCTACATTTCGATATATATTTTAGTGTAATATGACTTTTATTATGTATTTTTCGATATCCATACTAATAAAATGCATTTCGTCGATACCTACCATATTACGTTATTATTCAAATCTGAAAATTGATTTAAATTTAAACAACCTAAATGTTAATTTTTTTTACAAACTTAAAGATAAAAATACATTTGATTTAGTATAGTATAATCTAAATTGATGTAAATTCGTACATCATAAATGTTTAAAATTTTTACGTTTTAATTTAAATATTTATTTATATTTGGATGTTAGTTTCTATATTTTGTTCATATCAAAAACTCGGCGACAACAAACGGGAAGTTAGAACTAGATTTAACTAAATGCAGAGTTGATTGTCTGACTACATTAATTAATGTTAGTCTTATATTAATATAATTATTATTATTATGATATACATATATATATATATATATATATATATGTATATATATGTATATGTATATATACACATGTGTGTGTGGGAGAGAAGAGAACATTAGAATATTGTTAGTATGTTAATAGATGATAAAATTAAATAGCATATCTCATACATTATCTCATTTCACTTTGATATTGAAACTCAAAATCTTAGAGAATGAAAAAACTTGATACGAGGGTTACAAATATATGATGTATCCACAGAAATTAGATAAAAATATTATATTTGTTACTTTTTGTATGTGTATTTTACTATAATTTAAAAATGTATTGTTTTTAATGTAATTGTGAATTAAAAAATAAGGTCAATTTGTCAACTTTCTTAATTTCTACAATCTTATTTCGTGTACTCTATGAGAAGGGTGTTCTACATAAAATATTACCATATGAGGGTTAATCTATTGGGATTTTAGATAGAGATATATTAGAAATGCAAATTTTGAGTGTCGAAGGGAGATGAGGTGTTTTTAATTGAATATAAATATAGGAGATACAACAAGTAAATGATGAGATAAAATAGGAGATACAACAAGTAAATGATGAGATAAAATAGGAGATACAACAAGTAAATGACGAGATTGTCATTCAGGAAAAAACAACTAACTTGTAATTTAAAGGCTATTTGAGTTAATTTGTCAAAGCCAGTAACAAATTTTGAATAAAGAGACAAACTTAGTAACTTTTTATTTTAAACGACTAAACTATCCGTTATGAGCATGCCACAAAGATCATTTTAGTAATTCGCTACTTTTAGAAAATTTTATTTATTCATACTAAATCATTATAACTTCATCCTCAATCATTATAAGATTATATTAGGACATTCATAATTCTTTTTTTTTCTCTTTTAATTTTGATAGATCTATTAACTAACAAAAAAAAACAAATTAGAAAACTAAAACCACGTATGTTTTACTATCAGTGTGGTTAGAACTTCCATAAGGCATACCCCGATGACATCATCTCCATCGGGTTGAATGATTAATACCACCAATACACACCTCTTTTTTCCTAACCTACCCGAAGCATATCAACTTCCACAACCTGGTCTCTCTAACACTCCCACCCCACCTTACCTCACCTTATCTCTATCTCTATATTTTTATAAGTTTGAATTAATATGTACTAACTTTTAAGGGGTGTTTGGTACACGGATTGTTTGAAATCGTTATGGAATTGGAATGTAAATGATTTAGATTTAAAATCTAAATCCTAGCTTATTGTGTTTGGTAGTTCTAGGAATTGAAATTCACTTCCCCATCACAAACGACCATAATCAACCTACCATCACCATCCCACCACCATCCCCTCATTATCACCCACCATCGTCGCCGACACCCCACTGTCGTCCACCATCTTGCCACTGCCAAAGCAAGGAAACATCACCGTCAGAGCCCTAATTGAAGCCCCACTGTCCAAAATCGAAGCCCTAGTCGAAGGCTACCATCTCGCCACCGTCGAAGCAAGGAAATGCCAGTCATGTTAAGAACTTTTGTAATATAATAGTTTGAGAACATGAGATATTCAATCAAATAATCGATTTGGAATCAGGTTTCCAATATATGTGTTACTGGAAAAATCAACAAAAGAGATCATTGTATTAAGTCAACCCATTTTAAGGCTTTTAGCCATTCAAATGTTATGTAGCAAATCTGAACCAAAACTTTCTTCGAAATATAATATACACTGAATCAATGCAATATCTTTTAAGATAGAGCACCCATGTAGTCTAATGAGATATGGCTATTGGCTATAGGAATCATTGAAAAACATCAAACAAACCTAAGTTTAACTTTGAAAGTATAACATGAGCTCTTTGGAGCACAAATCAAGGTCATATAAGGTGCTAACCGAGTGCTTATACTTCAAATGAAGAACTAATTTTAACTCATAATTTGACTGTATCCCAAATTCTGCTATCCCAAATTCTAGACATCATAGAATTCCTCTGTTAAGCATTTCTCAATGCAATATTTCTTTCGGCCTTATTTATTTAAGACTCGTTTTGTAACACATTATCCTCCTGTGCCATTAAATGATCCACCATAAAAGTTTTGTGATAAAAAAAACTTCAAATGTGTAGGAACTATACTCAAATATAATCAATATAAGGTCAAAATATAACCCTACAACAGGCTCTTACTAAATATAGTAAATACTTTCAAACCAATTGAAGTAAATTAGTGTCCTAAGAACAAAAAGTTTTGCTACATTGAGAAGGCAGGACATCCTACTAATATTGAAAGAATGAAAATCAGATTAGTATATTTATTTATCTTTGAAATATGAAGAGGAAGTGGCATTCAAAATATAAAAAGTGACATTCATAAAGAGTCAAGACATTTATATGAATTCTTATTGCTTTCTCCTTCCGCTTGTCTTAAAGATATCTAAACATGAAGTACACAAAAAACATAACATGGAAGAAATTAGCATATCCTATATTCATACTAACAGTGGAGTAACTTACAGCAAAACATTGAAGTCATCGAATTATGAGTACTTTATGACTTAATAAGCATTTCATCGAATGCAATTTACCAATCAAATATGCAGTACCTAGAACCTGTAATTAGATGCTTCCCCTGATAAACCTTAGTGTAACACCTAGAAAAGGCTAGGTCATGACTTGCTTAGGTGTCACATCTTTATATGAAAGTGATTATTTTTTTAAGCTATGTGTTCTTCTTGGTTTTTCATTGCAATGATAAACAACAATCACTGATCTTTTATCAAACATCATTAACCCAGATGATGAAAAGATGATCAACTACTAATTCATGGTTAAATCCAAAATACTTTTGTAAAAGAAAACTTTACCGGTATTAATTAATGTATATATAGACTTGTCACAGCAGGTCTAAAAATCCTAATCATCGATGATTCTCCATGCGGTCCCTAATTAATATTCGATTGTAATGATAAACTCAAAATCAAACACGCACGGAGATTAATTACCTTATATCATGACCGATCGAAACTTCCACTAACCTAGCTTGATCTTCTCATGACACATTTCACGCCGCCCAATCCGTATGTTATTACTAATAAACCTTCGATGTTTGAAGTCGGCTAGGGAAGCACGGGCAATCGAAGAAGAAACTTCGATGTTTGAAGTCAGCTGGGGAGGCAGGGTTATGTTGGAAGTCGGCTAAAGTAAAACCTAAAGGAGTCGAAGGATTAAGGATTTTGGGTAACAATGACGTAATCATTTGAATTTTTTTAGTTTTTTTATTAAAATCAAAGGATGTGATTGGTAGAGACTTTTTAGAAAAAGAGGAAAAATCTTTTCTTTTAATAAGTATTAAAGATTAAAGATGTTTGTTGTAATCAAATAATCTCCTTAGTGTAAAATGTGGGTTGGGGAACCTAGCGATGGTCTTTGAGAAAAATCGAACAAGTTCCGTAAAAGAAGGACCTTAATATGTAATTTTGTTGAACGAGTATATTATAGGGGTTTAGGTGTCTCCTTCTGCGGTGCATGGGATTTCGTGATACACATACTTGTCCCATACTTCCCTCCGCCGCCGCCGGTTCTCTTCTCCTCCCAACCTCCGCCATCCTCCGTCACGAAAACCACATTCTCAATTCCATCAACCAACCTTCTCGTCATCTCCGTCATTCATTTATATCCTCTTGTTCTGAGATTCCAAAGCCAATTTCCGCCCCCTATTTCCCCTAGAAAACCCCAATCGATCATCCCACGCTTCACACACAAATACTGAAATACACCATGAATTACTCAATTAAATTCTCTACACCATCCTTCTCATGTTCAAATCCAATACCCAGAAGGTGTTGTACTCTAATTGCTTCAAAGATCCAATCTTTACCTGCAAAACCCATCAATTTCAACATTAAATGGAAACCCCTTTACGCCTCCTGCCTTCAAGATTTTGGTGGGTCGATCAGGAAGAGGAACCACGAGAGTGTGTGCAATGCGTACGAGGCTGATCATTCGCAGCCATTGGAGATCAAGGTGGACGAAATGGCTCAATCGGAGGTTGGTCAGAAGATGAGAATTGGATTGTATTTTGCAACTTGGTGGTCTTTGAATGTAGTGTTCAATATCTACAATAAAAAGGTTTTGAACGCTTTTCCGTTTCCATGGCTAACATCAACTCTTTCGTTGGCTGCCGGATCTTTGATTATGTTGGTTTCATGGGCTACTAAAATGGTTGAAGCTCCAAAGACTGATGTTGAGTTTTGGAAAACCCTGTTTCCGGTATGTAGTTATTGCACCGTTTATTAATCTATGTCCTTCACTGTTATTGTGATTATGGTGAACTGATAAATTATGCATTAAGGCCATATAAAAAGTGAAGGGAGGGGGTGTACTAGTTGAAATTTTTATTGATGATTAACATGCAGAGATAGAATCAGACTATTAGATGAAGAAGGCTGTGGATATCTAGGTCATCTGTTTACATATATGTCCATGATAAATGTTTGGGATTGCTTATTATAATTAATAAATTAAAACCTGCAAGTGTTTACCTGCTTATTGCTTCTTGAATTTTGAAATAGGCAATCTGGAATAAACTAGTGCAAACTGCTTATTTCGCTGATCGGATAGCAGTCTTGATAGCAGTTTTCTATATAGTCATTCTTTTGGTGGGGAGGGGGGGGGGGTGTGGTTGGTCGGTTAATGAGGTAAACAGTGAACCCCACCGCGCCATATTAGTGACCAGGTTGACAAAACCCTGGACTATAGCTCCCCCAAGGAGTTGAAGCTGCAGGATTTGAACCTCAGACCTTCTTTTGAGATCCCCAAGTGCCGTCCAGCCACTGTAATGTTAATTAATCTGCTCTCTCTAGTCTCTAGGCATTTCATTGCTTATTTCTTATAACCTGATTATTTAGACTATGGGTAATCTGAAAATCAAAGCTATTATAACAAATATACAGAGGTTGTTATATATGATCAGTATAAATGCACGACTAAACGTTGTACGAAACCTAACTATGTATAAGTGATTATAAAAGTTTATTTATTTTTGCCCTGTCTAGTTGATATGGTAAATTAATGAAGTTACTTTTCTTATCATATTGACTAGTTAACTATATGTTAGCAAGGGGCTTGATTTAAAGGATGACAAGTTAAATAGTTCTCTATCTGAATCATTGTTGAAAAATACAGGTTGCATTAGCACATACAATTGGACACGTGGCAGCTACTATAAGTATGTCAAAAGTTGCGGTTTCGTTTACACACATTATCAAAAGTGGTGAACCTGCATTTAGTGTATTTGTATCAAGATTTTTTCTTGGCGAGACGTTCCCGATTGGGGTGTATTTGTCACTTTTGCCAATTATAGGAGGTTGTGCACTATCTGCTTTAACCGAACTCAATTTCAATATGACAGGTTAGCAATTTTCTATGCACATTTGTTGACTTTGATTTCTTTATCTAGAATTGGAAATATGGAGATAATTAGGTCCAATGTCTTCTTCTTTAATTCCAAGTTCAAAAATCTTACTTTTAGTTAAACTTGTGTTTGTGTTTGTGTTTTATTTTAATTTTAAATGTTATTTTTAGGGTTCATGGGGGCAATGGTGTCAAATTTGGCATTTGTGTTTCGAAATATATTTTCAAAGAAGGGAATGAAGGGAAAATCAGTGAGCGGGATGAACTACTATGCTTGCTTATCGATGTTGTCTTTATTGATTCTAACCCCTTTCACGATCGCCATGGAGGGCCCACAAATGTGGGAAGCCGGTTGGCAAACAGCATTAAAACAAGTCGGGCCCAACTTCATATGGTAAACTATATATGGTCACTTTCACATTATATCATGTTTAATTTCTCATTTTGATATTGTGCTTTTATATAAATTTGATGATAATTTGCAAATTCAGGTGGGTGGTGGCACAAAGTGTGTTCTATCATTTTTATAATCAAGTATCATATATGTCTTTGGATCAAATATCTCCTTTAACATTTAGCATCGGGAACACAATGAAGCGAATATCCGTTATAGTCTCTTCAATTATCATCTTTCGCACACCCGTCCAACCAGTCAATGCACTTGGAGCCGCTATAGCTATCCTTGGAACTTTCATTTATTCCCAGGTATTTCGTTTTTAAAAAAAATTATCGAATTTATTAATTTCTATTGTGATCATGGGGTGCTTGGACATGGGTTTCGGAACTGATTATCAAATTTCACATTTTTGTGTTCAAATAAAGCAATTCTGTTTTTAATTGTCTACATTTCTTATTTTTTATGATTTTATTAGTCTTTGGATTAATTAGATTATTTTTATACAAAGTTTTATAAAGATTATTATTATAGATGATAAAACCATTTTAAGGTATGATATTCGAAGTTTCGAAAACTACTTCTTTACAACACATTTTAGTGCAGCTGATTCTTATTATATAATTATCATGTAATCAGTTTCCAAATGGATTCTTCTATGAAGTACATAAGATTTGTTATTTTCATGAGCAGGCAAAACCGTAGAAATGGTATAGGAGGTCGGCATATATTCATGAGGATTCAAAGATGAAACAAGCCTTTTCCGAATTGATGTATGTTCTTAGCTTACAAAACGAAGACCATCACTCTTGGCATGGGGTTCTATGATACGTATATCAACTTATTGAGGCTTTTTGCGACATTTTGATAGTCAAATAAGAACGCGGTTTAATGAGGACATTTTCATTTCGTTAGTTTGATATGTTTATTGAAGGTAAATGAAGAGGACTTTGATGAATTTTGGGTGTATATACATATGTATAGTCGTGTAGGTATCTACATGCGGGGAGAGTTATCACTAACAAAGTGTAGAGATCTTAATAATATTGGTCGAAAAATATAAATAATCTCAATTACAATGGATGGATTACTAGGAGTGATGGAATGGGTGTAAAACATGTAAGTTTTGGTATGCTGATTGACCGCCCCTCTCCTCGACAACCACGACCTTCAAGAAGCTGTCATATAATACATGATCTTCTATCAAATGAGATGGTCTTAGTTTTGGATTTGCTACTTAAGTAATAAATTGATGATGAAAATTTGTCATGAACTCGTAAATTCTTATCCAATGTGATGAACTTGATGAACCTTTTAATCGGTTTTTCTAAGATTAATGATGAACATGCTACAATAATGGTACACATAAATTTAAATATTGATTTGTAACAAGGTTCCCACTGTGGATATAAACTCTATGTTCTAGAAAACCCTATGATATGTTTTGATATAATGATTATGATAAAGTGTGCATAACAACTATGATATCATTACTCGATTATATGATATAGTGATTATTTGAAGATATGCTTTAAGACTATGGCTTTATAGTTTATACTCTGTGTGATGTAAAAAGGCATTTTTAAAACCGATAATCTTCTTTGTTTTTAAAACACTGATAATCTTCTTTTTTTAGAAGGTTTATCTCAAAAGTGCTTTTAATTAAGTGGATGTCTATCAACTTCCTCATCTGTAAGTTATTTACCTATCATTGTATAGCAATCATATACGGTCCTTCATTTTATTTAGTTTTTTCATAAGCATTAATATAAATATTAAACTAATTAATGTTCAATAGATTATTAATTTATAATGCTTAATGTATTTTTAAAGGTAGTTTAACACCAAAACTTCACTTCATATTTTAGCTTGGTTTAATAGTTGCCATGAATGACCGTTGTCTCATGTTGCCTTTGTTGCAGAGTATCAAGGTTGTCTGTCTTTGTTGAAAAGTATTAAGGAGTCTTAAAATCAGTTGTGTTGTTTGTAATAGTAGTGATTTGAGAAATAACAATGCCAAAATCAATATTGGAGAGAATATCTTATGGAATTCAAGTTTTCTTTTCGTAGGAAAGCCGACTAAGTAGTAGAGATGATTAGTAGTGATAGATATGATGATAGATGATAATGTAAGTGTGTGAATTAAAAGCAAATTTAAAAGAATTTTTTTATTTTTTATTGTAGGAAATAATATAAATATTATAAAAATAGATAATAAAAAGATTTAATATTATTTCCTTTTAACTTATTTAATTTTATTTATTTTATTCAATAAATTTAAAATGAATCTTAGTTCTTTACTTTTATTGTATTATTGGTTTGTTTTTTTAAATATAAAATATTTATGTTAAACGCATATCACATGAAATATTTTTAAAAACAGTTTCACAAACATTAATTGTATGGCTAAAACTATTAGTCAAAAATGTTAAAACTTAAGTTGTTTCTTTAAAAAAGAGATTTTAATGATTTTCATGCAACAACACAAAAGTTGATTACTATTAAGTTTTCTATTTAAAGCACTTTAGGTGCACATAATGAGACAATATATTACTTTGTTTCTATCCCGACGCAACGCGTGAGTAAACAAAACCTTGTTTACTACTCGTGTGTCATAGCAATATATGTGCTAGTTGCAGAACCACTCCTAACCATACATAGGATAATGGTCTATTCAGTTTCTCTACTCGGATTAACAGTGCACGAGTGTATCTTGGCGTCGTTCGGGTGATGGTAGAGTAACCATGTAGTTCATTTCATTCAACACCTCCTAGCCCCTACATGTAGTCCGGATGAGAAGAGCACACAAGGTACCCATATACCATGTGCTACCCAAGCTATCTAATAAACCGAGAAACTCGTAGTGGCTAGCACATGTCATAGAAGGTCGTAATCAACCAACTTGGCTTATAGTTTGTACATGTATGCTTTCGACATGTCTTGAAAAGGTTTTTAGAATTCTCATTTGGCTCATTGTTATTGAATATCAATCTCGCAAAATCTCAAACAACCCGACCCAGGTAATCCAAAAACTGATTAACCCGGCCAAAACAATATCCTACACATAATACTAACAAACCCGTAAGTCGTAATTATCAATCAAGACTAAGAGATATCTTTATCACTTTGCAAAATGTAAATATTAGTTTACTAACCGCTTAAAAAACTTTTTCCTAGAAAACACATAAAATTATGGAAAGTTTAATATTTTTATACTTTATGTTCCTACTTACTAGAAGATACGCAAAATTCATTAATTTTTCCATTTTCACAGTTTATTTTGAAAATTTTATTAATTTGTGAGTAGAGAGGTAAGTTGAAATATTTTGTTGAATAATATAGTGTCTCTCTGAAATTATTTATATATTTTTCTGATCTATTTAGAAGTTGTTAAGCTAATTTTCAAACGTTCTTTTGAATAATTGAATGCTAAGATACCTGCTGCAGATGCTTTTATATTTTATTAATTGAAGTCTAATAGAAGTCTCTTAACATTTTATTTCAAAATGAAAAGTCTTCAAAGGAAATTATACGAAGTCGGTAGGCAATCTTAGAAGACGACGTCGTCGTATTATCCGTCTTCTTCCTTCAAACAACCGCAAAATAAAAACCTCATTCGGTCATTCCTTGCAAATATGAAGAAATCTCCGGATCCATGAATGCATATTATATACAATTACGTACCACTTCTGTATAATATGCATTCATTATTTTCTCTGCATTCGCTCTTTCGTCTGATACTTTCATCTCTGTAATTTCCCCCAAATTATGCTTAAATCAGAATCATACATTGTAATTATATCTAGCTTAAACCCTAAATTTTTTCAATTGTTATGTTAAAATAATTGAAATTTCTTGTAAAATTGGAAACTTGGTGGATAGCTGTTATTAGATGAAGTGGGAAGAACCCTAGTTCATAATGTCGTGGGGATTAGGATGGAAGAGGCCATCTGATGTGTTTCATTTATCTCTGTATTATGGCTCGGATGAAGCACTAGATGATCAGACACGTTCATCTTCGCCGCCTCCACCGTCATCATCGGGATCATCGTCGGCGTCTCAAGACAACAATAAAATTAATCCAGAGTTAGGGTTTCGAATCGATCTGGATTGGAATGCCGGCGATGACGAAGATCAGGTCACTTTGAGGCTTCAGTCTCAGGTTATGGTGGCGTTGCCGTTGCCTCAAGACACGGTTGTGATCCGGTTGTTGGAGTGTCATGATTCGGCTCAGGTTAGACCCGGTGAGGAGGTTGGTGTGTCCGGGGAAGGGAACGGGGATGAGAATGTCGTGGCTGTGGACATGAAGGTTGTGAAGCAGAGGGAACCACTTAGGGCGGTGGCTATGTCACGTGTCGGCGGGTCGGGTCAGCAGAATGATGGGATGGGCGTGCTTACTAAACTGTTGAAGTCGGATTTTGCCGCAGAGTTGGGTCCCGGTCATGCTGAAGGGCCGAGGGTGGAGTCTTGTGCTGATCATTGGATGAAAATCACTGTTGTCAGTCTCTGCAACTGTGGGTTATCAGTACGTTCTTTCCTTTCTTTCTAATTCTCGAAATTAGATTTTTCGGAATGTTGCTTGTGCTCCATAGCACCATGACTTAACTTTATAAATGTAGTTCAAGAGATTGCAAGTACACATATTAGAAATTCTTAATCTATCTGTGCCAGCTATACTGTAAAGTATAGAGATAAGAATTGTTAAACGGTTGTAGATATTGTTAGTGATGTGATATACATGACCTTTAAATGGGTCAATATATGGAAGCCAATTAGTCGGTATTTCATATGTATTATTGTGGAGGTTAAACTCAGTGGTGCTGTTAGTTATTTGAGGCAAGTTTTGTGCATTTTCTGATAAATTTCTAAATATTTAACCAATCGACAGACGCTTCCAGTAGAGCTGACTAAACTGCCGCTTCTTGAGAAACTATTCCTTGATAACAATAAGCTAACAGCTTTGCCACCTGAGCTTGGCGTTTTGAGAAACCTGAAAGTGCTGACAGTTGACTACAATATGCTGGCTTCTGTACCAGGTAATTTTGTAATTTGTGCTTTCCTTCATAGTTTCAACTTTTTGCAACTCTCGAATGATATTTTCTTTAGGATTCTGATTAGACACTTGCCAATTTATTTAGGTGTAGCCGTGTAGAACGGATCTACAGCTTGTGACTCATCTTCTGTTTCTTTTTTGAACACTACACAGTTGAACTGAGGCAGTGTGTTGGACTTGTGGAGTTATCACTTGAACATAACAAGCTAATCCGCCCTCTTCTTGATTTCAGGTCATTCACTCTTCAGCCAAGTTGTTACTTTTAACTGTTTTCCTTTGTTGTGATCAATATATATAAAAGGATATATACCTTATTCTAGTTGAGACTTAAATGTTTCTTTCAAATCTTATATGCAGGGCCATGGCTGAACTACGTATTCTTAGGCTCTTTGGTAATCCACTTGAATTTCTTCCTGACATTTTGCCTTTACATCAACTTCGCCACCTTTCTCTTGCAAACATACGTATTGTGGCAGATGATTATCTTAGATCAGTGAATGTTCAGATTGAGGTACTGAATGGTGATAATAAACTCTGTAGATTTTCTCAGTAAATACAACTCTGAAAGTAACCTACTTTTGGTGAGATTGCAGATGGAAAATAGTTCTTACTTTGTTGCGTCACGACACAAGCTGAGTGCTTTTTTCTCTCTAATATTCCGTTTCTCGTCATGCCACCATCCTTTGTTAGCATCTGCTTTGGCTAAAATGATGCAAGATGAAGGAAACCGTGTAGTTATTGGTAAAGATGAAAATGCAGTCAGACAACTCATAAGCATGATAAGCAGTGAAGACCAGCATGTGGTAAGTTAGGCTTTCTATAGTTTTTTGTTTGTTTATGTTTTTTTGAGTTCTTGTTACATTTAGTATAGTATTTCAGGTTGTGGAAGCTTGCTCTGCACTTACTTCTCTTGCCTCAGATGTAACTGTGGCACTTCAGTTGATGAAATGTGACATCATGCAACCTGTCAAAAGAGTACTAACATCAACTGGCCCTCAAGAGCTAAAATCCGTTTTGCAAGTTGTGGGCAAGTTGGGTTTTGTCTCTGATACAGTGGCCCAAAAAATGCTGAGCAAGGATGTGATGAAATCATTAAAGTTATTATGCGCGCATCAAGATCCAGAGGTAAGCCTGCTAGATTTCGGTCATGTTAGCTTTGCCCGTTTAAGTTTTATGGTTTTCTGTATATCTGTCTCTCTGTCTGTCTGAATTGAGGTTATTATTAGGTGCAAAGGTTAGCTTTAATAGCTGTTGGAAACTTAGCCTTCTGTCTTGAGAATCGCCGAACACTTGTTGCTTCTGAAAGTTTAAGAGATCTTCTTTTGCGACTTACACTTTCATCCGAACGACGTGTGAGCAAAGCTGCAGCTCGTGTGTTGGCAATTCTCGGTTGGTTGGGTTGATAATAATTCTTAAAAAACAGAAATAGTTTAGTGTATACAATGTGTTTAATGCTGGTTGTTTGATGTTGCTAAAGGGGAGAATGAGAATCTACGACGTGCTATCAAAGGAAAGCAGGTCCCGAAGCAAGGATTGAGGATACTTGCAATGGATGGAGGGGGGATGAAAGGTCTTGCTACTGTTCGGATTCTTAAAGAAATCGAAAATGGTACTGGGAAACAGATACATGAGATGTTTGATCTTATTTGTGGCACATCAACCGGTGGTATGCTTGCTGTTGCTCTTGGTATAAAGTTAATGTCTTTGGAGCAATGTGAAGACATATACAAAAATCTTGGTAATTCAAATGATTGGTTCTATAAGAATTCATCAAGTTAAAAACTTCTTTTCTTCTGTAGCTATGCTATATAAATATATATTTTTACAAATTTGTAGGAAAGCTTGTTTTTGCTGAGCCTGTTCCTAAGGATAATGAAGCAGCAACATGGAGGGAGAAGTTGGATCAGCTTTACAAGAGCTCGTCACAAAGTTTTAGAGTCGTAGTACATGGGTCTAAAGTACGTGATTTCCCCTTTTAAATTCCTTTCAAATTTTCACAACATAGGCAATTATCCTTACATACACACGTATGCACAGATAAAACACACATATTTTTTCCAGGACTATTCTAAAACCGTGTTTCAATTTTGTCCAGCACAGTGCCGATCAGTTTGAGAGGTTGTTGAAGGAGATGTGTGCTGATGAGGATGGAGATCTGTTAATAGATTCATCAGTGAAAAGGATTCCAAAAGTTTTTGTGGTATCAACATTAGTTAATGTGGCACCAGCACAACCATTTATATTTCGTAATTATCAGGTTTATACTATAATATTAATTAGCATTCACATTCTTTCGTTTTTGCTTCTCAATGATGAGCGACAATGAACTAATTGTTGATGTATATTTTACATTCACACTGTAGTACCCAGCTGGCACACCAGAAGTTCCTTTGATGATGTCAGAAAATTTTTCAACAAATGGAGCAGGAACAGCAACGACTGGTGCTCAGGTTGGATACAAACGGAGTGCTTATATGGGAAGTTGTAGACATGATTTATGGCAAGCTATAAGAGCATCATCTGCAGCTCCATATTATCTTGATGATTATTCTGATGGTATATCTTAACTTTATTATTTGACTATTTGCATTTCAGGTCTTCTTACTCTGAAAACCAACTACTTCACTTATTTTTTCTTTTTAATATAGTCTTGATTCTTGGGCCAATATATCAATAGCAATGAAAATATTAACTTTGTATTTATTCTGGCTACTATCTTATCCCATGTCTTCATCTGCAGGTGTGCTTCGGTGGCAAGATGGTGCTATTGTTGCAAATAATCCTACTATATTTGCAATACGAGAAGCACAGCTTCTATGGCCAGATGCAAAAATCGACACTTTGGTTTCAATTGGTTGTTGTTCTGTTCCAACAAAGGTAATGGCACTTAAAGTCCCTCTGGATGTCTTAGTGATACTGATGTAGAAAAACCATGGGTTGCTTCAAACTTTGTTGTTGGTGTTTCAGTGCAAATGCTTACTCTCTTTCTGCATCTGATTGTAGGCTCGTAAAGGCGGATGGCGTTATTTGGACACTGGCCAAGTGTTGATTGAGAGTGCCTGCTCAGTTGAGCGGGTTGAGGAGGCATTGAGCACATTGTTACCTATGATTCCAGAAATACACTATTTTCGGTTCAATCCAGGTATAATATCCATATTGCAAAAGCAACCCACATTCTGTAGTAACAATAACAAGTGTGACAATCTTGCCTTCTGACTCTAGTGATTACCACTTCTTTATTTAGCACTTCCATGTATGAACAATTATAATAACAACCCTGTTGGCAGATGGGCCGAGAATAGTTAACATGGATTGATTTTGCTTTTGTGGCATCAATAGTCAACTCTTAACTTTGAAGCATGTGTGGCATATTGATTCTCTCAATAGCATCAAAACTGCTTGATGACATGTTCTCACAATTAGTTCATCTGTGCACTACTTTATTAGAAAACATATTAATTATCCTGTTGGTTACAGTTGATGAACGATGTGATATGGAGTTGGACGAAACTGACCCAACAGTCTGGCTTAAGTTAGAGGCAGCAACAGATGAGTATATTAAGAATAATTCTCCTGCATTTAAGAAGGTTTGTGAGAGATTGCTGCTAAACCATAGTGATGAAAAGTTGCCAGAAAATCTCAACCCTCAGCAGTTCCTCAAGGCAAAGGGTATAATTTCTCTAACATATTGCTGATGATTACTAGAACACTAATAGATTTGAGTTTATATAACCTCCAACTCGTATTTTATACATATTAACAGGTGAAAATGTGGTATCTTTGGGCTGGAGACGTAACGTGCTATTGGTCGAAGCCTCTCACAATCCCGACTCTGGAAGAGTTTTTAATCATGCTCGTTCACTTCAAACATTTTGTTCTGATCATGGTATACGATTATCACATCTGAATGCTGCATCGGGAACACTTAATAAACCAGACCCAGGAACATCTTTTCCCACACCTTTCACATCACCGTTATTCACTGGAAGCTTTCCATCAAGCCCACTTCTTTATAGTCCTGATCTTGGAGTGCATAGGATTGGCAGAATTGAATCAGTGCCACATTTAAGTCTGGATGGATTCCATTCTGGTAGAACTACTTCCCCGCCAGAATCACCAACTGTACCGAGACAGCTTTCGTTGCCTGTTCGATTATTGCTTGAAAAGTTACAGAATTCACCACAGGTTGGAGTTGTTCACCTGTCTCTTCAAAACGATACAACTGGTTCGATATTAAGGTCATTTCTTTTTTTCCTTTATTTTTCCCTCTTTGCTTTGACTAGATAGATCATTTAATTATAAGTCCCAACGAACCGTGTCAGTTTGCCTAAGAAAACTTTGTTTTTAGAAATACTAGAATGTGTTGATTTGGTTATTTATAATATTTGATGGTGAAATGATGAAATCAATATGTAGAGATAAAAATAAAACTGGCCAAACGGGTTTAAAGTTGCTTATGTATATTATGATGCATACGATCATTTTATTCTAAATACTTGGATTAATTTTGTAAGGACTATGGGGAGGGTTTAAATAAGAGCTACATATCTAATAAGAACTGTTATCAGTATTCCTGAACATTCATTTCAGATGAATAACTGTGAATTAAGGGAAATGCATCTGAATTAGAATATTAGATGCATATGCTTCAAAATTTTAAGTGTGCATCTGATATGAGTGGCCAGGAACAGTTCTTACCAAATATTTAGTTCTTATTTGATCTGGATTCACTATTGTATTAATATAGCATTTGTAATCATATTTAACACATTAATTTCATATAAGAGAATTCTAAAATGAAAAAAAAAAGATGATTGTGGATCAACTTGACCCAATCCATACTTATAGACTAGCCACTATCTCCTCTAAGAGTCACTTTGCGATTACTTCAACCAGATTCTGGGTGGTGTGTATAGATTAAATATGGTGTTCCTTAGTGTCCTGCCCTGAAAAGACCATCTTAGCAGTTAATCTAAGTTGCTGCATCTTTTTCCGTTCTTATAGCTGGCAAAATGATGTATTTGTGGTGGCGGAACCAGGAGAACTGGCTGAGAAGTTTCTGCAGAATGTCAAATATAGTCTGCTATCAATGTTGAAAGGCCGACGCAGAAAATACACATCAGCAATTACCAATATCTCTAGTGTTTCTGAACTGGTTGCATGTCGGCCTTATTTTCAGATAGGTGGTGTTGTACATCGGTACATCGGACGTCAAACCCAAGTAGGCTTCTGTGGCTTAAACTTGCCTACACACATATCTTGTTTAATGATTAATGTCACAGTGGTTCACCAACTCTTTGTATCTTTTTAATTGATGAAGGTCATGGAAGATGACCAAGAAATTGGGGCCTACATGTTTCGCAGAACAGTTCCTTCTATGCACTTAACTCCCGAAGATGTTCGTTGGATGGTATGTTTTAAGATATCATACTTGATCTGGAATTCATTTTTCTTTTTGTAATCTAGGATTTGATTTTCACATGTTTATATGGTTGAATTTTGGCTTGATTGATCTAACTTTTGATTTGTATGAATTAGGTTTGATTTGCTTTATACATCATACTTGATTTTTTTAATTTGGGCTAGCATTATAAAAATAGCAACTTGCTTTTCTTATAAGTTGCTTTTGATGCTATTTTGGTAACATTAAGGTACAATTTAATATGTAAATAGCACATCAAATCAAAGTATAATTAGTATAGTTACCAAAACACTAGTGAGAAAAGTGGTTGCTATTTTAATGACATTAACGCTTATAAGTAAGGTCAAATTGGGATTATTCTTACCACATCTTTACTTCATTGGGAAAATCTTGTAGGTTGGTGCTTGGAGGGACAGAATTATAATATGCACATGTTTATATGGTCCTTCACCTGCTCTAATAAAGGCATTCCTGGACTCTGGTGCCAAAGCTGTGATATGCCCATCATCAGAACCCCAAGAAATGCAGTTAACCACATTTCACGGGTCAACTGAATTCAACGATTTGGAAAATGGGAAGTTTGAAATCGGGGTGGATGATGGAGATGATGAATATACAGAGCCCACCAGCCCGACAAGTGATTGGGAAGATAGTGAAACCGATAAAGGTACGACTACGGGTACAGTAGATAAAGGAATGTTGGTTTGGGATGACGATGAAGAAGAGCTCTCAAGATTCGTGTGCCAGCTTTACGATTTGATATTTATGGGTGGAGCTCGAGTTAATGTTGCTTTACAACAAGCTCTTGCTTCTCACAAAACCATAAGGTATTCCTGTCATTTCCCTCGTGTAACTTAAACCTTGTAATACATAAAGCAAGACAAAAAACGCTAAAGAAGCGTATATAGAGAAAATGCTATAGATAAAAGGGGTCGTATAAGAAATAGATAGTTTTTTTTATCGCAAAGAGATCGGTTTTTGTGGTTGGAACTGATGACATTTTGCTGCAAGGCTTGAGAATATAGAGAATAGATGAAATAGAAGAATAAATTAAAGTGAAAAGAGTTGTACTTGTATTGTTTGTGCACCTTTTAAGTTACATTTGATTAAAAATAGTAATACCTAATACTTCATGCATAATAAATTGTATCTGAATGTTTTATGGTCACTTCAATTTATGATTGTACATAAATTGAATGATGCTGGTCTTCTCAAAATGAAACTTATAAATAGTTTGTAAACAATAAGCATTATCAGTCGCGTTTATGGCATTATTCTTCTGTACATGATGAGTTCATATTGTGTATGTAGTTATGAAGTTAAAGGGTTGTGTTTGGAATTGCTTCATGTCTGTAAAATGACAGTTTTTAAAACGGCTATTTGCAAAAGCAGACGCGAGCTTGCTTATCCAAAATCATGTTTACAGGAAAAAATCGCGATACCCACAACGCCTTTTTGTGTTTATAAGCTGCCAAAACTATAGTGTAGTTTCAAAATACAGGCAATTTCGATTATCACGATTTCCTCTTGTATCGGTGGTAATAGGAATTTGACATCAATGGATATAGTACTAAAAAGAGTATTGATGGAAATAGTCAATTTGCTTTCCAAATAAAAATAAGAGTTAATTACAAAGATGGTCCTTGTGTTCTTGTCCAAATTTCACATTTAGTCCTTTAAACTCGAAAATTACATTGATAGTCCTTATAGTTAACGTTTTGTTTCACTTTTAGTCCTTTAGACTAACTGGTGTTAAAGTTGACCGTTAGTCAAAGGGTATTCTGGTCATTTTCCATCTTATCCTTGTTACCAAACTTCCTAACCCTATTAAAACTATTTCCAAACACAATTATTTATAGGTTATCTTCTGTACTTGTTTCCAAACACAAACTCACTCTCTCTTTCACTAATTTCTTATTCTCTCCATAACAAGGCCATTTGCTTCATCTTTTGCAGATTCACTTATAGCATAAGATTCATCTGCTTCATCTCTCACGAATTTCTTATTCACTAATTTCTCATTCTTGCAAAGATTGCCATCAGATTCACTTTTGTAGATTCAAACACCACTCTCACCGGAGCACCATAGCAGAACAACGACCACCATTACCGTCCGCCATCGTACGATCACCACCACCGTCTCGTAGATCAGATCAGATCTGAACCGCCGTCGTAGATCAGATCTGAACCACCGCCGCCGTAGATAAGATCTGAACCGCCGCCGTAGATCAGATCTGAACCGCCGCCGTAGATCAGATCTAAACCACCGCCGCGGTAGATTAGATCTAAACCATCGCCACCGTCGCTCCACAGATCTGAACCGCCGAGCTTGGAGTCACCACCACCACAACCCCTTTCTCTCCGACCACCACCACCATGCGACCACAGCCTCGCCACCCCGTCTTCTCTGTGTGATTCGCCCGCCACCACTCTTCAAGTAAAGCTTTCCCGACCAGATTTTACTGGATTTTATTGAAAAAACTCGATATGGAAATCATAATGAGCTCAAGCAGTTTAGATGTTAGCACAAAAGCATTTAATTAAGGAGCTATTGCGTAATTCATACGAATCAATTCACTACAGTAAAATCTTCTCATCTTCCTCACCCTTTTATTTTATTTTATTTTTTAATTATTTGTGGATTTGTTTGTAGATCTAATGTGGGAGTATTGTTTGTTCCAGGTCTGAATGTTTAGATGTGTGTTGGTGTTAAGTTTGTTTCAGATTTGAGTATTTAGGTGGGTGTGGTTTTTTATTTGGTTCAAAGTTTTTAGAGTTAATTACAAAGATGGTCCCTGTGTTCTTGTCCAAATTTCACATTTAGTCCTTTAAAATCGAAAATTACACTGATAGTCCTTATGGTTAACGTTTTGTTTCACTTTTAGTCCTTTAGCCTAACTGGTGTTAAAGTTGACCGTTAGTCAAAGGGCATTTTAGTCATTTTCCTTTTTAATCTTGTTACCAAACACCTTATACCTATTATAGTTGTTTCCAAACACCTATTTTCAAAGAAACCCTTTTAAACTTGTTACCAAACAACCTTTTATTAATTAACATCTACATTCCTACTTGCATTTCTTATATTTATTCATCTGTTCATCATCACGTTCTATTTTTTGAAAATCACAATAATAGAAATTTTTAGGGTTGAAATTCAACCTAACTTAAAGCAAAAACAACTCATATCCTCATTTTTTTTGAAAATCACACTAATAGAAATTTTTAGGTTGAAATTCAATCCAACTTAAAGCAAAAACAACTCATATCCTCAAATCATAACATCGTTTATCAAAAAGCTAGCAAAGAAGACATATATAATGGAAAAGCAATCTTCATCAGTACCTCCTTCCAGCTCCACCGTCGAATCCACCACGGCCACCACCGCCATACGCCCCCGGTATCGCTGTAGAGGCCAAAGGAAGGTCAGACATATCCAAATAAGCAAGCAAATCAATGGTCTCCTTATCGACCTCAATCCGGTTGGTTTTGATGGCGGATTCGTCAGGAACAAAGTCTAGTTTTCTTCCATGGATTCAGATCCATATAAACGCCGCCAGACCGCCGTTCTCCGTCGCCATCTAACCACTGTCGCTGCCGGATCGAGTATCGTCGCCATCTAACCACCGTCGCCGCTAGATCTGAAAATGAAGTACCGACAGTGTATCGGAAGTATCGAGCCAAACCCTAGTTTTCTTCCATGGATCCAAATCCGTCGCCGCCAGATCTGAAAATGAAGTACCGAGCCAAACCCTAGTTTTCTTCCATGGATTCAGATCCATAGACGCCGTACCTGCTCTTCGTCTTCGCATTTCCGATCAAGAAAATCAAAACCCATATAAGTTTAGGGTTTGATGTGATAATCGATCAGATCGGTTGCTTCTTATTTTTCATTGATTCTTTTATTATTTATATAGATAGATTCAGATTTGGATTTCATTCACATACCATATGATAGATTCCAGATCTAGGGTTCTTTGATTTGTGGTTTTATTCTATCTTTGCTTATGATTCTTTGCTAATATTCACAAAATTTGGTTCTGTTCTTGTTGCTCTGTTTATAAGATGAACATGTTGGGTAAACTTTATTTATTTTTTATTAATTTTTAATTAATGAATAATGAAAATGTGTGTTTGTATATTTTTTTTATAATTTTTAATTTATGAATAATGAAAATAGGTGTTTGGTAATAGGATTAAAAAGGAAAATGACTAAAATGCCCTTTGACTAACGGTCAACTTTAACACCAGTTAGGCTAAAGGACTAAAAGTGAAACAAAACATTAACCATAAGGACTATCAGTGTAATTTTCGATTTTAAAGGACTAAATGTGAAATTTGGGCAAGAACACAGGGACCATCTTTGTAATTTTAAAGGACTAAATGTCACCATCATTGAAAGCATGATCCAGATATGAGTTGTGTTTTTGGTAAAAAAATATGAACATGAACCCTAAAAAAGCTATGAAGAAGAACTCCAAGAACACTAAAGAAATAGATAGAAAGGTGTTTGGTTACAAAGATAAGTGGTAAAATGACTAAATTACCCTTTGACTAACGGTCAACTTTAACTGGAGTTAGCATAAAGGACCAAAAGTGAAACAACATGTCAACCATAAGGACTATCAGTGTAATTTTCGAGTTTAAAGGACTAAATGTGAAATTTGGGCAAGACCACAGGGACCATCTTTGTAATTAACTCTAAAAATAATTAATAATGATAAGAGAAACCTAACATTGATTGCGATGTTTAAAGAGCACTCAAGTAGTTTCATGATGAATTATTTTAACGAAAACATGACATTATTACCTCTTTAATTAGACCTCAATTAACCTTATAAATGTCTCATTTGACTTTTAATAAGAGAGAACTTACATTTTTCTTTTTGTTTTTGTTACGTCTATGGTGTCTTACACTTTTACATTTTTTTTTTAATATTTAGGAGAATTAAGTCTTTGATTATAAATTTTAAAATCATTTTTGATCAACTAAGGGTAATTTTGGAATCTAAAAGTTGATTATCTAACACTATTCCCTAAATCTATTTTTGAAACTAACCGGTTTACGTAGGCAAAGCAAAGCGTATGAATATTTGTAATTTTCTCTATTTCCTTGTTTGAAATGTTAACTTGTTAAATTTATTTGTATAAAAAATATTAATATTTTTTATTGACCGAGTTTGCAATAAAATATTCAACTAAAAATAACTGCTTTTATTAAAAAGAGTATTCGATTAGTCATTATTTAGACCATTTGCGGTGGGTAACAAAGTGTTCGTCACGACGGGCATTATTGTCCCCATCCATGTGTGTCATAAACTCGTCATCAACTAGGGCGAGTTTGTTGTTTGGTTCGTTATCCGATGCCTCGTCGTTGTGGTAACAAGTTACGGAGCTCATCCTCTATTCTTTTATTTTTTTCAACAAATCATATTATTATTGACATTATGTTGGTCCAGTAATGATAGTAGTGATGACGTGGTAGTTAGTCATGACTAGGGCCATTTCGTCATGAGATATTCAAATGCTAAGAAAACTAATATGACAATCAGTCATGAAAGCCATACATATTATAGCTACAATCGATGTTTTATTAAAACACAAAATTAGTAGGGAGGTTTTTTTTTACAACTTCATAAAAAGGAACTTTTGTACAAAACGTATTTTTATATGTTTACTAAAAAGTGAAGATTAAGAAGCGCATAGGCATGAATGTGATGATCATAACATCTCCACACCAAAAAGCCTAATTTATGCCAAAAAGAAACCATCTCATTACTCACTTTATCAAAGGCATGCCCACTTTTAGAGAAATGGAATATATTGCATCTCATCTACAAAGCAAAACAATTGTGAATTACACCAAAAGGAATCTTTAATCTTTCCCACATTAGACAAACACCTAGCTAGAAAACCACCATGAACACCACCGTCACCACCACCACGTTCTTGTCAGAAAAGATCGGTGGCGGTGATCCCGTCCCAATCGAGATCGGGGCTCGAGGCACCGTGGGAAACCTTGTGATGAAGGAGATTGAGTACTTCAGAAAACTCGAGTCTCGCCATGGGGATGTAGGTGGTGATCATGGCAAGTGTTCGATAAAAAACTCTATAAATCATGACCAGAAGCATCGTGGTGATGGTGTTGGTGGTTCCAACTTTTGGCCAGGTTTTGGGTTCTTGTCCATCACATGGCGGCGCGGGAAGAGGAAGGGCGGCGGTAGCAATCGGTTTTTGCCTAAAATGTGCACCACGGTAGATGTTGCTGACAGCCGCCACAATCACCACCATAGATTAAGCAAGTTTCCTAGCTTTAGTTACCGAAACCTAAGAGACGACATTAACCAATTCGAGGTTTGAACCAACTTTTTTCAACAATGCATATTCACAAGGTGTGACATACATACCTAACCATTGCATGTAAAGATTATATATGTGCCCTCTTTCTTTTGTATGTTCAATCTTTGAGCAAAGGGAAACAAAAAAAGGTGTAATATTTTTTTAGCTAGCATGCTACACTATGGTGTACTTTACGCATCAAAAGTTGTACGTTTATTTCGATTGGTTCAACACAAAAGGGACTATACATCAGCTTCACTTGGGTCATGGTCATCTTGAACCGTGGCTAGGTAGTCGAGAGCCACGACGACATCACTCATGTATGGCCTCGTGACCGCTTCTTCTTGTAGACACATTGATGCAATCGCGACGGCTTGATGTAAACACTTTAACGAGTAGTTACCATTTAGCAATGGATCGGCCACCATTGGAATCTTACTATGCTCTTTAATCAAAGGTGTTGCCTGCAATTAAGACATAAAACTTATAAAAATCATGAAAATGTATCAACTTTATATGGATATTTAGTATATGAGTTAAATTTTAAAAGCTTCTATTGTATGTATCATTTTCACCAGTTTTCCTCTTAAGACGTAAAAATGATACATGTAATAACAATTTATGAAAGTTTAATACGTACAATACAACTTTTTAATTTAATTAAAGTCGAATACGTGAAACTAAATATGACCTTCCTTAAGTAAAACATACCCATATAATGAGGTTTTGCTCTTCGGTTGGTCTTGTGTCATCAATGACTCTTCTTCCAGAGATTAATTCTAGAAATACAACTCCGAAGCTATAAACATCTGATTTAGTTGTTAACTCTCCGGTCATTGCATACTCGGGAGAAGAATAGCCGCAAGTCCCCATGACTCTAGTGGAGATATGATCCTCTCCGTCTTTTCGGCCAAAATTAGTTATCCCAAAATCAGAGAGCTTAGGATTCATATCAGCATCAAGTAAGACATTCAGCGGTTTTAGATCTCGATAAATGATGGGAGGATCAGCGACGTGATGCAAGTACTCCAGCCCTTTCGCCACTCCTTTAGCTATCATCATCCTTGTATGCCAATCCAGCGGTGTCTTCTTCTCATCCAGATCTTTTACAACAACGTACAAGAGGAATTGATTCAAAGTCATCAAATGATCATACAAAAACCAGGAATTATATATATATATATAGACTTGAAAGCAAATGTTCTTTCTTACCGAAAAGGTGTTCTTCTAATGAACCGTTAGTCATGTACTCGTAGACCAGTAACCTCTGATGCCCATTGGCGCAATATCCAATGAGCTTCACTATGTTGGGATGGTGAACACGACTCAGTGTTAGAACTTCTGCTAGAAATTCAGGATTCCCTTGTACTCCAATCATGTCCAGTTGCTTCACTGCCACAACCTACCACAAAGTTTTTAATTTTTAACTCAACATCTTCATCTACCTACTTAATTTATTAGTTTAATCCTTCCCATGGTTTTTAAAAATTGACGGGTATTTAAACAGGTCGTTGTGTTACTGGTTCACTTGTGCAACTGATATAAAAAACCGGATGACTTATAAATTATCAACGCTCCAGAACCGGTCTTAACCGGCAGCTGACCAGCCAGTCCAATCCGATTTTCAAAAGTCAAAACACAATTAATTTTAAACAAGTCAAATAGTAACTAGGTATAAATCTATATTAAGACCAAACGTGGGAGGTTCAAATGAGAACCTTAAATAAATTGAGAATAGGAGACTCAATCCTAACCGTCCAATTCCCTCTCTATGTCATTGTCTACCCATGAATTCCTCACCCTGCCACACTAGATCCCCTCATGCTCTCAATTTATGAATTTCACTTACAAAATGAACGGCCGAGATTTAGTCTCCCATTCTCATTTAATTTCTCATTCTCATTTGAACATTCCCCAAGACCAAACAATGACAATAGAGTATAGGAAATGAATATATGATACTTGGTTATTGTCTCCGAGATGGCCCTTGTAAACTCTCCCGAATCCACCTTTGCCCACAAGCAAATCGGGATTGAAGTTCTCGGTTGCATGGGCTAGGTCTCGAAAAGTGTAGACATCCGCCACAATTGCGGAGTTCCCGTGTTTAAGTACCTCTTGGGCTACCATCTTTTGCTTGCTAGTTTCTGTTCATGTAATAATAACATAGACAACACATAAGCCATAGTTGTCTGCATAAATGTTGTACCATAAGAACAAAATGTAAATCTGTAGGGTTTCGATAAAAAACCAATTACCCTTAAGCAGTTAAAAAATAATTTCATCCGATGTGAAACATTATTCAACACAAATATCTTGTTTTGTTATCACAAAATTATTAGATACTACATAATTTCAACTTTGAATTATAAATTTTGTATAGAATTTATCTAAATCCTAAAAAAAAATCAATAATCACATAATTAAAGCATTATAACAAGCATCATGCATAGAGAAATGGATAGTAATTAAATTGTTGGAAAGTATATTACAGCATCGACATTAATAATCGACAGCAAATTTCGTCGGCAATGTATTGGAAAACGGCTAATCTCTGATAACATTTCCGATGTTTATTTCTTCCCGTCGAAATTAAATTTCATCAGAAATGGTAGTATTGAAAAAAAAGGACGAACAATAAGAAGATTGTATAGATACAAACCTGTTGGCATGTCATCGTCAAGCTCTTGAGTCATTCTGTCAATTATATATGTATATATTATGATTCAAACTTGCGATCTGTATATAGGTACGGATATAATAAGCATATATATGTATCCGTATTTGATCTTTTATGATGAAGAAGCCGTTTTAGGGTCGAAAACCGATGGAGTGGCAAATCTGAATCATAAACAACAAATCTGCACATAACAAATAAACAAAAAGAATATTAATTAATCGTCAGAATTAATTTGTAACTCAGAAAATGAGAGCATAATTTGGTAAAACATATGTCTTAACAATAATTAATTTTTAGAGAAATGATCAAGACGGTATTTTGACCAAACACTTGGTTGGGGCATTTTATCAAACAGTGAAAGAGCATCATTCAAGAACCCGAATTCACATTATTTTCTTTCAAAAAAAGAAAGAAAAAACACAACAGGGATGGGATTGAACCTGACGTGAATCGAACACGCAACCTTCTGATCTGGAGTCAGACGCGCTACCATTGCGCCACAGATCCTGTTGTTGTTTCTATCTTACTGAACGAGATCTCAACACTTAAGGGAGGAGCTGGACTCGACAGTCCATTAAGCACAACGGCCCATCTCTAGCTTTATTACAATTATATTATTAAAAGTCTTGTGTTGGTCCGTCAAAAAAAGCTATGTTTCAGCGAATTATAAGGGTTTAAAACAGGGGTTTGCAATGATATTAAAACAATGTAGTTTGAATTGAAGGAGTAAACACTTTTCACAGGAAAATGTTAAAATCAAAATCAAAATCAAAATGCTAGAAGCAACATTAGATTAGATCGCCAAGTAACATCCGGGTTAATGTTGAGTAATGGAATTAAAATTCTTAAGGACTTATGTTACCTGTTAACGAATTGAAATATGATCGCTATCTTTTAACCTGACACAAACTAGCTTATTAGGGTTGGGTATAAAATGGTTAATCACGGGATACTGTAAACCTGACTAACCAACTTGTTAAATCCAAAACTCAACCAGGTTGACACAGTTAACACTCCTAACGTGATGTAGTGAAGTTGGTGGGGAGAAATCTAAATTCCGTCATTTAAGAGAAAGTTTCAAGGTAAGAATTCATATTCTTTCTATAAAGTTGAACTAAATACATGAATGTGATATTATTTTGCTCCAATTTTCCATAATTGCAAGAGATTCCAACAAAACAAATGCCAAATTAAAATAAAATACTACATATATGTAAAGAGAAGTTCACATTGACCATCCTTGAACTAGTCTTGACTCATCAAGTTTGACTAGCAAGTTATAAAGAGTGCTTGGGAAAAAGCCTATTCACCACGTGCTTAATGTCTTCAAGTACTTGATCAGTTGATCCTCCCTACAAATGTACAACTTATGAATAATATTAGAGCATTAACAGAGAGAGAGAGGAATGGGGTGTGGTGGTCTCAAGTCTCAATCATCATATTCCTCATCGCTCTTTCCTCTTCACATGGAAGAATGTTATGTCGTTGTAAAGATGGGGTCTTTCTTTTTCTATTTTTTGTTTTTTGTGTATAACAAAACTCAGACATCCTCTAATTCTAGTCATAAATGTACACTGTATGTCCACAAGGATCACAAAGGGACCTGGAACCCACAACCGTAGGGAATATTTAAAACACTTTGTACCCCTTGTTTAAATTTTAATTGTTTAGTGGGATATTAGGTGTATCTCATAATTTAGAGTGTCAAAGAGCAATCACTACGAGAGTAAGTGGTAAGTTAAGTAGTAAGGAAGCTGACATGACTTATAATGATTATGGTAAAAACAAGAGGGTGCTACCACTCTAAAAGACATAAAAATGGAAAATATCAAATTGCTTAAAAGTATTACCTAAAATTCCACCTCGACATCAATAAGAAGTGCCGCTTAATAATTGGGTCAAATTTCTTCTTGATTCAAACATAAGCAATATTTTAGTATACAACTATAACTTGGCAAAAAGCTTTGCCTTTCAAAAACCTATAAGTAAAATCATAAATATTAATTAAAAATATTTTCGTTTGGTTCCATTTATACGGTTTAGTTTCTGAAAAGAACTGTGAATCAAACCATTAAAGTCGATTTTACATTACGAAAATTATTTACGAACTGACCAAACGGACCATTTTACCTTGGTTTCGATCCTAAAATCAATAAATTAAAGACCTTGAATATTGACCAACACCCGGTTGGGGCATTTTATCAAACAGTGAAAGGGCATTATCCATGAGCAAAGATTTCTACATATTTTTTAAAAAATAAAATCAAGGCAAAAACATAAGCGGTGAACTAGTGGATGCTAGCAAGTCTGCAAGTGGGTATTCCTTCCTTCAAGTAAAAGGTGACTCAAAACGCTGCGCCATCAATAAGTGATTCTCGCACCAAGACGAAGAACCTGAACCTTGTAAGATTAATAAAAAAAGAAGAAACAGGATATAAAAGAATTGAACCTGACGTGAATCGAACACGCAACCTTCTGATCTGGAGTCAGACGCGCTACCATTGCGCCACAGATCCCGTTGTTCTTTCTCCTCTTGCTACCAACTACATAATATCTGCGTTTGCATTTTGCAGTGACTACTATTTTTCTTGAAGAAAAACAAAAAAAATAGATGATCGATAACGTGTGAAACTTTTTTCTTTTTGATACATTTTCGGTTTATATCGATCATTTATTATCTGTCTAATAAATTAATAGACATACATATTATATATGTTTTCTGAAGCAATCAAAATAATGCTTTTGTGAATGCAATTTCAAACTTAAGAGTGTTTGTTTTAGTTTATTTTATGGGTTTATTAGCTTATTAGTTTGTTTTTTAAAGCTTACGAGAAATATACTGTTTGGTTAAGCTGATAAGCCTATTTTTGAATAAATAAGTCTATTTTTATAAGCTCATTTACAATAGTTTTTTTTCTATTAGGTGGGCTTATTCTTATATATTTACATGTTTACTCTTAATTTTGCCCTCTTTCCTATATATATATATATATATATATATAGGGGAGAGTTCATGCGAGAACCGTTTTTAGTGCGAGAACCGCGAGAACCAATCTCGGCCGTTCCTTGGATATGGGAAGTTTCATGGATGGTGAGCGTGGATGGATAGAGTGTGGCAGGGTGCATGTGAGGAATTCATGGGTGAGCAATGACATTGAAAGAGGGGGAATTGAACGGCTCAGATTGGTTCTCGCGGTTCTCGCACTAAGAATGGTTCTCGCATGAACTTTTTCCTATATATATATATGTTAGATTATGTGCAGAGATAGATAACATGTATCATCGTGTCCAATACTATGTGACACTAAAGGATCACACCGCTACACACCCAAATAGAACCTTTTGGATTTTACCTTTTTGTGTATGACAATAATTAATAGTTTAATTAATTATTGAGAAAATAGAAAAATAATAAAAGATATTTATTATTTAAAAGGAGAAGTTGATATTTAGTTTAAATATTAACGGGACCAATTAATTAATAGTTATTAATTAATTAGAAAGGTCGAGGGTACTTTCTGTAATTGATTAATAGTTTAAACAAAGTTGGACTTTAATTAAACGAGCTTAGGCCTAATAAGAGTTTATTATATAAACCTTATTAAGCCTCATTAATCACATAACTCAATTACAAGATTAAAGTGATAACCCTAAAAGCTCTCTCCCTCCTCTCTCTTTCTCGGCGGCGGCGCAAGAAACAAAACCGACCACCAAGGGCGGTGGCCGGCGGCGACGCGCACACACACACACACACGTGGATCTCGTTTTTGATCCGAGGTTTAATCCTTAAGCGGTCTAGCAGCCAGTTCGAAGTGGTGCAGTAGCGGTGGATAACCTGCAGCTGTCTAGAGGATTAAAGAAAAAGTTTTGGTTTGCATCAAGGTATAACTTTTCTAACCCTCTTCCTCTTTTAGTTTCTGTACGAGTTAGATGAGATCACTGGAGGGGGTTTTATTCCGCTGTGCATGTTTTTATACCCTACAAAACCCTTCAGTGGTATCAGAGCCACTTCTAACCTCGTATGAGACTAGGTAGATTCTTTTTATTCTGATGAAAAAAAAGGGTTTATCTTTTATCAAGAAAATGGTTTTCTTTTTAATTATCCAGAATAATAAAAATCAAGTTTTGATTTTTATTGGATAAACCTTTGATAAAAAGATTATTAGATTTAGTTTTTTAAATTAAATCTGTTTTTTTTATTACTTGCGGAAAACGGCAAAAACCGAACCACCACCCTCATTGGCGGCGGCCTCAGGCGGTGGCTGCGGTCGGTCGGCGGCGTCCCAGTCGTGGGCGGTTGCTGGCCGACAACAGTCCTAGGTGGGGGCGGCAGCTCTTGACGGAAAACAGCAGCGGCGGAAGTCGGCTGCATGGCGGTGCTCGGCGGCTAGCATCAACGGCGGAAGAGTGGTGGGCTACGGCCCAGGAACCACGGCCCAAGACCGTCCCAGCCGCATCACGGGTCCGAAGGGCTATGGCCCAGTTTGTTTTTCGGCCCAAGTTTTTTTTGTTTTTGTCATAACCCAGTTTGAATACTTGGCCCAGCCCGCGGTTCAGGTATTTGTGGTTCATATAAAAATTAAAATTTAATTGTTAATTTTTAATTTTAGTTTTAGATATTATTTTAAGTTTTTGATTAATAATCAAGTATAAAACTTAAAATATATATTTATTGCAAGTAATAGAAAAACAATATGTGGGATTTTAACAGATAGTTAAAATAAGTATTTTTCTCATCAAGATGAATAATTAGAAATCAGTTGTTGTTTTTACTTTCATGTATTAGTTTAGTACATGTTTGGGATGTCATAGTCAAGCCCTAGACCTTGTGGATTGTTTTTTTAATTTCCTGCACTTGTGGTTGTTTATGGATTTATTATTCTATGGTGTGGGGAGGCATGCGTGCCACTTACAACCCCTATTCTATCATGTAAAAGTTTTAGATTAGCGGGTCTGCGTGCCTTTGAATATCTTGTACTTTTTATATTTCTAGTTTTTAAAAAATAGAGTAGAATAGTTTTTTAGAATATATATGTATCTGGACAAAGAAGCAAGGAGCAAGGAGCAAAGAGAAGTATCGGATGCTGGAGCCAGTGGGAGCTTCAGAACGCCATGCCATGTGTGTTGTGTTTTTCCACTTAGGTTTTGACCGTCGGGTTTTTCGTGTGGCTCACGAAACCGACAATAGTTAAGGGCAAGGCTAAGGCATAGTTGTTTTGTGGTTGTTTTATTTCTTTACATATTATATATGCGTGGTTGTGATTCTCACAATGAAATAAAACAAGAGTTTTAATAATAGTTAATTATTGAAACAGATGTTTTTTAAAAGAAAACTGGCATTAAAGTTTTTCTCGTCAAAAACTTGGAAATCCTTTTTAGAAAAATCTTAGATCAGTGTTCTACCCACCTAATGGTACACCTTTCCTGTTAAACGGTACTCGGGTGTCGGAAGTGACCAAACCTTGGGCATTCGGGTTCAAACCATTACGGGGGAGTATGTGAAAGACTCTGCAATAATAGGGAGTCCCGCCCAGAGTTCACACTGTCTTAGGTAGTGCGATCTATTTTGGTGATAATCGGGAGTCCCGGCCCAAAATGCACTAGAGGGACTAAACATGCACGGTTCCTGTAACCGATGTTCCGCGGATCTAGGAGTCGTGTCCAGTTAGGATACGATTGGTATAGTTCTTACCTACCATAAATAGCATTGTCCCGGTGGGAAGTACCCAAACCTTGCATCGGGAAATGTGAAATATGGATCATAGTCTAATAATTTATTGTTTAAAAGGTAATAATTATTAGAAGATGTAATCAATACTGAATAGGTTTTATCTTTTTCCTTTTCCTGTAGATGTCTATTATATCTGTTATTCCGTTTTATTCACCAAGAGAGTCTCTAAGTCTCATCACTAGCAAGTGGAAGCTTTCAGGTCCAAACTTTGCTGTTTGGAAGATGTATCTGAAAAATGTTTTGGATGCACAGGGAAAGCTTCACATCATTGAGACATTGCCTCCAGAGCGACCAGGAGTAGATGCCCAGGATAGTGAATATGACACTTACTATCAGTATCTGACTGACGAATCTGATGTTATGTCGATTCTTGTTCTCACCGCATCATCCGAGTTTACGGACGATCTCCGTGAGAAGTCTTCTTATGAGGTTGTTCAAGGACTAAAGCAGAAGTTCAAGTTTAGTGAACGGATATGTCGCATGCTATTGATGAGGGAAATTCTTTTAGCCAAGATGAAAGAAAGTCAGCCTATTAGCGATCATCTCATTAACATGAGAAGGCTCTTAGATTGCTATGAGAGTTTTGGATCAAAATCAAAACCACATGAGCTAGTTATGCTCTTGTTCGGTTCCTTGTCGGACTATTACCTGAAAAGAGTAATGTATGTCCTCGGTGATTTTGAGATGACTGTCGCAGGGTTGCACGAAATCCTTATGTGCATTAGCGATGAGTTGAATCCAAATCAGCTAGAGTCAATAGTTTTGGACCCTATGCTGGAGGATGACTGGCTGGAAGAACTTGGAGAGATTTGTTTCCCAGACTGTGGTAGCAAGGATTCATGCGAGCACTCACTCGACATAGATCAGCTGGACATTGGTTCGCCCAATGATACAGGTATCTTTATGATAGATTGTCTTATTACTTCTTATGAATCATGGGTATTGGATACCGGATGTGGTCATCAAATATGCAATCATTTGCAGGGATTCAAGAGAAGTAAAAAGCTGAGATAAGGAGATATGGACCTGCGGGTAGGCGAAGGCTCCATGGTTGGTGCTGAAGCTGTAGGGACATATTGTCTTAGTTTGCCTCGGGTATGGTCTTAGAACTAGAACCTTGTTATTATTTTCCAAGACTAATTAAAAATATTATCTCGTTTGATTTACTAATAGACCGTGGATTTGCTTATGTTATGAATGAAAAGGTTATTTCATGTTTTAAAAATGATATTTTCTTCTTTAAAGCTACTCCAGAAAATGGTCTATATACGCTAAATCTAGATAACAAAGACATCTATCATATAAGTAAGAGATCAAAGAGTAACTTGAATCAAACTTACCTCTGGCATTGTCGTTTAGGACATATAAACGAGAAACGCATAGAGAAACTCCAAGATAACGGAATTCTAGAACCATTTGACTTGGAGTCATATTATGTTTGCGAATCTTGTTTGTCTGGTAAAATGGCAAAGCAGCCTTTCAACAGTGAGAATGAAAGGGCCAGCGAGTTATTAGGGATTATACACACAGATGTGTGTGGACCCTTTACTCCGGAGGCTAGAGGAGGATACCGGTATTTCATAACCTTTACTGACGACTTAAGTAGGTTCGGTTATGTCTACCTCATGAGACTTAAATCTGAAAGTTTTGACAAGTTCAAACAGTTTCAGAATGAGGTACAAAATCAGTTGGACAAGAAGATAAAGTCGCTTCGGTCGGATCGAGGTGGCAAGTATCTGAGTCAGGAATTCGACGATCATTTGAAGGAATGTGGGATTGTTTCACAACTCACACCTCCGTATACACCTCAGATGAATGGTGTATCAGAAAGGAGGAATCGTACACTGCTTGACATGGTACGATCAATGATGAGTCGGAGTTCACTACCATTGTCATTTTGGGGACACGCACTCGAGACAGCAGCGTTCATGTTGAACCGGGTTCCAACCAAATCGGTTGAAAAGACACCGTTCGAGGTATGGACGGGGAAAAAGCCCAAAATGTCTTTTCTAAAGGTTTGGGATGTGAGGTGTATGTTAAGCGAACATTCACGGATAAACTCAATCCCAAAATCAGATAAGTGTATCTTCGTGGGCTATCCCAAGGAAACCATGAGATACTATTTCTACAACCCAGATGAGAACAAAGTTTTTGTTGCTCGTAAAGGGGTATTCTTGGAGGAGAAGTTTCTAAACTCAAAGACTCCAAGAAAAGAAATAGAGCTTCAGGAAATTGAAGAGGAGGAGATTACACCACCACCGATAGTTGAACCTGTAGTTCAACAGAGAATTGTTGAACCTCAACCCGAGTCTGTGGCTGAGGAAGAAGTGCAAACACAAGACCTTCGCAGGTCTAGTAGGCCTCGTAATGAGCCAGATAGGTATCTAAGATTCCTAGTTGCTCAAGACGAAGGGGATCTATTAGAACCCACTACCTACCTAGACGCTGCCTCAGGTTTAGAATCTGAGAAATGGCTAGAAGCCATGAAGGCAGAGATGCAATCCATGTATGACAACCAAGTTTGGGAGTTAGTAGATTTGCCTCAGCACAGTAAAGCTGTTGGGTGCAAATGGGTCTTCAAGAAGAAGACAGACATGGATGGAAAGGTGCATACCTTTAAAGCAACGCTAGTGGCAAAAGGTTTCACGCAAACTCATGGTGTTGACTATGATAAAACTTTTTCCTCAGTGGCAATGCTTAAAACTATTAGGATCCTTATGGCCATATCAACATATTTTGATTATGAGATATGGCAGATGGATGTCAAAACTGCTTTCCTTAACGGGAAACTGACAGAGGATGTATATATGATGCAACCGGATGGTTTTGCAGATCCAAAGAACCCTAATAAAGTATGCAAGTTGCTTAAATCCATCTATGGACTAAAGCAAGCATCTAGAAGTTGGAACTTACACTTTGATGAGCGTATCAAAGAGTTTGGTTTTACCAAAAGTGAGTTCGAGTCGTGTGTTTATACTAAATTCAGTGAGAGCGCGGTAACCTTCCTAGTCTTGTATGTAGATGACATACTGTTAATAGGAAACATTATACCAGTATTACAAGGAGTAAAATCCTGGTTAGGTAAATGTTTTCAAATGAAAGACTTGGGAGAAACTGCTTATATACTGGGTATAAGGATCTATAGGAATAGATCTAAGCGGCTTATCGGACTTAGTCAAGGTACATATATTAACAAGGTCGTGAAAAGATTCATGATGGATGGATCCAAGAAAGGATTTATTCCTATGCAATCTAGCGCGATTTTGAGCAAGGCTCAATGTCCTGTGTCTAGTCAAGATCAGGACAAGATGAAATTGATACCATATGCCTCGGTAGTTGGTTCAATCATGTATGCCATGTAGTGTACTAGACCCGATGTTGCCTATTCTATCAATGTCACGAGTAGATATCAGCAAAATCCTGGTGAAGCTCATTGGGTGGCTGTCAAGAATATTCTCAAGTGCCTGACAAGGACGAAAGATATATTCCTAGTTTATGGAGGTTCGATGGATGAGCTAAGTGTAACTGGTTACACTGATGCTAGTTTCGAAACCGACAGAGACGACTTCAGGTCGTAGTCAGGATTTGTCTTTACCCTAAACGGAGGAGCTATATCTTGGAAGAGTCAGAAGCAAGATACAATAGCATATTCTACTACAGAGGCAGAGTATATTGCGGCAAGTGATGCGGCAAAAGAAGCTGTCTGGCTGAAGAATTTTATCTCGGATCTTAGAGTTGTTGCTAGTATCTCTAGACCAATCGATATATTCTGTGACAACTCGGGGGCTGTAGCGCAAGCTAAAGAACCTAGAGATCATCAACGTACTAGGCACGTACTCAGGAAATATCACCTCATCCGAGAGATTATTGGAAGAGATGATATTAGATTGTAAAAGATACCGACGGACGACAACGTTGCTGACCCGTTGACGAAGCCGCTAGCTAGGGCTAAGCATGAGAGGCATGCGAGTTCTATAGGAATGCAGTACTTGGAACATAGCAGCTAGTTCGTGTTTTTGATTATTACTATGGATGTAACTTGAAACCTTTTATTATGTATTTACATTTCATGGGATTGAAATAGGAGGTATTTACATAATGTTTTGTAGTTGTCCATTTTTAGCATGTTTAACCTATCCTTAACAAGTCAAGTTATGAATTGTCTAAATGCCCGTAGCTACTTAATGTAGTGGGAGCTACATTAGGGAGGTAACGCTATTATGGATATTTGATGATTTATTCGGGTATGAATAAAAGCACAAGGTTGTGACCAAGTATTCATAGATATTTATCAGGGGATAAATATTGGGGTGATCCGCATCGAGTTTACTTCATGGAGCGTTAACATAAGTAAACTTGATAGGTTGTCCTTAGACCTGAGATATTTGGTTTGGGGCGTGGTAACTTCTGTACTTTAGCATGTTCTAACGTCACGCCGTAACAGGGTGATCATAAGGGGCTTGTCTAGGTGTAGCGGAAGCCATGTGCTCAAATTGCAAATAGTCAATATGGAATTTGCACCTCCTTTTTTAGGAGAGATATTTTCTGAGCTCCTCAACGATTAAGACTACAGAAAATGCGTGGCCGCGCTCGGTTAGAATGATAGTTATTCGTTCAGTAAACCGTAACTGCAGAGTGTCGAAATCAGAGTCGAGAAAATCTGAGTATTTAATGAGATCCCCGCTCCATGTCAAATACTCACATTATGGAATATCGCGATGCAAAAGGAAAAGCCTAGATAGTCCAAAGTATGGATTATATCTCTAGATGTAAGAGATCTCATAGTCTGGTTAACCTAAGTGTCTGGCTAGGGACCTCCTTCGGCCAACGATGTACAAGGAGTGTTACTTATCTTGCACAAGTGGGAGTCTGTTAGATTATGTGCAGAGATAGATAACATGTATCATCGTGTCCAATACTATGTGGCACTAAAAGATCACACCGCTGCACACTCAAATAGAACCTTTTGGATTTTACCTTTTTGTGTATGACAATAATTAATAGTTTAATTAATTATTGAGAAAATAGAAAAATAATAAAAGATATTTATTATTTAAAAGGAGAAGTTGATATTTAGTTTAAATATTAACGAGACCAATTAATTAATAGTTATTAATTAATTAGAAAGGTCGAGAGTACTTTCTGTAATTGATTAATAGTTTAATTAAAGTTGGGCTTTAATTAAACGGGCTTAGACCTAATAAGGGTTTATTATATAAACCTTATTAAGCCTCATTAATCACATAACTCAATTACAAGATTAAAATGATAACCCTAAAAGCTCTCTCCCTCCTTTCTCTTTCTCGGCGGCGGCGCAAGAAACAAAACCGACCACCAAGGGCGGTGGCCGGCGGCGACGCACACACACACACACACGTGGATCTCGTTTTTGATCCGAGGTTTAATCCTTAGGCGGTCTAGCAGCCAGTTCGAGGTGGTGCAGTAGCGGTGGATAACCTGCAGCTGTCTAGACTCTAGAGGATTAAAGAAAAAGTTTTGGTTTGCATCAAGGTATAACTTTTCTAACCTTCTTCCTCTTTTAGTTTCTGTACGAGTTAGATGAGATCACTAGAGGGGGTTTTATTCCGCTGTGCATGTTTTTATACCCTACAAAACCCTTCAATATACGATTTGTCTTTTATTTTTTAGTCGCATAAGTTAAGCCAATGAATATAAGCTGATACAAACACTGATTTATTCCTACTATTTTTTATGCTTATGAAAAATTGTATTTTTGTAATGAATAATGGAATTATTATTCTTAGAAATGGTATGTGATTACACCTCTTCAGTTTTAGAATACAAACGATTGAATTAACATAAAGTCTAAAATGTATGAAAAGTTTTTGATATGTAACTAAACCAGAAATCTAATTCCATATTTGTGTGCTTCTTTATAATCACAGTGAAACTGAAAGTAGAGTACATTACAAAAATGGTTCCTGTGATTTATCAAAAATCACATTTTTCGTCCTTTATAATAAAAAATTACATAAATGATCCCTGTGGTAAGCATTTTGTAACACATTTGGTCCTTTGACCGTTATAGTTGACAAAGTTAGTGTTAAACTTTTCATAATGACTATTTTACCCTTTTCTCTCATATCACATTAAGTCCTTATGCTTTATGTTTGTTGCATTAATGGTCCTTTATAGAATATTTTTTAGTTTTATCACTTTTAATTAATTAACTTTTAGTTTTAATATTTTTTATGTCTTTTTATTATTATTGTATAATTAAATTCGTAAATTGATAAAAATATATATTTTGTTTGTTTTTATCCAAATTGATATTAATTATTTAAAGTTATTTTATTTTAAATGTATTTTTTAAGTCGTGTTAGTATTTTAAAGTCTTGATTCTTTTCTTTCTTTTTAAATAACTTCTTTATTCCTTTTGCCTAAAGCCCATTTAAATTACTTTTTAATTTCTCCATGTCTCTAAATTATTCAATTAATTTCAATCAACTTACATTTTCTATTTCTTTTTCATCACCCTTTTTACTTTTTGCATTTTATTAAAAAAATACTATGTACACTTTTTTTCAAATTTCTACGGTTTATAGTTTATTATACTTAGAAACATATTGGCATTTTTCTATTATCCTCTTTTCTTTCTTAGTTCTAAGTAAAAATAATAATGTTTGTGTTATTTTCAAGTAGCATAAAATAAATATTTTATTTTTGAGTCCATAAAATGTAATCAAAATACTATTCATGTTGTTTTGAAACAAATTTTATACTTAACCTTTTAAACTCGACGACAATGAAAAAATTTGTTCCTCTTTTTTTTCTTTTTTCTAGTTTACCAAATAATTTTATAAATATTAATAAATATAATCTTTATATTATAAAAATAGATTAGTTCTTCGATGGTTTCTAAATATATTTTTGTATATGTTAGTTTTTAGTTTAGTTGTATATTCTTATATAATCAGTGATAGGGTTATAGGATCTTGTAAATGCAATTGTTAAAACTTATAAGTAGTTTATTTGATAAAATATTCATACAAATATATTGAACACTTAATAACAAAGAGTACACATGGCTAATTGGTTTATAATCCGAAACTAGATTGAAAAGCCAATCCATACCCAACATGACTAATTGGTTTATGTTTATTGTCATCGAGTTTTAAAGATTAAGTATAAAATTTGTTTCAAAACAACATAAATAGTATTTTGATTACATTTTATGGACTCAAAATAAAATATTTATTTTATACTACTTGAAAATAACACAAACATTATTTTTTTACTTAGAACTAAGAAAAAAAAGAAAGTAATAGAAAAATACAAATTTATTTCTAAGTATAATAAACTATAAACCGTAGAAATTTGAAAAACAAAAAAAAACAAAATAAAATGCAAAAAACAAAAAGAAAAAAGGGTGATGAAAAAGAAATAGCAAATGTAAGTTGATTGAAAGCTTATGTTTTTCCGTTTATATGTGTTTTTCCGTTTAGTAGTATACTCATTAAGCGAAAGCTTACGTTTAGTATGTTGTGTTTGCAGGTAATCAGTTTCTAGCAAGGGTAAGACCCCAGTGCTTTGCAGAGTTGGATAGCTCCAAGTTTTTTAAACATAGTACTTTTAACACTACTTTTGTGAGACTGTTAGCACTAAGGTGTTGAAAGCTTGTTTTCCGCAAACCCTGTTCTTTTGAAAGTGCAAAATTTTAAGTAATAGAGTTTTAAAATCTATTTTAGAAAAGTGGTGTTACAGGTATAGACCTCCGGCAATGAAAACAAAAGACATAAAAAGAAGAGAAAATAAGTAAAAAGCTAGAAAAATAAATAACCAAGAAAATAATAATATAAAATCCAAATACATAGATAATTAAAAAAATAAACAAATATAATTTAAAAGGACATACATAATAATGAAAATATAATAAAGGAAAAAGGAGAAAAATAAAAGAAAAAAAGGAGGCAAAGGAAAATGCAATAGCAAAAAATATAGAAAAAGAAAACCTGAAAAATAAGAAATTCTAAGTAAACACCTCATAGATAAAAGGGAGTAACTTCACAAATAAAATGTCAAGTCTTATCGAAAGCCTAAGCTTGTCAAACCCTCGCCTTCTTATCCCTGTATCCTAATCCTTCTTCTCCAAGAGAGCCTGTCTGAGATCATGTCCTCAGAGAGAGAAAGCTCCTGCGGATCCGTTCTAACTCTGTCCTCCCACCTCAGAGAAGGCCGACCACGCTTTCTAGTGCCATCAACTAGAATCGATTCCACCCTCCTAACTGGCGCTGTTGGTTGTCTCCTTTTAACGTGTCCGAACCACCGCAGTTTCCCTTTTCTCAACTTGCTAACAATAGATGTCACTCCTAATTCGGTTCTAAAAACACTTATCGGGATTTTATCTAATAAGGTCTTCCCACAAGTCCATCTAAGCATCCTCATCTCGGCCACTTTCATCTTCTCCGCTTGCGCCTTTTTCAGAGGCCAACACTCGGATCCATATAACATGGCCGGTCTAACAGCCAGTCTGTAGAATTTTCCTTTAAGCTTAAGTGGTACTTTTTTTAAACAACCCATTTATTATATATTTTTTAAACAACCCGTTTATTATACGTACATTTATAGTATAATTAGATACATGTTCGTAAAACTTGATAAAATATTCAGGTAGAAGTCATAAAACTCAAACTCGACAACGATGAGTTCTCTTCAATATAAAGCTTGAACTTAAATTACTTCATAAAACTATAGCTCAGTTGCTCGGATTAAAACCCTTTATTTATTTCATGATTTTCATAAAATATTCAAAATAAGGAAAACCCTAAAGAAAAGATCTTTCATTTACAGATTGCAATTAAAAGACCTTTTCTTAAAACGATTTTCCTTATTTTAAGGATTTCATAATAAATAATGAACATTATTCAAGCCAAGGGGTTCCAATGGAGAAACATATCCCAGCAAGTGAGCTATAGTTTTATAAAGTAATGTGAGGTCATACTTTTGCAATTACAAGGTTTACACATACGAAACTCAGTTAACATCAAAATGCAGGGAAGATAAAACTTCATGGTGAATTTGGTTTCAAATGGTAGAAGCAAAATCAAGGGACTTTTTTCCATCATGAGAATTAGCAAAGAAGTTGTTCATGTAATCTTGAAATATGACTTCTTTATATCGAGCCACTCCGTCACGTGCCACCAGCTCAGCCAACGGTCCGACTTTCACCACAGGCAGCGGTGTGTTGAATATCGGAACCGACACTCTTGACTCAACGCTTGTGGTTCGCACCCTATGTTCTGCACTTTTGTACCTCCCGTTGCTCAGAATCTAACATTAAAACACCAAAAATCAAAGTTAGATTGTTTAAGAAAATGGTGAAAAGGCTCACATTTTATATATTCACAAAATGAATATTAACCTGTAGTGTATCACCAATGTTGATGACCAAAGCACCGTGGATGGGTGGAATCTCGATCCAATCTTCATTTCCCAGTGATGTGTTTTCGCCTTTTTTGACATATAATCCACCAATGCCATCTTGTAGGAGCACCGTCAGCGTGCCCATATCCGAGTGCCGTCCCACACCAACGGTTAGCTCGGGGTCTGGACAGGTTGGGTAGAAGTTCATGTTGACCATCCTTAAACCAATAAGTGATTGAAGTGTTGAGTCTTCTAGTTTTACTCCAAGGTTCCCAATGAGTGCTTGTAATAGCCTTTTCACCATCTCTGTTGATGTCTTTAAGTACTCAAGCGCCACCTCCCTACGAAAGCATGGACAAACAGATTGATAAATGATTATGACACACACAGAGACGAGAAAATAGCAAGCTAGATTTTATAACTAGTTTCGGATTCTTACTTGCATTCATTAGGCCAAAACTTGAGAGCATCACCATCATTGGTATATGTCATGCTAACATAGTCTTTCCACTCCAAAGCCTTCTCTTTCTCAGGAACAAAGCTAGTACCATACTTCACCATGGGACTTGGGCTAAGCCCTTTGAGATACACCGCCTTCTTTTCGGCTGGTTGGCTGAAAAACCGGTGTGCAGACACTTTAAGCGACTCCAGGAGCTCCAAAGGGACACCGTGGTTCACCACCTGGAAGAAGCCAAGAGTTTCAGCAGCATGGGCAATGGCCTTGACCACTTGATCATGGTTAGGACCATCGAGCTCTGATAGATCAATGGTCATGTTTTCAAGCGGCACGGATCTATCTTGCTTGTTGATACGCTGGTGGGGTGGTTGAATGTACTGACATGGAACCTCCTTGAGGCCCGAGTCCACCAGACCTTTGACTCCATTCCCGTCTTTCACCACAAACTTGAACAGGGAACCCTCATCATTGATTCCTGGAGCCATTTCTAGAATTGCAAATATGCTTCTCTCTTTGCTTCTTGCTTAAGCCTACCTCAGGTATGCCAATATATAGTCATCTGTGTCATAATTTTTTATAATTTTCTTAATGTATTTTATTAATCATGCTGGAATTACTTCCTGCTATTATTTAAGGCATGGTCCTGGCCTCATCTGTTGGATATTATAAAGACTGACTGCCACAGATGGAAAATACTCTTCTAAACATTAACTTCAAGATCATTATTTCCTAGAGTTCTAAAATTTGAATTTTTATAAATTAATGAAATCAGCACGTGTACAATGTACCTGAGCCAAATAGGGGGGCGGGCATATGTCCCAATCAACTCGTTATTACATCTTGTGAAATATTCTGTGTCCGCACCAAGGGTCGGAAGGTTGAGTAATGACTAGAATTGGGTTCGAGTTGTAGTGGGTTATTAAGTAATTTAACAATTTGCTAGAAACAGGTTGGGCCTGGTTAGTAGGTTGACCCGTTAACACTATTTTATTCGTTTCTCGATTTTTTTTTTTAAATAACAAGTAATGGTTGATTACCCCATACAAGGCAAAAAACAGACTTAACTACTGAAACATTTTAGCGAATAATAAATTATAATGGAAAAAAGCAAACATGCGCAAAATCAAGCTAAAAGGCCCATCTTTAGCCTTAAGAGACTTTTTCTCTGATTCAACAATCAACATACAAAGGAGGATGGTGCTAAAAAGACAAAACCTGGGAGTCAACAGTCCATTTAAGGTTTGCTTAGAATGCAACTTTAGTCCTTTAAGTCTACAATGCTCTTGAATGCACGCTTTAAAAATCTTTTTAGAAGATAAAGAGGATAAAAAGACACAATTACCCTCATGTAGCACCAACTACATCTAGAAATAGGTTGGTGCTACAAAGTCAAAACCTCAAAGCTATCAGTCTGTTATGCTTGTCAAAGTCTCTCAATAAATTTGTGGCATGAATCAGAACACTAATCCATTCCAAAGTCAACAAGGCTATGTGCTTCATTTGTGCTTAGTTGCATATTTCTTAATTCTCAATCTCTTTGAATTAGGCTGACAGTTTCTTCCAATTTCCCTATTTAGTGTTAAAATTATAATCTAGACTTATAATTATACCAAGGGATGGGATGGTTAGTAGAAGGTGTGTTGGTTAGGAACTTAAGAAGTTGGCACTTACTCTCGATGGTTTTTATGAACAATATTTGTGTTCAGACCTCTTTTGCTTCTCCGGAATTATTTCTGTGTTTATATTTATAAGCAGAATTTACAACCTTCAATCCTGCGAAACTTTATATCTTATAACTACTTCCTCACCAAGTTCCTTACAGAATTAGGTATCCCTTGGAGAATTATAGTGACAGAGGGAGTTTATTTGGTGTTACATGCATTAATTATTCATCAAATGAGCAAGAAGCTCGAATCAGAAATTAAAAATTAGCTAAAACATTATTGAATAAGAACTGACCTCTCAGATGCAACCAAGAATCCAAGACTAAAACATTCGTAGAAGTAGCCGTGATAAACTTCTGAAAGAAAACTTCATTTGAAACAAGGTATGATTGAAGGGATACAATTTGTCAAAACTGCAAACACTAACCAGATATTGTCAGCATATCATCTCAAGTATCCTCAGATTTTTGTAATTTCTCTTCCACTTCATTTCACCTAACTTTTAATTTGTACGATGTGATTAAAGAACAAGTTATAATGCAGTTAACGTGTGCAGAAGTTTAGTTACGGCATAAAATGTAACCTGTAGTGAATGACGACCAATGCACCATGGATGGACTGAATCTAAATCTACTCTTCATTTCCCATTAATGCATTTTAGCCCTTTTTTCACAAATTATCCCCTGATGTCATCTTGTAAAAGCACCATTAGAAAGCCCACATCCGAGTGGCACCCACATCCTCAGGGTAAGGACATGTTGGGCAGAAGTTGACATCGACCACCCTTGAACCAATAAGCTCATTGTTGGACTTCCAGGTTCATAAAGAGTGCCTGTAAAAGCCTTTTCAGCACTTGTTTGATGTTTTTTAACTACTTGATCCCGAATTCCTACAAAGATACAAAGGTGAAAAATACTATAACATTAAGAGACGAAAAAATACCAAAATTTATACATCTACTTTTGGATTTCTAGGTAAAGTGATCAGGCCGGAACTAATGTGGTAACAGAGGGCTTACATTTCTTCCCAAGCATCGTAGAGATTACTAAATAAAATGAGCTCCACAACCCAACTCGCAGTATTTTGGGTATCAACATTAAGTTTCAACAAGTATTTCCATGGAAACACAGGATCAACATGCTTCACCTAATCATGTTTCAAAGCCAACAGACAGGAAAACATTAAGGGTAATTTAATCAAAACAGTTGGAAGGCATTATCAAACATCCCACCTTGACAACAATAAAAAATGTCGCTTGATAATTAGGTTGCAAAATGAGTTAATCACAGTAATTACAAGTAGTACGAGCAGACTGCTCGTCATCACATTTCCTAGCCAGCATACAAGAAAACATGTGATTATAGATCTCGAATTGTAACCAACGCCCGGATGGGGCATTTTATCAAACAGTAAAAGGACCTTATCCAAGAACAAAGATTTCTCACTATTACTCGATCAACAATAACATAAGCGGCGAACTACTGGATTCACGTGGGTATTCCTTCAAGTAAATGGTGATTGAAAACGCTGCGCCATCAATACGTGATTCCGGTGCGAGGCACCAAAAAAAAACAGTTAGGATAAACAGGGATTGAACCTGACGTGAATCGAACACGCAACCTTCTGATCTGGAGTCAGACGCGCTACCATTGCGCCACAGATCCTATTTATGCTTTGACCTTTCTCCGAATCTAAATAGCATCGCATTAATAGACATTTACGGGATTATTTTAATATTATCTATTCGGATTACATAATTTTTGTGAATTAAATAAGTAATCTGAATAGCCGGTACATAGTTTATTTCAGTAACAAACAAATAAATTGATCTGTATATAATAGATTTTTTTTTTACATAATAAATATTTTTTATCTGGACCATTATACCATTAAATATGTAGACTTGAGTAAAAGATAATAGGATTCTAGGAATATAAAAGTCACAATTATTATGTATGGCAAAATTTTATTGTGTACAAATCAACTTCCTTTTTACAAGAGCAAGTGTTATTTACATATCATGTATTTGTTTTACTACCCTCTCTACAATTGTATTCCCTAACAACTTGCAAAAACCAATTGTTGGCATTAAAAAAAGTCATAAACATATATTATGGTAATGGTTAAGCGTCTTCCATCTTGAAATCCAAGTTTTTAGTAAAGTTTTGTACTTGAGGAGTAGCCTTGAAGAGCCGATCCCGTTAATCACTATGTTCATGTTTGATATTCTATTAATATGTCTATTGGCCGTACTTGTTTTGACTTCATTTTGTGGCAATCGATCCCAATAGTTACTGCCTCCAATTTTTTTCTAACATATTTGAAGAAAATACCATCGACAAGAGTGTTAAGATGAAGATATGTTTCTGTTGCAATAAAGTTTTGAGACTTTTTCAACCACTTATGACAAAATCAAAACATCCCTTCATCGATTAGAAGACTCTCCTAAAAGTAATGTAACCAATCAACCTTTTTGTGATTTCAAAATTCATATGCTGTTGGAGAGAGGATTGTTTACACAAGTATTCATTATTCAATGCTTGGATAACCACCGGAGCATGTAGCAATCATTTTGAGTCAAGTACGAGCGACACGAATTTGATTTAGGATAATCTCGATGGTAGTTAAATCGGTAAAAAAATAATTACCTTTTATTGAATTACTTGTACATCTGATAATATGTAATATAGTTATATTAATTCTTATGTTATCTGACACCAGGGCCGGCCCATTAAGGGTGCAAGATGTGCCCTTGCACAGGGCCCATCAAATCTTAGGGGCCCAACAATTTTATAAAGTGCATGTTATATATGTAATTATGTATTGGGACATTGGTTTTTAATTAAAGTATTGGGCTATTGAAATTTCAGAAATATGGGCCCAATTTAAATAGGGATTTAGATCGTAAGACGTAAGGGTATCCCACTCGTCTTCGGTCCTTACGCAGCCACGCACACGCAGAGTTGCAGAAGGCCGACTTCGAGAATCGAGAGAGGGAGAGCGATCGACGATGATGGTTGGAATTTTCGAGAGTGAATTTCCGATTTCCAAGACCTTCACTCGATTACTCACTACTCCGAACCTAGAAGATGAAAATTGAAAGGGTTAAGGGTGGATGTTCGAGTGTTCGACTCACTTACTGCCTTTTTGTTCGAGTGTTCTACTCGGTGACTCCCATTCGAGCCTTCTTGTTCGACAGTTGGAGTGTTCGACTCACTGCCACAGTGCCACACACAATTGCTCTTGATCGACTGCTTCACAGCCTTCACTTATCAGGTATGCCTTCTTGTTCCTATTATTTTCCTTTAATTTTTCTGAAATTATGTATTGTTTCTTTAATCCTTTTATCTATTGACTATTGTTGATTGTCTATTAATCTACATAATCTTTCTGAAATTATCTATTAATCTAGCAATGTAGCATAATCTAAGATTAATTAATTTTTCTGAAATTATCTAAGATTATTTGAAGTATTGAATTTATAAGATCATTGTAAAATATGAATTTAAAAAATATGATTATCAATGTTTTTTATTTATTTTTTATTCTGCTTTATCAATGTTTTATCATTGTAAAATATGAACTTAAAAACTATGATTATCAATGTTTTTAATTCTGTTTTTCATTTATTTTATATTCTGTTTTATCAATGTTTTATCATTGTAGCATACTCTAAGATTATCAATGTTTTGTATTTATTTTTTATTCTGTTATTTAATATGAGGATTGAGGAATAAATCAGATTTTACCTTAAAATTCAAGTTATTTGCTTGGCTGCACAAGTGACAAGAGTGTAAAAGTTAGGAAAGAAAATTATACAAATCACAACCTTCTTACAGGTGTGTTCTTTTCTTTTTAAACTTTATTATGCCTCATGGACTTAGAAAATATGCTTCTGGTTATGAAAAACGTAACAATATTATGCCTTATGGACTTACATTAAATATTGAATGAAAATTCAGTTTTTTCTTTATTTATAGGGCCTCTTTTAGTTAAATTGTACAGGGCCTCCAAAATCTCGGGACCGGCCCTGTCTGACACTCACCTGAATGGCTACAGCAAACAGATATAATGTTCGGGCTCTTCATGGTCGTTTGAGTTACCTATAACACAATACCTATGTTTAGTCACGTCACACAAGTACAATTAATAATATACCAATATTAATCCCCTAATGATGCCCTTATTTCATTTATAACCCTAAATGAACATCCCGTACAACGACACAACGAAAAACAGCAAAAACTAAGATCTGTCCCTGGGCAACACCCTTACGGCCGTAAGGGAGGGCCTTGCGGCCGTGAGCCCCTTTCCAAACCCCCTTTGCGGCCGCAAAGGGTCCCCTTGCGCCTGCAAGCACGCTGTTACAGTTCAGTGTCGATTTCTAGCCCTATTTTGGCCATATTTATACCAAACTCAATTCCGGTACTTACAATTCGATTTCCAGTACTTCCATATCAACTAAGGTATCATTATAAATCTAGAAACATACATTTAACAAACTCTAACCAAAAAATCAAGGTATGAGATCAAATTCTTCTTATTTGACTCATTTGAAACTATTTATGGATAGGATCAAAATTAACATTTTAATTCATGAATTTGGATTCTAATCACTTAGAAATGGTGTAGGAACAAATTAGAACATATGAATTCACTTTTTGAATCCAATTTCAGATTTAACTAAGTTTGACCTAGCTTCAATAACTCAGGAACAAAGATGAGCTATGGAAGAATGAACTTACAAATGATATAAGGATGATGAAGATGATAGAATTGAGATCAGATATGAGCTTGAATCACTGCTGTGGAAGAAGGTTTATTGATCTCTTCTATGTTTCCTCCTTCAAAGTTCAAGAACCAAAGTGAAGTATGTGTTAATGTGGGTATATCGTATGTTTTTGTAGTTAGAGTAAGGGGAAACCGACTTTGGTTTCTCAATTACCCACAAGAGGTATTTTGTTTCCCTTTTCAACTTACAATTTTACACTCGTTTGCCCGTTTCAACTAACGGGATATTTTCAAATCCTTATTCAAAACCGTTTACTAATATATTAACTTTATTCATTTTCGATATTATTTTAATATCACCATTTCTTAATTATTTTCATAATAATTTAATATTAACTTAATCAAATAAATTCTAATCCTCATTATTAATTTGAGATTCGAACGTACCGAGAGTATATACAACTAAGCCCGTTTGAGTATGTTACAAGGATGTTTCCTTATTTAAGTCTTACTAAATACTTGCACTCAAAGTAGGAATTAGCAAAGATCAAAGGTCTACGTCTCTTGCAGGATGTGTAAAGGGGCGAAACCCATTGGTGCCCGTCCCAGATCAAACTTGTTTGGGTCTAATTATATATAGGATAAATAAACACAAATTCATTTACTTTTTTACCAATTTAACTACCATCCAGATTATCCTAAATCAAATTCTGTGTCGCTCGTAGTTGAGTCAAAGTGATCTCTACATAATCAGTGGTTATCCAAGCATTGAATACTTGCGTAAACAAATCTCTCCAACAGCATATGCATGTAGAAATTACAAAAAAGTTGATTGATTACCTTACCTTTAGGAGAGTCTTCTAATTGATGAATGGATGCTTTGATTTTGTCCTAAGTGGTGGACAAAACTTTATTGCAACAGAAACATATCTTTATCTGATGTTAAGGTTCTTGTTGATGGTATTGTTTGCAAATAACGATTACGAAATCAAAACAACTGCAGCCCATAAACACGTATATAGAAAATCAACTTAACAGGTTCGGCTCCTCAAGCCTACTCCCTAAATGAAAAACTTCAATAAGAACTTGGATTACAAGATGGAGAGGCTTAACCGTTACAATAATATATGTTTATGACTCTCTTTTTTAAACCAAAAATGGGTTTTTGCAAGTTGTTAGGAAATACACTTGTAGAGAGGGTAGTGAGAATCAATACTCGGATCTCCAAACCATCATGTACAAAAAACTATCCTTGAATTCTACCCTATAAAAAGGTTACTAGACATAATATTGCAAGATAATATATTGATATTAGTTTGGACATTTGAGACTCTATTTTGTGTTTGTATTTCTATTTATAGACATCCACATTTATTTTGGGTCAATAACTACCAAAATTAGTTATCACTACTTTTGGCGGGGTTGTCATTTTGTGACATTTATACAAATAGGCCGGTCAAATGCAGAGTCAGCTTCAACATTAGAGTCGGCGTGCTGAAGACTCAAAACGAAGAGCCACTCAACATTTCTGTTTAGCTTTTGAGGCTTTCTCCCGAGCTGTGAGGGACCATCACCAGGGTTAACAAATAAGGGGTGTGAAAATCACGTTCAAATCACTAACAATTGTGATCACCATGATTAAAGAGTTTGTCTTGAGGGATGAATAATGGCAATCATTTCTAATGTATAATCAAAGGAAAATATGTAGCAATAATAAGGGGTATCTGGTCTCAGAATGTGTTTAGGGAAGGTGGGTTCACAAGAGGCGATCACGTGAAAAGTGTTTTCAGAAGTTAAGGCATAAGCAATCAAGATTTGACTACATATTGATACAACGGTCAAGTATAAATGGGAATCAATATTAGATGTGTGTGTGTGTGTGTGTGTGATCATATCATAAATAATTATAAAGATGACGTATAAAGAGTTCACTTAACTACTCAGTTTTTTTACTAAGGCCGCCCAACTATTGAGATTAATTTGAAGGCCACTCAAGTTTGTATCCAGTTTCATGTATAAGAAATTAGGCTAAAAAACATGCCGGATTCATGGATGGTTGCTTTTTCAATTCTATAAAGTAAAGAAGTTATTATACAGTAAAATAAAGTTAAGGACATTTTCAGCATTGAACATGTTGGTATAAAGGGGTTTCAGTAGTTGGGTGACCATGATGAAAAAAAGTTAAATACTTGGACGTATATAATCCCATTATTATAACACAAACAGAAGATAAAATAGCTAAAATTTACCAACTAGTTAAGGATTCTGACATGTATTCATAGGCGAAAACTGCAGAGTATCGAGATCACTGGAGTCCGTCATGCTAACATGATCTTTCCACTCTAAAGCTTTTTCTCTCTCTCTCTCGGGAACAAAGCTACTCCCATACTTTATCCTGGAACCCCTTTGAGATACACCATCTGAAAGAACCCAAGAGTTTCAGCAGTACGGGAATAGCCTTGACCATTTGGTCATGGTCAGGACCGTTAAGCTCTCAGTGTAACTGTGGTTGCTTATTGATACGCTGGTGGTAGCCATTTCACCATCTAGTAATAAGACGATTTAAGCACTGGAGCACACCTTCCTACCAAAATACAAGCCTAAAACATATTGTAACACAAACTGGTGAGAAAATAGCTAAATTTAAATGTTAGATTCTTACTGAATTGATGAGGCCAAAACTTACATAGTAGCACTGGCCTTGAATTTCTTCCTAAGAGATCAGTCACACGGAAACACGTTAACCAAATCATTGCTCTTAGGCCACAACAGACGAAAAAACACCAAACCACATAAAGATTTTACATGTTGAAGACTTCCAGGTAGGATGGTTTTATCAAGCACTTGAATCGCATTTGACCGCAATAATCAGTCGCTTGATGATCGATGGACAAAATGAGCCAATATTCATAAGTCGCTTGATGAAAAAAAAAATTAATAAGTCTCCGCCAGCATACAAGAAAACAAGTCTTAAAAAATCTTGCGAATTTTTACTAAGACCCAGTTGCGGCATTTAATCAAACAGTCTCAAAAACCCCGTTTTAATGAAGATCAAGATTCACGAGGAATGTTGAAGAAGGGTTAGGGTTTTTATCGATCGTGACTAATTTGCATGGAAAAAAAGAAAGAGGATAAACAGGGATTGAACCTGACGTGAATCGAACACGCAACCTTCTGATCTGGAGTCAGACGCGCTACCATTGCGCCACAGATCCTTTTGTGATTTGACCTCTGAGCATAATAGATCACCGATAACGACTGCATTTTGTAGTAGATATATATACTGTTGGTCAATTCTGTAAATTGTTCATGCTATCATATAATAAAACAAATTGAATACTTGTATTACTAATCCCGTAAAAAGTTATTATGTATTGTATACGTATATTTGTATAATATGATATGATTGTATAATAAAATAATGTATAAAGAAAAGAGATAGTATGATGCAGAAAATGTATTATATATGAATGATTTAGCAATATTTTATATTCTTGTTTAGTTATGAGAATAAGGTAAACCAGATTAGATGAACTTGTTATACACAACTTGTTTAAAAATTTATAAATATTAAATATTTATAAGAAGATATATTATAAGATCATAAGACGTGAATTAAGTTAAAAGATATATCAAATATGATAAACTAGATTAGATGACCGTGTTTATAATGGGGAAATTATCCGTAATGTTAACATCACCTATTTTAAATGATGTTACACTCACAAACCATTTTAATGAAGGAAAGTTGTATCATTCCATAATTACTTATTAAACTAGCTTATAAGTATAATATCACATCGCCAATATTAGGTGATTTTAATATTACGGATTATTTTTACTTAATTAATTCGCTTTTAATTTCTTACCACTCTTCGATTATGGTTTGCTGTTCTGGCTATATTGAATTTACATTTATGCTTCTGATTTCGTTTATAATCTAAAAGATTTTGTTTTATATCATAATCATTAATCTTCTATTTACAATTACTTTTTAGAAAAATGCATTCTTTAAACAGGGTATAGGTTATTTCAAAAAAAGAAAAGTAATTACAATCTTTATTTAAACATTTCCATAAATCTTTAAATAAGGAAAATGATTAAAGAAAAGGTCTTTCAAATGCAAATACATAGTTTACACATAAGAAACTCAGTTAAGATCAAAATGCAGGGAAAATAAAACTTCATGATGAATTTGGTTTCAAATGGTAGAAGCAAAATCAAGGGACTTTTTTCCATCATGAGAATTAGCAAAGAAGTTGTTCATGTAATCTTGAAATATGACTTCTTTATATCGAGCCACTCCATCACGTGCCACCAGCTCAGCCAACGGTCCGACTTTCACCACAGGCAGCGGTGTGTTGAATATCGGAACCGACACTCTTGACTCAACGCTTGTGGTTCGCACCCTATGTTCCGCACTTTTGTACCTGCCGTTGCTCAGAATCTAACACAAAAACACCAAAACCATTGTTTATACAGCCTGTGTAAGATAATGGTAAAACCGCTCACATTTAATAATTCACAAAATGAATATTGACCTGTAGTGTATCACCAATGTTGATGACCAAAGCACCGTGGATGGGTGGAATCTCGATCCAATCTTCATTTCCCAATGACGTGTTTTCGCCTTTTTTGACATATAATCCACCAATGCCATCTTGTAGGAGCACCGTCAGCGTGCCCATATCCGAGTGCCGACCCACACCAACGGTTAGCTCGGGGTTCGGACAGGTTGGGTAGAAGTTCATGTTGACCATCCTTAAACCAATAAGTGACTCGACTGTTGAGTCTTCTAGTTTTACTCCAAGGTTCCCAATGAGTGCTTGCAATAGCCTTTTCACCATCTCTGCTGATGTCTTTAAGTACTCAAGCGCCACCTCCCTATGAAAGTATGGACAAACAGATTGATAAATGATTATAACACACACACACAGACACACGAAAAAAGCTAGCTAGATTTATAACTAGTTTCGGATTCTTACTTGCATTCATTAGGCCAAAACTTGAGCGCATCACCATCATTGGTATATGTCATGCTAACATAGTCTTTCCACTCCAAAGCCTTTTCTTTCTCAGGAACAAAGCTAGTCCCATACTTCACCATGGGACTTGGGCTAAGCCCTTTGAGATACACCGCCTTATTTTCGGCTGGTTGGCTGAAGAACCGGTGTGCAGACACTTTAAGCGACTCCAGGAGCTCCAAAGGGACACCATGGTTCACTACCTGGAAGAAGCCAAGAGTTTCAGCAGCATGGGCAATGGCCTTGACCACTTGATCATGGTTAGGACCATCAAGCTCTGATAGATCAATGGTCATGTTTTCAAGCGGCACGGCTCTGTCTTGCTTGTTGATACGCTGGTGGGGTGGTTGGATGTACTGACATGGAACCTCCTTGAGGCCAGAGTCCACCAGACCTTTGACACCATTCCCGTCTTTCACCACAAACTTGAACAGTGAACTCTCATCATGGATTCCTGGAGCCATTTCTAGAACTGCAAATATGCTTCTCTCTATGCTTCTTGCCTAAGTCTACCTCAAGCATGCCCATATATAGTTAGCTCAGATGATTCCTTTATAATTTTCTTAGGTTATTTATTAATCATGTTGGAATTACTAACTGTTATATTTGTATAAGGCATGGTCCTGACCATATTGAATTATTGGCTATTATAAGGACTCAGGAACATAGTGGTAAGAATGAATGAAAAGCAATGATTAATTAATGATCGATTTATTAGAATTAATTAATCAAGGAAGAATACCACCAACATTTATGAATGAATAAAAAATATACATAGATAGATAATTCTGTATCTAAACATTCTGAATTAAGACAAAAGAACTTTGAGATCTTTATTTCTGAGCGTTCTTGAATGTAAATTCTCATAAACTAATTCAAATTGGCATGTCACCATGTAAGGGGGCGAGGGCGCGAAACGAGTTGAGTAACTAGTCAAAACGAGTTTGGAACTAAACTTGGTAAATTCGAATGTGTGTGTGTGTCCGTATATACACCTTTACGAACTTGTCAAATAATATTTAATGTTTTTTTAAATTTTAACAGGTTGCTCAACAAAATAACTAAAACAAAGAAAAAGTAATCTTTAATTAAATAAAAACTTGATAAGAAAAAGCAGATTCAATTTCAACAGTATCACAAATGTCAGACAGACTTACCTCAAGGACTTAGGCTGTATCGCTGGAGAAAAAAAAATGTCATAAACTCACAATAATACAGATATTTATACACCAGACATGAAATAGCATTTATTAACATTCATAAATGCTAGATATGATATTAAAGTATATAATATGTGTTTATCCATTAATTTTAATATACAAGATATATTATATTTTATGTATCATATAATACAGTAACATAACCTATGTATTACATAAATATTAATACACGCATAGATATAAATGTTTTCGTGTGTGTATGCATTATGAATTTATGTACGTATATGATGACAAAACACATATATCAATCAATTTTTCAACCTAATAAACTGGGCAATGGTTCGTTTAAGCTAACGATTCGTTATCTATATCTATAGTATAGTACGTAAAAACATTTAGTCAATATCCCTCAGTTAGGGATGTAAACTCGTGAGCTACCTCAGATCATTAATGGCTCGAAACGAGCCAAGCCTTAATGAGCTTGACTTCTAGCCTTGACTAAAGTTCATTAAGTAAGTGAGTTCGAGGTCGAGCCTCAAAGAGTGGGCTCATGAGCCTAAACAGGCTTCATATACAAAATTAATTTATTTCTTATATGTATATTCTCTTAATCAAAAATTAAAAATAATAACCCGAGCCTAAACGAGCAGCCCTTCATACATCTTATACGAACCGAGCTTGAGCTCAAGCCTAAAAAATCCTAAACAAGCCTAGCTCGATATGTACCATGTTCGAGCTCCGCTTGACTCATTTACATCCGTACCTCTCATATAAAACTAAATGAAAACTATTATATAAAGTCAATTAGATCATTATATACCATCTTTACAGCTAAACTTCCATATTTAAAAAATCAAATTTATGCAAATTACATTCCAACTTATAAGATATAGAATACAACTTAAAATAACAAATAAAAAGAATTTCTACTAAAATAATATAATAAATACTCAATCGTGAATTTTAAGGGCAAGTATTAAAAAATACCTATAACTAGAACTCATGAACCTGCATAACCTATAACCTGAATTTATAAACATGGATTTTCTAAACTGCTCATATAAACAAAATGCAATAGAATAATTATCTGCTACTTTGTGTCGCCGATATAAAATCATTCCTGTTTCCATTACTTACTTTCTAAACACCTCCAACCAAGCACCCTCGATCCATTGGGGTGGTGGTGGTGGGTGGGGGGAAGATGACCTAATCAGTAAATTATATAGAATATATGTTGGTGCTAAAAAGTCAAAACCTCAAAGCCAACATTCTATTATGCATGTAAAGCATCTCAACAACTTGTGGCATGAATCAGAACACTATTCCATTCCATAGTCAACCAGTCCCTGTGTTTCATTTCTGTTTAGTCGCATATTTCTTAATTTTTAAATATCTTATATATCGGAAGACATTTACTTCTGATTTCCCTATCTAAACCTCCAATGCTGCAGAAGTTTTGTTTTCAAGTAACTTCTTGCCAAGTTCATCCCTCTATGACGTTGAGGGTTCAAGTCCCGTCGTGGAGATAGGTTTTCCGTTAGAAAAAGCAATTTCTCGCCAAGTTCCTTGAAGAATTTGGAACCCTGAAGAGGGATTGAGGAAGCTCTTAAGTTCTTTTGAGTTACAGGCACAAGTAATGCTTCACATGAGTAGGAACCCTAATCAGAAATTATAAATCAGGGTTCTTTTGGTAAACAATTGAATAAGAGTGATCGAACAAGCTAATAGTATTACCAATATGGATCAGAACTGCCCTCACAGATGCAGCTAAGAGATCCAAGAGTAAAACATTAAAGAACATGAACTCTGTCAAATTATTAAAATCCTTTATAGCTAAAAACAAGGGTGGTTAATAAACTGCTAAGCAGAGTATATATTAGATTTGAACACGATGAGCCACAAGGCGAGTCGCCTTGAACCTTTTGGAAATAACAGTCAGTCATCAAGATCATGTCTATCAGCTACTAGCTTGAAGCTTTAAGCTACTACGTGCGAAAGAGCCTCATGCATAATAAAACTAGAAAGGGGCAAGTGGGCAACAAAGTTTAATTTTTTGACAAAATATCGTCAGCAAACACAAAGCAAATAGTGTCAGCATAACCTCTCAACTATTCTCTGATTTCTGCAAATTCTCTTCTACTACAGTCCACATATGAGCATTTTTTGGAAACCTCTCCTTCATCTGCCCAACAAGCTCCCTTGCCTCTTGAACCTTGGAACTTTTGGCAAGCCCTTCAACAAGCAACTTCATAGTCGAAAATTTTGGTACCCAATCTTTCTCCATACTCTGCTTGCAAACCTTCAATGCTGCTTCAAAATCACCATCTTTGCACATGTAATTAACCAGTGTGAAATAGCAATCACTGTCGGGTTTGAAGCCACTTTTGATCATTTTGTTAAACAAGTCTTTGGCTTTATCCAACTTTCCCTCCTTGCAATATCCATGAATCAAATGACAATAAGTGACTGAATTTGGCTTCATCCCACTTAACATAAGCCCATCAAGCAGCTCATTTGCTTCCTCAGTTTTCTTGAGCTTACACAGGCTTTGAATTCTAGTGTTATGTGTTCCAATCCCTACAGGCACTTCATGCTTCCTCATCATCTCCAACACCTTTCCAACCTCTTCAGCCTTCAATTCCTTATAGAATCCCGCAATCAGAGTGCCGAACGTAGTCGCATTCGGCTTACATTTCTTCCTAACCATTTCTGAAATCACCGAATAGCACGAGCTAGATGAACCCGACTCACAAAATGACTTGATGACAGTATTATAAGTGTCAAGATTGGGCGTCACCCCGTATTTCCCTGGAAACTCCAGATAAACACGCTTTACCTCATCATATTGCTTGGCCACCATACACGAAAACAACAAAGCATTTAAAGATTTCGCATTCTGAGGAATACCCAGTTGAGACATTTTATCAAACAGTTGGAAGGCATTATCCAACAAACCAGCTTGACCGTAATAAACAATCGCGTGAGCAATGAACTTCTCGTTATTCAAATCGGGTCGGGTTTCAAGCAACTCTTCGATGAAGTCACGTATGCCCTTAAAGTAATTCAAATCAGCAAGCTTCGAAATGGCGATTGAAAAAGCTATGCGATCAAGATGGGATTCGGGTGTGAGTGAAGCTGCTCGGCAGATTTCGATTATACGTTCCGGGTTCTTTTCCGTTTTAAGGAGAGAAAGAGCGGCGCGTGATTTATCTTTGCTGGAGAGAGGAGTGGTGGAATCAGGGCTTAGAATCGACGACAAATACCGAGACTGAAACAGACCAAAGGAAGTGAACCGTCGACGATAACAAGTGTTCGTCCATCGGAGCTTCAATATGGAAACCATTGATGTTCAAAACTGGAAACCTTGTAAGCGAAGGGGTTTAGGACCAAACTTTACGTACCCCGTAGGGCTTTTGTTAAAAGGGACGAAACGAAACCTAAATAAAATTTTATATGCTTTTTGGGAAAACATTATTTTAAACCATATATTTGCTAGAACAAGTAAATATTGTCCGCGCTTCGTTACGGGTAAAAATAATATTTCGTTTATTGTAAGATTATATTGAAACTGTAATTTTTAATGAAATACGTTTGAACAACTCTATAAAAAATAATTTAAAAGGCTTCCAATTTTTATCTTTGACTTCGATTACTAATATTAATATAAACAACAACTGTATTAAACTAAATTATTTTTAATACAAATAATATAATACTACTACTACAACTACTAACTTTAATCAAGTTTGGTTAGATTATTCATCTACTATTATTTACTAAAAACCCAAAAAAAAAAAAACACTTACACAAAAATGGTAAATTGATTTAAATATGAAACTTAAAATAATTGAATCGCTTGAATGTTTTATAAGTAATTTAGTTTTTGTGTATTTTAAAAATATGTAAATTGTTTATAAAGTGACAGCCTATGTCACTACCAACAAATGTGGCTTGAATTCTATCAAATGGAACAAATAAAGCATGCCAATTACAAAAAAGATATTTAGGGGTACATATATATGAACCGTAGATCAATACTTAAAAAAGGGAAGAAATAGAAACAAATAGAACAAACAAAAACAGAAATAACAAAAAGAATTCAAAAAGAATAAACTCATTATAAACACACATAAATCTAACTTCAAGATCTAAACTTAGAAATAATCAGCATTTTAAGGTTACATAGGTTTGAATCCAAAACCTAAACTTAAGAACCCAAAACCTTTTTAATCTTAAAAACTTAACTTGTATATTATAATTATTTATTGTCATGTTTTAGATATAAAAATTGTATTTTATAAGAAAAAAAAGAATAACAAAATATTAAGAAATAGTATTAAAAAAAAAAACTAAATAATTAATGTAATTGACAATATACAACTATAGCAATGTAATAAAAAATATATAATCCGTCCACTAAAAAACAAACCTGTTAAAAAAAGAAACTGGAGGCAAGGCTCGAACCTTGGTATGCACCAACACATGCAACATCTTTAACCAATCCTTCTGCAGCGCCCTTTGTAACATGTTCCGGAATTATTGATATATAACCAGTTTTCTTTTTGCACAAAACGACAACTTTTTTTCCTTCTAAATGTATGTTATATATAATTCGTATGTGTTTATTAAAAGCTCAAAATATCATTTAATCTATAAATATTATATATGTCCTTAATCTATCAAAATTTCATATTTACTCAAATAATTATTTGTATAAATTTTTAATATTTTATAATTAGTTTAAGTTCTTTATAATTCTATATGACATAAATTGACCATATTGAAAGTGTGAAGAATTAGAAGATTGATTTGAGGGTTACAATTCATATAGAAGGGGGAAACAAGTCTCAATGTGATCGTATTGATGTGAACAACAAAAATATGGGATTAATTTTGGCTTCTGCTAAGGTGTTTTACACTCCCAAATCGGAGTTTGAGGGACGAGGGGAGAACTCACGATCTGATGTTGTGGCGCTGGATTTGAAATTGATGGGGCTCAAGTTTGTTACTACTTAATTTAGTATAGGGGGTCATTGTAACACTGTACTTTTTAAACCTATAATTATATCGCATGCGGAAGCTAAATACATATAATTAACTTAATTACATAATAGATACAAAATATTATCTTGTTTTATACAACAAAACTTTTACAGTGTTAATCCAAAACAGGCTCTTAATAAAAACTTTGACATCAGAGTGAGGTCTGTCCATATTCCCAGTCCCAAGCTTCAAAGCTCACCAAGATGATCTGCAAAACAGTCTAGTGGGGAATTAGCACAAAGCTATGTGAGGGAACCAATATCTAATCATATACAAGGTAAACATGCCTAAACCCAAATAGCTCATGAATCCCAAGAGAACCGGCGGTGTTGCAAGCACCTACAACCAAGGTCGGCCAAAACCAAGGTTTACCGATAGCCTTGCTAACAGTGATAACAGTACCAGCCTTCTTGTGTACAACAAATGCACCCCAAGATCTGGTACGGTACACCCCCAAGCAACAAGCTCAGCATCATGCTGATCTCTAAATAACATGCATATACAATCCAAACAAGAGCATTCCAAATAGGATATTAAATCTTGTATATCAAAAGATATAAATCCACTCACCAAAGTCTTCAAAAACTCCGGTTTACTCGAGTGACTAACTCACTGAGTCTTCTCAGTTCCTGAGATTGAAGTAACCCAAGTCAGTATTCAAATCATAATACTGATCCAAAATAGATATCATATCTAATCACATAATTCATGTATGAGCAATATTGAACATACACATATATTCATCATACATAAGTCCCAAAGATATACAATTCATGTTTATCTTTAAATCATCAATTCGATTATTAAATCCCGATCAAATGGAAATCCGAGCAAAGGTCCAAAATCCGATGAAATCCAATTCCGATAAGACTAAATCCGATTGTTCCAAATCCGATAACTCCAAATCCGATAATACCAAATCCGATTATGCTAGATTCCGATAAAAGTCAAAGTCCGATAAAATGAATCCGATACAATTGCTAAGGCAAATCCGATAAATGTCCAAAACCGATCGAATGTTCAAATCCGATAATCCATGATTCCAATAAAAGAGTTAAGGCATAACATAGGGTTTTAGTCGGATTCCGACACAATCCAAATCCGATTAATGTCTTAGGGAAATTTCACAAGAGTTCTGTCGGGTTTCCCTAAAATCCGAGGATTCTAATCGGATTCTCACTAAATCCGATAAAATCAATCGGTTTTCAACAATTCCAATCGCTTCAATCCTAAATCCGATTCATTCAAATGTTCATCCCCTTCATCGATTTCTAACTCAATTCAACACTGATTCTTAACATGTTAATGTTATATAATTCCAGAAACTGTTCTAATCATATAAACAACATTTAACAAGCATTAATTTGAGCATGCATGCATCCTAAGATCATCAATTCAATAGCATACATCAATCGGAATTCATACTATATTTAAAACCGAATAAGCTATTAATTAATGTTAGTGTATGAATGTAAATCCCTAGTTCTGGTCAATCAGATATGTAATTACCTACTTAGGATGATGATACAAAGGAGTTTTGACTTATGGTTACATGTTTATTCATTCTAAGTGTTTACTTATGTGTATCTTAAGCTTACAAGTATTTAATCATGTGTTGATGTGTACCTGGAAGGTTAAGTATAAAGTTTACATCATCACGTGTGTGATGAAGCTCACTACGTACGTAGTGGAGCTCATTACGTGCGTAGTGAGACTAGATAATTATAATTAACTAATTAACATTAAAATTATCTAGAACGTACGTAAATACATACACTACGTGCGCAGTGCACTGCATCACGTGCGTAGTGGAAGTTAATTACGGTAGAGGCGTGTTTAACTCAAATACCACATTTTTGTACGTATAAATAGCTTTAACCGCATAAGTTCGTGGGGAAGCCTTCATAATCATTTGGTAAACCTACGAAAACGTCGGGAAGCCTTCATAATCATTTGGTAAACCTACGAAAACGTCGACTAAGTGTTGATTTCGCATCCAAAGGCAGTAATTAAGCATTCTGTGTGAGTTCTTAGTGATTTTCTTAGCAATCTTTGTGTGTTCTTCGTGATCTCTGTGTGCCGGACACCTAAGCAGATCTTGAATCCTTAGGAGATTTGGGAAATAGATATTCCGCACTATTTCTCATCCTAGATCAGTCCTAGCATTAGGGTGTTAGTTTAGAACCCCCACGGTCCTACAATTAATAACATGAATTCAGAATGCTAACCTTGATAAGAAATAAACTCAGTAATCTAATTGCATGCACAATCTAAGAACAATTTGATGATAGTGTTCTTCTCTTGATATTCGGCCGAGAGACTTAATCACACACATACACTACTAGTTTAATTTGCATGTAAATGAGAAGTTTGGTGTGTAATGGTGACTAACACACCCATTCACGGCCACCTCATATCCCATTATCACAATTGAATTAATTATTATTAATAACAATAAGTACAAATAACAATTAATAACAATTAAATCATTTAATTAAATAAATCCCATCAAAAGCTTGATTAATTACCTTAATTAATCTAGGCCGGGAAAGTGGGTGTTACAAATCTACCCCCCTTAAGAAGATTCCGTCCTCGGAATCTCTTCGCGCTCAAATAAGGAAGGATAACGGTTACGCATGACATCTTCAGTCTCCCAAGTTAAATCTGAACCCAAGCTGTGCTTCCATTTAACTAAAACCATCGGAATCTGCTTCTTTCTCAGCTTTGTAACCTTCCGATCCAAAAGTTCAACTGGTTCCTCTATCAACCTCTGATTAGTATCAACCCGAAGATCTTGAATAGGAAGAATCTGAGTTTGATCCTCTACATTGCACTTTCGAAGATAACAAACATTAAAAGTGTTGTGAATATCCGATAATTCATCTGGTAGTTCCAATGCAACAGTCTGATCATTTACCACTTGTCTGATTCTGAAAGGACCAATATAACGGGGAGCCAACTTCCCGCGTTTACCAAATCGAATAACCCCTTTCCATGGAGATACTCTTAAGTAAACCATTTCTCCTTCAACAAATGATACTGGTCGACGACGTGGATCATCATACATTTTCTGTCTATCCCTTGCAGCTTTTAACTTTTCCCGAGCAATAGCAACCTTATCAGTTGTCATCTGTACTATATCCGGTCCTGCAAATTGCTTTTCCCCAGCTTCTAACCAACAAGTAGGAGTTCTGCAAGGTCGACCATACAGCATATCATACGGAGGCATACCAATACTACTATGATAGGAATTGTTATAAGCAAATTCCACCAAAGGCAGATGTGAATCCCATGATCCTCCGAACTCTAACACGCAAGCCCGAAACATATCTTCCAAAGTCTGGATAGTTCTCTCTGACTGACCATCTGTTTGTGGGTGATATGTCGTACTCAAATTTACCCTGGATCCAAATTCCTGTTGCAATCTGTTCCAGAAATTAGATACAAACCTCGAGTCTCTGTCTGAAACAATAGATAAAGGCACCCCATGTCTAGACACTATCTCATCTACATACAGTTGAGCCAGTTTGCTTAAAGAAGCAGTTTCAGCTGTAGCTAAGAAGTGTGCACTTTTGGTCAATCTGTCGACAATAACCCAAATCATATCATGCCCTTTCTGTGTTCGTCGAAGTTTCGTTACAAAATCCATTGTTATGTGATCCCATTTCCACTCAGGTATTTCCAACTGTTTCAATGATCCATACGGCTTCTGATGCTCGGCTTTAACTTGAGCACATATGTGACACATCCCAACAAACTTAGCTATATCTGTTTTCATTGTAGGCCACCAATATCGGTTCTTTAAATCATGGTACATCTTCGTACTACCCGGATGTATTGATAATCTGGACTTGTGAGCTTCATTCAGTATTAACTCCCTCAAATTACCAAACTTGGGTACCCAAACACGTGTATGATAAATCCTCAAACCACGCGAATCAACAGTTAACTCTTGCTGACGTTTAATCATCAGTTCATCCTTTAAGTTCTCATGTGCAGCTATCAATTGATCCACTAAGTCAGACTTAATCTCCAATCGCATAAATTGTACAGTCTCCGTAGATCATTTTCGGCTGAATGCATCTGCAACTACATTCGCTTTACCCGGCAAGAAATAAACTAACAATGTTGAAATATAGCACAGCTTTATTGACTTGTTACTCACATAAAAATAAATCTGCATTTAACAAATTTTCGGTATGATTATTAGGTTTTCCACATAAGTCTTTTTTATCTTTTTGGAGATTTCTATCTTCTTCTATTATGTTCTTTGAATTCTTTCACTATAATCAATCAATTTCAAGTTTTATTTTCTTTTTCCTTTTTTTTCTCCCCAACTTATTTGGGTATCCCAACTCCCAATGAATGGCCCTGCAAGAAGTAAACAAAAGTAAACCTTCATAAACCTCCACGATCCTCTCTTTCTCCCCAAATTTCCTTCTGCAAATTCATCCATCTCTTCATCTGATGAGCAAGAAAAGCGAGTAATTTAACTTCCAATCTCAATCGAGATTGCGTGTGCGATCGATCAATCAAAAGCCTTGTGATTGTGGGTTGAAGATGAAGATGGTTGATCTTTGGTCGTCGGCAGATTGGTGGGAGGAGATTAATGAATCCAGAAAGTGGCAAGATGGAATCTTTTTCACTCTCTGTGCTTCTTATGCCCTCGTTTCCGCCATTGCTCTTGTAAGCTGTTTCCCCCATTTAACACACAAACACACACACACACACGCAAAACACGCCTGTTTAAGTCCATTTATATAGAATCCAGTCTTAATTTGAAATAGAACTCTGGAACTTGTACTTCAGTCTTGATATGGTAATTCTAGGTTTCTAACTCTGTTAAATTAGGTTCTTTAAATTGTTGAATTGACTTGATGCTTCAGTTGTAGTGGTTCATTAATCTTATACTATAAATTCGGTGGCTCTCCTCTGATGTTGTTGTTTTATACTCCCAGTTAGATGAATCAGTATAATATTGTGCTCAATGGCCTTGAATTCCCTTTACAAATATCAAATTTCATGCTACCAACACTTCTGTACTTACCTAGTTAAGAGATGTTATTCGTCATTTGACGGTAAAAAAACTAAAAATACATGTTTTCCTACATAAAAGAACTGATTTCCACGAGCTACAAGTCATCTGTCAGTCAAAAAATATGGACTCATTAGATTAGTATGATCAATAATGTTTGTTTTTGAGTGCTTTCTGTGGCTCAACATAATTGCAGATTCAGTTAATTAGAATTGAACTAAGAGTGCCCGAGTATGGCTGGACAACGCAAAAAGTTTTCCACCTTATGAATTTCATTGTGAATGGAGGTAGGACATCCACATCTGTTGGAACCATTTTCTCTTTGGAGGTTAATATTTTACAAATATATATTTCTTCACTTCTGCAGTGCGTGCCATTGTCTTCGGGTTTCACTTACAAGTGTTCAATCTACATCCAAAGGTGAGCATACCATTTTCTACATACCTTTAAAGAGAATTTTTTTGAAAATATTTCACTTTCTACAGGTTTCTCAGTAATGAAATAATAATATAAGAATAGGATGTGATGCAACATGCAAAAGAAATCATATAATGTCAGTGAAGTGCAAGGAATAGTTTTTGTAAGCTAAACTGTGAAACAATATATCTATTAAAATATATAATTACATATTTGCTTATTAGGTTTGCATCTGGATTCTACTTGAAGTTCCCGGTCTACTGTTTTTCTCAACATATACTCTGCTTGTCCTATTTTGGGCGGAGATATATCACCTGGCAAGTAAACATCAACTACCCATCTCAACTAATCGATCTTTCATCTTTGTAATTATTGTTTCTGTAATATTATTATTGAGCAGGCAAGAAGTTTACCAACAGATAAACTCAGGATTGTTTATGTGTCGGTTAACACAGGGGTTTATCTGATACAAGTAAGCTACTTATATGCTGTGTTTTAATTTATATTACCGCTGTACCTTTTACAAGTTTTGAAAGCTATTAGTGATATCATGTGGTCAAAAGGTCAATGATTAAAAGTCCAGAAAACAATAATCAATATTTTGATCTATCATGTATTTACACACAAGTTGTTTGCTTTAGGGTTGTCTTTGGCTGTACCTCTGGTTGGATGATAGCAGCATGGTGCAATTCCTTGGAAAGATATTTGTTGCAGGTTAATATTGACTGCTATTAGGGGCTGCAGGAAACTTATATATCATATCATTTTATTCAGTTTTTGATGTATTCTTATCTTATGTTTATCTTGCAGTTGTGTCGCTTATGGCATCAGTTGGCTTCCTGGTTTATGGAGGAAGGTAAGACTTGTAAACATTTTGGCAACGTATAAAGTATATTTACAGTACTTTCTGCTATCAAATGTTTTTAGGTTTTTTCATGTTTGTAAATTGTTATATTGTATGCTTCTAGGTTATTTGATGTTTGTCAATTATTATATTGTATTCTTTTAGGTTATTTATGATGCTGAGACGGTTTCCTATTGAATCTAAGGGGAGACAGAAGAAGCTTCACGAGGTTGGTGCTTGTTTACACTGTTTTTTTCCTTTGAGAATGCTTTAGGGGGTGGTACTCGATCACATCATCACACCACTCACACCATATCACATCAGCTTTTTCCTCCATCACACAATCTTCACACTGAACTGTACTCTATCACGCCATCACACTTACACACCAACTCATTTAATACACAAAAAAACTTGATCCTGTAGTGTGAGTGTGCTCACGCCAGCCTTCATGCTGCCACCAATTTTGTCATCACAGCATGATATATGGCATCATGCCTCATGCTGACATCACTCTGCCCCTCATACAAAGTAGTTTCTGTCTAATAAGAAAGTTGTGTTTATCAAAAACTGATCTTAACTATGATCTTTTAGGAAAAACATAATCAGAAGAAAATTGATTTTTGAGATAGATGTGAAATTATTTAGTTATCACTATTCACTAAAGCTTTAATTAACTGAATATCTCTTACTCTTTGACTCTACTTCTAAATGCTGCAGGTTGGATCTGTGACGGGAATATGTTTTACATGTTTTCTTGTAAGATGCTTTGTGGTAAGAATCGATTTTTCTTCAACAATGATTTGAACAAAAAAGAAATAAGAAACTTGTTATAGGGAATTATTACCCCCTTCATCTTAAGAGAAGTGACAACTACAATCTTTGATTTGACAAGAAGTGTTTGCACTTCATTCAAATGTCTAAAACACCCTTCAATACAAGCACTATTATCTACTATCTAGGACGGAGATGGTATCAAAGGAAATTCGGACTTGTTTTTATACATTTATGTTTAGTTCAAGTATCATTGAAATTTAGAAAATCTTAAACCACAACTTGATCATGTGCATTTACATTTTCCTTGTGTATTTGAAATTCATTTATATACGATTGCAGGATGTTTTATCTGCATTCGATTCGGACGCTTCATTGGATGTACTTGATCATCCGGTTCTAAATTTGATTTTCTACATGGTACTATACATACAACCTCATCTTTACTTCAGAATAGTATAATGTATGTTTTAAGTTTTTTTGTTTCCCTTTTTTATGTTTTCACCACCAAATAAATATAAACCGTGATGTTTCTTGTCATGTAACCTTGATTTTCCTGCATATGTTCTCACTTTCTTTTTTTGTTTTTGTTGCCTGTGAACAGCTAGTTGAGATCCTGCCCTCGGCTCTTGTGCTCTACATTCTCAGAAAGCTGCCACCCAAGCGAGTATCAGCACAATACCACCCCATTCGTTAGCAGCCCCTGGCATCTATTTGTTTGATTTGTGGTTTTTAATAATCAATTCAGTGTTTGATGCTATTGGATTTGAGCAAACTTGATTATATCCAGATTTATGCTGTTAGATTGATGTAGATTGCAGCAACAACTGTCATTGCAACTTTGATTGGGGAAATCTTTTTGATCAATTTCTTCATGGGGTTTTTGTTGCTTCAGTATTTGGGGATATTGAAACCTAAATTGGTGGTTTGCCAATTTTAAGGTCAAGTATCATGTAATGTTTTGTAATTTGGAGATGTTATGGAATTAGTTTAATGTTTGTGACTGATATGGAAATTTTGTTTGTGGCTTCTAGTTTCTCTTGAAAGTAATATTTTGTTGCTGTATTGGCTTCTTATGCTATAAAAAAACAAAAAACAAAAAACAAAAACACATATAAGCAATCTGGATTGTTTGAATAAAGATTGTTTATGTGCTTATTTCAGAGTAAAGAAAACAAAGATAAGCATTCGAGTCTTGGGCAAATAAGCATTCTCAGCATAAATAAATCCAAACATCCAAATAAACGAATTTTACACAAATTTTAAAAAAACAACGTTGACATTGACCGATTTTTACCAAGATATACTAGAAGAGTGTTCGTCTTAATTGGAGAAGATGTCAAAGATGATCGGTGATCACAATTAGGGATGTAAAAGAGCTTAGTTGAATCAAGTTTTACACTAATCGAGTCAGACTCATTTAAATTTGAGGCTTGAGCATAAGCTTGGCTTGCGAAGTGTTTTACGAACCTTGTGATAGGCTTGCTAAAACTTGTGTATTTTTTAATTTTGTTTTTTAACACTAATTTAAATTATATAAGGAATAAATAAAAACAATGTAAATTTTAAGTTGTTTTTATATCTTTTTCATATTTAATAATATAAAAACAATTTAATTTTGAATAAATTTATATTTAACGATATAAAAATATATAACACAACTATATAAGTAACAAAAAAATAAAATAAAATATCATATTATCAAAGCTCATTTAAGCTCGTGAACTTAAATAGACCCAATATACAAGGCAGGGGTTTGAGCTCGTTTAATAAATGAGGTTTAATCTAGGCTTGAGCTCGTTTATGTTCGGCTCATTTCAAAATTTTAACAAGTCAAACTCAAGTAGCTCACGAACAACTTGTTCATTACATCCCCAATTACAATGATGAAGAAAGGGTTTACTGTCAATGTTATGCGAAACAATCAAAGAAAAGCAAGAAAAAAACAACACAAGATTTACGTGGTTTGACTGAAGATGCTTTGACCTACGTCCGCAACTAGAAACCGGAGATGCTTCATATCTTGTATAATACTACCGTTTTTAAAGTGATACATTGGGAACCATTTCTACTCCAAACACTTTAGTTCCGTTAATTTCACCATTTAAGCTTTTTACCCTTCCTTCGGGTCAAGTTAAAAATACATTCGGATTGCTAAATAGCAGGTCACATTTTAATAGTCAATTATACATAAACGTTAATACTACACTCGTATGGATTTTCTTTATAAATAAGGTTTTTTCAGAAAATAAGTTTCACAGAAAAATAAATGTACTTTTAAGATTGCGTGGATGCATGTATGTATCATTTTGGTATAAATTTAATAGCTAGAAAATCAGATATTAAATGTTAATAATTTCGAGTTATCTTGCTGAATATTTTCTTTGAAGGGAAAATAGTCTCTGTAAAAAAAATAGATTTATAAATTCATCATATTTGATCCAAAATGATTTATTATATAATTCATACCAACCACAGACAATTTCTAAAGTTGAAACATTAACAGGCGGCAAGAAAATAAATACTCATTTACTGATTCCCGATATTTCTTTACACAAGCAACTTACAAAGAGACATCATCCAAGTTATGTGCAATTAAAGTTTAAAGCTATCATCATCACCATTCCACCTCTAGAAAATGATTTCTACCTCAGATTCAGTAACTTCCATTCATCTGATCATTATCGTCTCATTTCATCAACTGGCGGGGCGGCAAATCTCACTTCTGCTGGTCGTGCTACTACAACAGGTTCATCAGCAAATAGCGTTTTGATGAATAACGGGGTTTTCAGGGGTCGACGCCCAGTCATTCTTGGATACACATCTTCAAGGAAATAGTACGCATGACCAGCAATCATCCCCTGGATTGTTCAACAATCATATTACTATATTAAACATAGAATCTGGCCAATAAGAACTAGATATTTCGTAACAACTATTAGCATGTGAAATGAGTGATCATAAGTAGCTCTTAACTCTTCTTATCAATTATTTACTTATTATTTTAACTCTCCCTAATATACAAATACTTCCTTTTCATAAATATTTTAACAATTTCACTTCATGTTGTCCTATTAAACATGTCACTTGACATTTTCGGGGAGTTTGTGCAGTTAGAATTCACCTATTCTAACTACAAACCCTGATGATGCAGTCTTGAACTATTTAAGGATGTTTTACATATTTGACGAATAACCAAGCACTTTCTTGAAACTAAATGTTCAAAGGAAAGGCTGCGACTTTCATGGGACCCGTAAAGTAATAGTAAAGTAGAGAAACACTAGCCAGCAGCATGAAACTTTTACAAAAAATAACAGGGACTTACAAGTAGATCCACCCACGCACTGGCGCCAACAAGGACAGAGAATCCCAATAGAACCTGCAGGCGAATAAAAAGATTAGCTATCTTTAAACTCAGATGAATCGTGTATCCCTTCAATCTTAGAAGGAAAAAAGATGATTAAAAATTAACACCTTTGTCTCTAGGGGCAAACTTCTTACAATAAGGTCATTTACAAAATTACTGATACAACCTCGAGATCTGGATATGTACACGATTTTACACATCTCGAGCATGGATAATGAACAGGTTCTAGGTGTTTATATTGTTTCTTTATGTGGGTTCAATCTGATTTTAATTCCTTCTCATGTTAAGGAAATAGAACCACAAAACAAGAATGCTGAATGGCCAGAATGTACAGAAATTGAGCAATTCAGATATCAATGAATAAAAGATCAAAAACATAAATTAGCATACAATGATGAAGATTTAGAGATAATAGATGAGCGACAGGAACTCACCCATGGTAAGTAAGCTGCTGTAAAAGTAAAGAGACCCAAGAAGCTCATATGAATAAAGGGATTCTGCTTGCTCCATACATAAACCTGTGAAGCAAAGAAAAATAAAAATAAAGAAAACAGAACTTTACACTCAAGTAGTTCTGTGAAGTTTCAACTTTTAAGACATAAAAAATCAATATACAAAAGAATGAACTAATTACCATCATAAAAGTCAGTGAATTGCTAAGAAAAATGATCTTAGCAAAAGATTCTGAAACATAAGGTATCGTACCACCAACAAGTACGATAGTGGTCAAGACAGTTGCACCAAATAAGAGCATATAGAAAAAATCCGCAGTCCTTCCCCTGAAGGAATTTTCTTCTAGTAGTTTGCAGTATCGAGCCAGAAAGAACATGTGAAACAGAAAGTCCAAGTCTGTAAAACAAATAAATTATCACTTATCATGCTGGGGCAAGAGGATGGAAATGCATTTAATTCTTTATTCCAAGAATAGGAAAAATAGATACTTTTTGAGAAACCAGTATATGCAGACATACCCATCACAAACAAAGAATAAGGTACAGAAAATCACTCTCTCCATCCATGGAAATTACACACTTATGCAACAAGTAAAATTGATAAAAACAAGCAAATACCAGAAGTGCAAGAAAACACATCCTTTTGTGGTTCAATTCACAAGGATCTCCCCAAATTCCATGACCAAACATGTGTGTTTTATGTGATCATTGTTACTTGAAGAATTAGAAGCAGATAATCAGTGCTTAAAGATAGGGATAGTTAGGTAATCTCGCATCTATCTCAATAATCAATTTTCTTACCAGTTACCACAACTCACTAGCTTCTTGCCATCAATCGCACAACATACTAGGAAATCCTATTATCATAATCAGTTTTTGCCAAACACTCTAAGCTAATTTATGCAACTTGAAGTTGCAATTATCAGTTTAAACACACATCCATATATGGTTGCTCATTCATAAGACTATAACATACACAAATTGAATAATAGGTATCATCCTGATTTTGTGACAGCAAAGACACAAACTGGTTGATAGTATATGTCTTAGAATGCTTACCCATCTTCCGGAAATAAAGGAAATTGGTGATCAGACGCCATATTTGGTATTGCTTAACGACAAGCTTGGGATTCAAGTACAAGTTGTATGGGGAAATAATCTGCAAAAAGGTTTAGAAAATCAAGTTCAATGGCTATTCTACTATCTTTAAACCTTTTCCTTCATACACATTTAATCATTATGTATAGAATACATGCTCAAGAGCAACCTCATGGGCAGTCCAATAAATAGTTTCTATACATTACATCAATTTTGTAGCTAATGGAAATGTCTAATAATATTAGTAGAAGTATCACATATTTAATAAGTTTTGCATCCTAGAAGAAAATTGATAATCAACTTGTAAATTTCACCCCCTTCATAGATTTTATAGCTCTGCTACTGTTTCATCCTCCATTCTCCATTAATGAACAATTCACACACGCGCTTCATAAACCCTGTTATAGAAAACTAAGCAACAATTTCAACTGGCAATACTGGAGATAAACATAGTTGTTTAGTTTCATCTTTTGATACCAGGAGTAACCCTAATCGAGATCAATTCTTTAAAGGAGGCCTTCAAATGCTCTATCCAATTCAACAAGAACCAGTGAACCTACTTATCTTACTTCATAAAATCAAACAACCAATTTGGGGAAAATAAAATGTAAAAACAATAAAACCCTTTATTTCACACATTCTCTACCATATACCTTATACCGCCATTGAATGAAATGGAACGAAAGGGTGAAATTTCGGATTCTTGAATGCAAATAGACCCCGGAATTTCATCTTTGTACCATTTACAAAATCAAATAATCGAATTAGAGAAATAACACATCCTTATCTAATTCACACAACAAAAGGCAAACAAACCCTTTCAAACCATTAATTATCACGCAACAAATTCCACAAAGAAATCCACAAAAAAATGAGCGTTTAAAGACAAACACCTCAAGGGAGCAACCAATTGTCGTAACAATTGCTGCTGTGAGATACGATCGAGTGATAATCGGCATCTGTTTGTACCAATCCTCGACAGCTTGCGCCATTGTTGACCCTGAGTTCCTCAAGAAAAACACTAACCCGAGTTTCTCAACAACCTCTAATCTTGAGAATCAGCGATCTGAAGAGCTCGTACAATCTAGAGAGAGAAAGAGACGGATCTGGAGAGAAAATTACAAGCAGATAAGCACAATTTACTGGTTAATGTAAAGATTTTGAAGAAAGTGTCTATTCTAAATGTTTATGAGTTATTCGTAATGCAGATTTACCCACGCGTACAAGAGAGCGTGAATCTCACGTACCAATCACAGGTGGGTGTGACCTGTCGTAACCAATCACATGATTTGAAAGTAGGCCGGTGATCTCATATTGACTGCAATAATCTTCGTATTTAGGGTTTAGTTTTTAAAATGTATTGAACGAGTATGGTTTGTACGCACTTCGCTGCGGATTTATATTCATCATTTAATTGATACATAAATATAAATTTAAAATTATATATAAAACAATATGATAAAAATGATTATTTACCCTATATAAACAATCATATATCATATCAAATGAAATGCTAAGATACTTTTTGAAATATTTCACCTACTCCAAATGAAATTTTAGAGAGTTCTTCTAAAAAAGAAAAAAAATAAAATTAAAATTATTGTCGGTAAAATATATAAAAGTACAAATTAAATGGTTATAATAAAATATAAAGGAAACAAAAATGTTTGTTTGTAAAAAGGAATAAGATTAATAAAGTAAAGAATGCATTACAAATAGTTTAAGTTTTTTACAAAATTACATTAACTATTTTTAACATATTAATGGAATAGGAAAAAAAATAATAAAATAAAATAGAGAATGCATTGAATTTATATTTCTTTATTTACTTTATTAAATAATTTAAACGACTCTATAAATAATAATCTAAAAGTTTTTATAATTTCACCATCAACTTCTAAAGCTAAATGTTTTGCATATAATAAACATAAGAAATAAAAATATTATTTCATAAAAAATGATAAAAAGTTATTATTCATTTTATGTTTGAAAATAATGTTAGTAGTAATTTAATAAACAAATAAAGGAAAAAAAGATATCAGAGTTATATTCTTGACTTTTGTAAGAAAATATATAATTTTTTCAATAATATTTTATGAATTCACATATTTGTTTTTATAAATCGGTTTTTAATAGTAATAATAATTAAAAAAACTAAATCCGTCTTATTAGAAAGAATAAAAATTAAATTTGATCCTCTATGTCAGCAAATGTTCTTTGTGTATATCATATATTTACATTTTGATATAAATTATTATTATATTATAATACTAATTATATATATATATATAGGGAAGGTTCATTCGAGAACCGTTGTTAGTGCGAGAACCAATCTTAGTCGTTCCTTGGATATGAGAAGTTCATGGATGGGAGAGCGTGGAGAGATAGAGTGTGTCAGAGTGCATGTGAGGAATTCATGGGTGAGCAATGACATTGAAAGAGGGGAAATTGGACGTCTCAGATTAGTTCTTGCGGTTCGCGTACTAAGAATGGTTCTCGCATGAACTTTTTCCTATATATATATATATATATGCTAAAAGTGTAGAAGAAACATTATATATATATATATATATATATATATATATATATATATATATATATATATATATATATATATATATATATATATATATAATGTTTCTTCTACACTTTTAGCATATATTGTGACACCTTAGACTTTAATAGAACGACATATTGATTTTATTTATATACATTAGAATTTTCGGTTACAACGAAAACTAAAATAAAAAAGGCAAGAGTTAAATATAACTTTATTAATAACTAAGGAAAAACTTATTATATAATAAAAAAGACGGTAACTATGTGGAAAAAAAGAGAAAGGAAAAAAAAGGTAAGAGGGAAAGGAAATTGCAAGAAAAAAGAACATAAGAGAATAAATAATATTTTACCTCTTGGGAAAGAATAGGAAAAGGACAAAAATACAAAATAAGAAGGTAAAAAGGAAGTAAAAGTGCAAATAAAAAAAAAACCTTTGGCAGGGTCGAACTCGGGAGCTCTTTCATAAAGGAAGAGGTGCTTACCAACTCATCCAAAGGGAAATAGATTCACTTTCTTCAATCAACTAAAATATGAACAATAACTATGCGCAAGTTAGAATTTCCCTTTAGTGAACAGTAACCATGGCGCATCTTAATTATCCCTTATAATCAATTGGCAAAGGGGTTGAAGTGAATAGTTGCAGGGCATGATGGTCTTTACATTCATCACATTAGGGTATATTGGTCTTTGACACTTCCTGCTTGACTGTTTCATCCCATGTTTGACCGCTTAAGGGCACGCACGAGGCCATCCCTCAAACCTGTCCACATTGTCCACCGTACATTGAGGCATGCTTGACCTCTCCTCATGTCTATTCAACTACCATTTACATGGTGCTTGACCCATTCCTTCCAATTCACCGGCTGCTCCACCCGTTTCCCTTTCCCCATTTTTAGATTCATGTTGCAAACTTTGTTGGAACCCTAATCAGACCTCTTCATAGATGCACAAGGTAATCCTTTATCACCGTACAAGTATCGATATTTCGTCGTTTTACTATTTTTTTCTTTCAAAAGTTGAACGTTATTGGGTAGGGTGTCCTATGTTTTGTTAGGGTTCGTGGGGAGAGAGGGAGGGAGCTTCTGAGTGAGCGTGAGCATACGAGTATGCGACGATGATAACGTGAGGGTACGATGAGGGTGGTACTTGGTAGCGACTAGAGGGTGCCCGCTATTGTGAAGATTTTATGCTAGGCACGGGGGGGGGGGGGGTAATGAGCAAAGGTCGTGACTCGTGAGGTGTGAGCAGAGACGACGAGATGCGGTCCATCCAATTCCGAACACACCTACGTGTGTGTATAAACTTTAGGCCAGCGACTAACTTGATCAGAGGGTTTGATCTAGCTACGTGACATGATCGAAGACCTTAACCCGAGCAAACAATTATTTTTGCTAGACTTTAGACAAGTTTAGTAAGGAAATTGAAAATATCAAAAAACAATTCATGTGAAAAGGACTAGGAACTTACGAAGATTTAGCCTACGCATTGCATAGCCATTGACATTGCCTGTATATGTTAATCTACTAGGATAGTGTTTACAATACTTAGGTTTTATTTAGAATAATATATATGTATATTGATTATCTGAATTTATAAGTTTAAAATGCATTATGAAAGTATTTGTTATATTATTTATAAGTTTTTTATTCTCTTATTTTGTATCGGTGACATAGAAGTTTTCTAAGTCATTCAAAATAATTCTTTTTCAACAATATTACTAATTATAATTCAATAATTTTTTTATGTATATTTCAAATTTAGTATTTATAATCAAACTATATATAAATAATTACATGAATCATATTTCAACTTTATAGCTTCTAGCATGCATGTTTTAAAATGAATTAAATATTAGTTATTTACAATATTAATAGTAGCTTCGTATTATCATGTCCGATGACATAGTAGACAAATAAGTTTTTAAAAATTGTGGAGATGTTTGATATGTCAAATAAAGTGGTCTTCAACTTTAGAAACAAACAACAAAGAGTAATAATCTAAGGTTAAAAATTTGATAAACGAAACTAGATAGTGATCTCAAAAGTACAAACTTCTTACATATATTGTATTACAAGTCTTGATCTATTTAGAGAATTGTCGCACCTCCAACAAGTTAGAATAACCAATCTTAGTTCATTTAACTAATTGATAAACTACATGATAAAAAAACAACTATATTTTTTTAGCTTCTTAGAGGACGATTATCAAATTAAATAATATGTATGTATACTACCTTCGAACAACCATCTTATCTATAATATTATATATAAACTAAATTAATATGAATGCGATTTTTTAAATATCAACCCAGTGCAACGCGCGGGTATGATATACCTTGTTGCTTGTCAATTGTAATATATATATATATATAACTAAACTCATAAATATTAATGTGTATTTGTTTTTTAAAAATGTTATTGTATATTTTTATGTATTAAAATTTTAGAAAATATGTTATTATTTGTATTAAACTTCCTACTGTATATACTAATTTTATATGTTTTTTTTATGTAATCAAAATATGTACAATAACAAAAATAAAAAATTTCACACATACAATAACATTTTTGGAAAATATGTACATATATTAACATTTGAGGTATAATACGTTTTGTAAAAAATAAACATTTACATTTATATGTAAGAACGTATGTATTATTAACTTCTTATATCATATTATATATGACATAAACCTATTATATAAGAATATAACTTATTTATTTATTTTTTATTAGAGCAATTTCAGGTTTGGTATTTATTTTATATATACATAAAAACGACTTACGGGTAATACCATATTCTCATTTAAAATAAGTATTTTTCCTATTGTTTATGAAATAAATTTATGTTCCTTTAATTATATTATTTTACTTCATCATTCAATCATTAATTATGACATGTGAATCATTTTTTTCATTTTCTTTTTTAACCGAAAACTTATTTTGATAGAATGAGTAAAACTTATAAAACCGTATAAGCCCTTAATAAATCATTTTTTTCATCATTCAATTTTAATTTTTTAGAGTAAATCTTATTTAAAGATAATTATTTCATATAAGTTCTTAATAAATCCGTATTTATCAATCTGAATTTAAAAATATCATATTTACCCTTTATAATATTTCTAATATTCTATTTAATCAAATTTTTAGTTTTATCATTCTAAAATATTTTATAATAATGATTGATGATTAAGACAAGAAATACAATCACGTCTCTTAATATCACGCTACCATGTTTCTGCCGTCAAGTCTGCCTTCCCGCTTGCGTCGATTTTTTCAGCGTTGCTTAGAGTGTTAATGTCGTACGTTGTAATTTTTTTAAAAATTTTCATTAAATTCATGTTTTATTATTATTTAATACGTTTTTATTAATGTTTAATATTTATCACATGGGCATTTAGTTTAGTAAGTAATAAATAAAAAAGTAAAAAATAAAAATTATATCAAACCTCGTTTAAGCTCGCAAGCTCAAACGAGCTTAGTATACAAGGCTCGGGTTCGAGCTCGTTTTGGCTCTTTTCGAGCTTTTAACGATCTGAACTCACAATTAGCTCAGCTCGTTTACATCGCTCATTTATATCCCTACCTTTTTTTTTATCTTCGCCTCTTTACGTCTAACCTTAAACAAAATTAGGGTTTTCGATCCAATCTTTGAGAGCCGGTGTTGAGTTTGAACATAGAAACGTAGAGATTAGCACTATGATCAAGAGTTTCATTCCGGAAAAAAAATGATTTCAAATTTAGGAAAAATGAATTAAATAAATACTTTTGTTAAAAAGAGAGAGAAATGATTAAAACTCAGGAATAGCTTGAGTCGTCGACGATAATGGAATTTGGTACAGTCGTACAGAGTCGTCAAGCGACGCTGACAGAAGATTACAGTGTCATCTTCAATAGGTTGTTAATATAAGGGTGGTCAATTATTGAGAGCGATTTAGAGCACAAGGTCGTCGTCTATTCTACGTTACAGAGAGTACGTCATCATCTTTGATTGAAAGCGATAAGGAAAGCGGCGATGGAGTCTCGTACATGCACGTTGATGTGCGGCGACTTGAGGTTTAAGGTTTTGTCTGTGACATCGAAGGCGCGCGCGATGGTTTTCTGCCGATATGAAGGTAGGGTTTTGTCTGCGATTTGAGGTTAGCTAGGCAAAGCGACGATGGTTTTCTGGCGAGCAAAGGAAGAAGAGAGTGAGAATGTCTGCAAGAAAAAAACTTTGGTCCTCCACTTTTTGATACAAGTACCTTCTTCGTTCTTTATTAATCTCTACATTTCTTTATTCTCTGACTATTGATTCTCTATAAAGATCTTCTCTGTTAACAAGCTCCCATTGCGAACTAAGCGATGAATCATGACCAAAGGTTCCATTTTCGCAAGCTCCATACCACTTGGCCCACCCCCAAAAGCCACAAAACTATAAGATGGCGGTGAAGGTGCGTCTTTGCTCTTTCTCAAAACGGGTTAGATCAAACATGATCGGGTTTGAGAATATGCTATGGTCAATATGTGTAATAGGCGCAAAAAGTATCATCTAAACACATAAACAAAATCAAGTTTAAGTAGATAGATTTGTGGTTAGCCAAAAGCCTGGCCTAGAACATATGCAGTATTGCGGTTGTATCATATCCTGCATACATCACAATGATGATGCTGTCAGTGGTCTCCTCATCAGGCATCTTTGTTGAGCTATCATTGTCGCCAATGCTAAACAACTTTTTGATAACATCTCTATGACGATTAGTTTATTCTTCTTGTTGTTGTTGTTCTCCAAATAGTTCCCTTTCTCGTTTAGAAAATCTACAAGCCTTGTTACTAGCTTCTTTCTTGCTTTAAGCCCGAGATTATATCTAGTGAATTAATCGGAACAGCTAGAACACATTTGATCATGTTTTCAAAAGCGGTAGCAGTTGCTCTCTTTTGGCCTTTCTGGGTCCTTTTTCGATACCGAAAAGAAGCGAAGCATTAAAGGTTAAAGTCTTCACCAGGGTTAGCACCTATGCCATTATAAAAAGAAACAAGTGAATGCTAATCAAATAAAACTAAATTATACTTGAACTGTTGAACATGATTAATTAGGAATACAAACATCGATAGGTCATGTTCCAATTCAATAAATGTTAAGAAATTAAAACCATTCACGTGTTTGCTTATGTTTTATAGTACTTGTTTTACTTGCATTATAGTGTTTTTTGTGTAGCATTTAAAAGAACGAATATAAAAAAATACTGGAAAACTTGGAATAAAAGAACTCATTCCTTGTTTGTGCTCGTTAATTTTCCCAACTAAAGTTATATTATATGTACTAAATGAACAAACCCGTTCGTGTTCAGAATCTTGTTACACAACATAACTAGGTACAAGAGTTTGCAAGTACAAAAGAGAACATCATAAGCCTATAGTGTTCAGAAATCGTTTAAGAAAGTTCAGAGTTGTTTCTTTTTTCTTATTATTGTGGACTGAGATGATTGAGCGTTAATATACATCCATGCTTGTATGTTTTAGATTATGTATGTTTTGATGATCTGTGTGTTCATCCCTTTGTAGTATGGCTTGGTGGATCTATCGGACACAACCACAATCTTCTCAATGTTTCTTGTAAGCCTATTGCACAAACTCCGATTCAGTTCATACATATCCGTCTATGATGATATTTACATGCTCTGTTTTTCACACATCTAAACCAAACTACGTACATGAATCCCACACTTTTTTCTAAAATACCTATGTGTTGATCATTTTTGGTTTTTGATACAGTTTACTAATTTATAAGAGTAATAGTGAGCATGTTTTGACTTCTATAGCCCATCATATACCTTTCTTATCTAATAAACAAGTATATCTCTAGACACGTGGCATGTTTCTAAAGCCCCGTCCTCTAATTTTCCCGCTCAATAGCACATTATTAAAATGTTGCCACGTGTTCCAGACCATTATTATTCACGCTCTCTCCCTTTCTCTTCTTGTTTAGAAACCCAATTTCTTACCGACGACGGCCCTTTCTAAGCGAAGAGCTTAAATTATTGAAGGGTTTCTATCTCCCCATATTTTTTTCATTCCATCAACGCCTAATTTTTATTGAAGGGTTTCTATCTCCCCATATTTTTTTTCATTTCTTGTGGTGAAGAACGTTGAGAACCGAACATCAAAATTCTGATGTCATTGATTGGTCTCTGGTCGTATACTCTAATTACGTGGTTTTCTTCTTTGATCTCATGGATTAATGCAAAGCTAGCAATCTCCAGGTGAATCATCTTCTTCTAAATTCTCTTTTAACACCAGGTTAAACTTAATTTGGAGTGTTCATGATTTTGAACTTGATTTAGATCATTGAGATCGTTTCTAATCTATGTGTGAATGTTTCTGATATTGTCAAATGTTTGATTAGGGTTTTTGTAAATTTGACAAGGTTCCGTCTCATTCCAAGTTGAATGGGTTAACTGAAAGATCAATGAGGTTAGTGGTAGAGTAGGGATTGGGGACTAGGTTTGTTTCTCTGTAGCAACTGAAATGGACGAGGCTAATAACAGCTAACGAACCTGTATTCATTTTATTTTAACTATGATTTACATGTCACTCAGGTTTTCTTTTACATTTAAAACAACTTCAGGTTTTCTTTTACATTTTGGTGTCTTTGAACTTTAACAATTTTAGTTTGATATACATAATTTGCAAGATGTAGTTTTGACGTATAAAACTTCTTATGTATTCACTCTGGAATGTAAATTTCTATTACACATCTTTGCCCATGTATGATCCAGCAAATGCAAAGTGCTAATTAATCAACTTCATAGTTTTTGTCTAAATTTAACAGAATTACCTAGCATAGATGATCAATTGATCATTACTATTTAGGTTTTGCACTTTGTTTCATCAAGTTGTTTCTACTTTTGTCTTCTTCTCTAATTGACCTCTTTCTATTGCTTTGATTATAATTACACAAAAAGATGTAAGTGATATGATCTTAAGAGCATACATTTATGGTTGGAAACTGTATTTGACTGAACATGTAACAGTATCTATATTGCTTGGCTTTACATTTTATTATACTGCTTAGTTTGCGAATCTTTAATATATATTAAAAGAAAAGGGTTTCTCTCTCTTTCAAAAAAATCTCCACCAATCACAACTCTTGATTTTAAAAAAAAATTAAAAAAATTGAGATGATGATGTCAAAAATGTCAAAAATCCTTAAGTCTTGGAAGGGGGGCATTGTGAAAATTCTAAGGGGGTTTTATAAAATATGTTAAGGGTTTTTATGAAAATGTGAGGGGGTTTTATAAAAATTATATATTAATATAATTAATTATAGGTTGTTTATAAAATATGTTTAATAAATTATTATATAATTTGTTTAGAGAAATAATAATTATATAGTTGCGACCGTCTCATTTTTATCTACGTTTTGGTATAAATTTTATTGTAATATGACACTTTTTTTAAAGTAGTATATTTTTAATTGTTTGTTATCCATTAATAGTAGTGGGTAGGTTATTCATAAAACAATTTATATTTTTTTTATATTTATTCTATCTACGTATAATAGTCGATATAATAACTGATTCCTCGGTCTTTCAATAAAAAGTTAAAAAAAAATTTTAAGTTTTTTTTATTTATGATAAATTTATATAAAAATAGATAACATTTAAAACAAACAAAGGTGCATCAATCAATATAAAAAATTAAAGAATCATATATATAATCAACTATTAAAAATAAAACTATTAAAAAAAGGGTTACTTACATCATCAACTCTTTCCCTAAAAAATTTCCACCAATCATAGCTCTTGATTAAAAAAAATTAAAGAAAATAAAAATGTATTAGTTATTACGTCACATTCCATCAAATCTCTTAAGGGAAATTTTATATAACAAACTTCATGTGTTTGTTAATCTTGGATAAGATAACAATATATATTTGAATTAATCGTGGATAACATAATAATATATATATTTAAATTTGAATTGAATACATATTTCTAATTGACGTGTATTTAATTGGTTTAAAATTACTCCACTTTGTTAGGTAAGGAAGTTACTTTTAGAATTAGATTTAAAAAAATTTAAAATGTGATTTAAATGGAATAATAATTGATAGATTAAGTTTGAAAATATAAACAAAAAGGAAAAGGAAGTAGACGATGAGATATACATGGATAATATAACAACCATTTGAATATGAATTTAATTGAAAATTCTGTGATTGAATTACCTAAAAGCTAGATTAAGAAACGAAAATTATATATGAGTTTGAAGATTCATAATTTGTTCCTTTTTATCTCTATTTTCCTACTCTGCCTTAGTAAAATTCGTTGATTTTGTGTGCAATTCATTTAGTAAACGCGAGGTAGTGAGTTCACAAATCAACTGTAAAAGATATCTTCGATATCTTATGATATCAAAAAAGGAAAAACAACATTCAGTAGATTAAAAAAAATCGTGAATTGGGGCAACAATTATAAAAGTATGAAAAATACCCAAGTTAGATATGTCATTAGCCCATTTCAAATTAAATAGCTTAGTTTGTGTGTGCGTTAAATTACTAATAAAACCATAAATGTTGTTTATAAAGAGTATCTACAGAAAGTATTATGATAATCTTATGTATATCAAACTTCTGTAATGTTTATCATTTCTTACGAGATTTTAAATTCATATATATGTTTTCTAATTTTTTAACGTGTTAATATTTTTAAAACTATATAAATTTAAAAATGTCTTATATCATCCCCGTGTTGATACACGGGTCGCTTATAAACAACATCAACAATAATATTATAGTTATGGTTTTACAATATCGGGATAAAGCTCCATCACGAGAAACACATTAATATTATACTAAAACTTTTAGACGTGTAATGTAACTTTATATTTCTTAAAAAGAGTATTTATAAGAAGTACTAAAAAGACACGTTTTCACTCATGGACAGTTATATGTGACAGTTTCTTGAGTGAAGAGTAAAGAGAGGTTAAAGGTTTTAATTTGCGATAATTAAGAAAACCCTACTAATAAAACTATGAATGTTGTTTATACAGAGGTTTTAAAGAAAATCTAATGATAATCTTATGTATGAATTTCAAAATTCTGTAATGATTATTCATTTCTTACGAGATTTTATATTCATATCTATGTTTTGTAATTATTTTTACTATATGTCTTAATACTCTTTAAAACTATATAAATTTTAAATTGACTTATATCAGCCCGTGTTGATACACGGGTCGTTTAGCTAGTATATTACAAAATGCATCTCAAATCCTGCTTATTCATATTTAGCATGTTCGTGAAAGGTGAAGAAAAACAACTTGTAATTCCAAACAAACTTAGTTACAACTAAAATTTATAGTTGCTTGAGCCCTCTAATTCTGTATAAAATATTGCAAACTAGATAAATTGACAACTGTTTTTTTTTTAAATTGCATTTCCTAAATAAACCAGATGTTAATATATTGCTAAGTATCACACTAATGAATCTAGGATGGTGATTGAGCTTCTAGCACGTAATGATGTTAAAGGGGTGGAATCTCATAAGTAGTTTGTTTAGTCTAATATATACTTATGAAAAGTTCTCTCGATGAGACATATACCAGTAGTTCTTTTCCTAGATCTTGGATTATTTTCTGTTACAAGTAGTGTGGTGGATGCTTGATGCACATATCCTATAGCAATATTGTGGAATTCCTTGCTTCTGTTGAGCTTTTTAAATCAGGTCCCATAGATACTCATTTGTATTTTGTTGTATCAACAGTCATTTGAGGCTATGCATTATATAATTTGGCCAAAAACTCAAAAAGTAGTGGTTTGCTATCTTTTCTAGTTTTCTACTCTACCAGTTTGGCTTATGGACTACATGTTTGTTTTTTTATAATAATAGTAAATGTCTAAATGATAGCTTTATCCATTTCATTTGACTCCTGAAAAACATGACCAAGAGCATGATAATGGCTACTGCTTATACTATGTGAAGCTTAGTTGCTAAATTTGAATATATTATTGCAGTTGCTCGGACAATCACTAATGGAAAAGTTGCAGGTATGTCACATACTCACATTACATGCTACATAAAAGAAATCATTTTTTCTACTTTAGGATACATTTCATACAAGAAGCCAAGAGGGTTATCAACTCTTAACAGAACTAACAAATTGCTTCTAAGCTAAATTCAGTTCAACAAGGGTTGTAGTAGTTAACTAGTTATGAGGCAACTGTGACTATACAAGAAAGAATTCAATTGATTTTAAACTTTGACTTTCAGACAAATCTAATTAGGAAGTTTTTTAAATCTATGATTTGTAACTACTTTTTTCTTTCATTTTCTTGTAATCTTATATATGACTTGATCATTTTTAGAAGCATCCCGTGTAATACACGTGTCTCTAACTTAGTTTTTTGAAGTTCACTTGAGTACCGTTTTAGTGCGAGAACCGGCATAACCATTTTAGCCATCCAATTCCCCCTCCTTCAATGTCATCCACCCACCCTTGAATTTATCACATGCACCCTGTCACCCTTGATCCCCTCATGCTTTACATCCATGAATTCCACTTATCAAATCAACGGCTAGGATTAGTTCTCACGGTATTCACACTTTAATCGGTTCTCAATCAGTTCTCGAGAGTGAGTGAAGATAAACAGTGAGTGGTGACAGACGGAGTGCAAAGTGTCTAGAGTTAGAGGTGGAGGTGGAGGTTGACGGTGGTTGTAGGTAGCGATGTGGAGGCCAACGGAGGTTGTGGGCGGTGGTGTGGAAGCGACACAGGTATAGAGAGAAGATAGGAAGTGTTTGTGTGTGTATAATACACACACACACACACACACACATATATATATATATATATATATATATATATATATATATATATATAGGGGAGGGTTCATGCGAAAACTGTTGTTAGTGTGAGAACCGCGAGAACCAATCTCAGCCGTTCCTTGGATATGGGAAGTATCACAGATGGAGAGCGTGGAGGGATAAGGTGTGGCAGGGTGTATGTGAGGAATTCATGGGTGGGCAATGACATTGAAGGAGGGGAAATTGGACGGCTTAGATTGGTTCTCGCGCTAACAACGGTTCTCGCATGAACTTTTGTCTATATATATATATATATATATATATTCTTTTTTAGTTTTAAATTTTTTTTAAAATAATTTAGAATAAAGAAAAATGATAAAAAAAAAGGAGACAGTGGTGTTTTAGTCATTTTTAGGTTGGTCAGGAGTTATTAATGTTATAAAATTTAAACAGTAGGGACAAATAGTGTAATTAATGGAGCACAAGGATGAATGTGTAACACCCCAAAGTTTATTAAAGTTAGTTGAATGAGATGTTGAGTAAAAGTTGAGATAACGAGTAAAAGTTATATATTATTATATGGTTTTAAATAATAATTCCAAATATATCTTTGTTGAGATTATTGAGTACCGTATGAATGAGTTGTAAGTCAAAAAGAGGAGCAATATGCCTTAAAAAAGGGGCCACCTCAAAAGAGGCGGCAACCCCTTTCTTGTTTTATATTCTTGCTTCTCGTGTCTTTTCTTATTCCTTTCTTCCTTGTTCTTCATTCTTTGAGCAAACGCACATACATGCACCTCAACTAAATGGATTTTTGTCAAGTTTCGAATTGGAGACTTATGGAGGAAGACTAACATCTACCATTTGGGATCAACTAAGTACTATTATTTGAAGTTTAAAGTGTTACTGGGTCAAATGGGGTTCTAAAACTCAAACCTTAAATTTGGAAGTTGTAATTGTTAGAAATGATGTTAGTTGATGTTATAAAGTCCCCTATGATCATATTGGATGATCAGTATCATTCGAAATTGAGGTTCGAAGTGTTTGGGTTGAATTTCGGCAAAGACAGAACTAGAATCGCAAGAACTGGTCTGTGTACTTTCTACGGTCGTAGAAAGTACAGTTGCAACCATAAAATGGAAAATGTACCTCCTGCGGCCGTAGGAAGGAAACCTAAGGCTATAAAAGGTAGAATGTACCTCCTAAGGGTGTAGAAGGGGCTGTTTGGTCTTTACTTAACAATTAAGTAGAGTTAAGACTATATATTTGATGTATCATTATGTATGTTTAATATTGTTTGTTGATATTAAGAGATTCCTATTAACTAATTGTTATGAGTAATTAAGAGACGTGAGATAGAGTTACATGTTTGCGATTGAGATTAGAGTATTCTATTATTATACTAAATGATGAAAGATGAGCGTGAGTGATTAAATAAAAGATGAGAACCGGCTAATTAAAAGAGAGAAATGAGGGAAGTTAATATTTAATAATGAGTTTTATACACCAAAGAGTAGATATAATAAAGGTTATGTGAATCACAAATTTTAAAAGTATATGAGGATAACGAATAAGCAATGTTAATGTGTATAATTAATATAATTAAAGAGGATGCATTCTTAGAAAGATATATGTTATAAATATACATCTATATATATAATGAGTATGTATGGTAATACTGAGAAGAGTGACATCTTTGTGAGATATATAGTGAGGTGTTAAATATAAAAATAACCGACATGTGTAAGTAAATATGTGAACATACAAATATGAGAGAAAATGATAGATTATGTCTATACGTGCACACACACACACACAACATATACATAGATATGTGTGTGTGTGTGTGTTGGGGGTGGAGGGGGGGGGGGGGGTAATCGATAATAAAGAAAAGAGAAAGGAAATGACTGGATGATGGATGAATAAAGTAGATGCGGTGTAACATGTAATAATATATAAATGCTATACGCGTGCCATAATTAAATGAGCTAGGAGTAATAGAATAATTAGAGTTATAAACATTGTATGTGAAGCCATAGTGGTAAGAATCAAAAGGGCCTACCTGTGCATTTAGCTGACTCTCGAGAAATAAAATAAAAAAATTTCTTTCGGAGAGAACTTGCTGCTGGTTCGGAACTCCCCTATCTAATTATAGCATGTCAAATGTGATAATGTGCGAGATAAAAGAGTACGTGATGTATATATACATTTGAGAGAAACGATGTTTAAGCCAATACGACTATATGCAAAATGTGTATACGTGATGTTTATTTAATTAATGATTCACCCCGTCGGTATTTTTTATGAGATGCCTACCTGTTTGGCAAATGAGATGTCTGAGTGGCAAATGAGATGCCTGAGTAGCAAAACAGAGGTATGAGTGGCATAATTTGATGAGATCACATTTACTTGTTAAATACTGTTATTTGAATATTCCTTGAAGCTACTCACTGGGCTTTATAGCTTATTCCTTTTGTAGTATATTCTTTTCGGGTTTTGTGACAGACGAAGCTTCCAAATAGACATACAAGATTTGTGCAACTTTAGAGGAAAATTATTTTTATATTACCCTAGACTGTTGTTGCCCTTTATAATAAAATATGATTTTATTTCCTTGTTACACCTTAAAAAAAGGGCATTCAGAATGATGAAAATTGTGACATACCACCTGAACGATTAGTGTAATTTACTCTAACTTTGTTAGTTGAACACATGATTTGACAATAGATATAAATCATTAACTATTTATATATAGCGATGATTTATAAAAGGTTCAAGTGGTATGAACCAACATATTAATGCAAACCTTGATTCCTTATTACCTCATAGTTGATTTACTAGCTAAGTGACTTGTATACGACACCAATAATAATATTTGATATGAGTTAATAATAACAAATGAATAAATGTTAGCAATTTTAGTATTGTCAAAGTCAAATATATTGTAGGATCTTTTTTTATCCGGAATACTCATTCACATAAATAATGTTTGTTATTTAATAACTATATAGTTACTTTGTAATAATGTATTTAAGAAAATAAAGTTTATTTTATAAAATAGTGACTAAAGCAAAATTAATTATATTTTATGCAATTTATCCTTTATAAATTTTTTAATTTTAATTAGCTATTTGTGAGTATGTACCTTGAAATATGGTCCCAAAAAAAATCTATTTGATAAGATTTCTCCGTATACCTTTGAATTTCATTGGACCCAAAAATGATACTTTAGAAAAATCCATTATTAAAATTTAGTGACCATATTTTAATGACGACCTTTAATCTAGTCACTAATATCAACCTTTAGTCACCATATTTCAAGTCGTCATTGAATTTTGATAACGTTACAAATTTAGTGACCAAAACTATAATTTCGTCACTCAAATAGTCATTATATATGATAGAATAAAATTAAAATATATTTTATTTAATATCTATAATATATTTTAATGACCAAAAACTGGTGGTCACTACATTCGTAACCTAATGACAAAAAATAGTAGTCATTAAGTACTCTATGTGTGCTTAGAAACCTTATGACAACAAAATAGTGGTTATTAAATTAAAAGAAAACGGGCTTTGACCATAAGTAGTGGTAATTAGGGTAATCTTTATATTTAATTGATTACGTGTAGACTTAGAGACATTATGACCAAAGAGTATTGGTCATTAAGTTATAAAAAAAATATGACATTACTACAACTTGAACCAAAGATCTGTTGATATGAGAGAAGAAAGATTGTTTTTACCACCAGGTCAAACTTTCAACTGATAGATAGGTTATAAATTTTATAAGATATCCTTTTTTTATAGTCGAGATCCATTTTTTTTAAGAGCTCCATTTAAATGGATGGTATTTGAGACCCGGTTTTATAACTACGGGAGCTGCTTCATTCTCTACGAGACCTACATCAGCGTGACCTAAATCGGGTGTATGTGCGAGACCTGCTTCGTTCAAAATTTCGTGATCATTCTCTACGATAACTGCTTCATCATTGACTGATCGTGACCTAAATTAGTGTATCTCCGTTCAAATTTCTCGATCGTTCATTATCTTCTACCTTGTTCGATTATCATGTGACCTAAATCAGGTGTATGTGCGGCAGTAATCACCTCTGTTACCCGGTTCATCTTCGTATCTGGTTTGTTTCCGTTCATACAACCTAGGTTTTGTGGATTTGACTTGTTATTTCTGCTTTTGAATGAATCGACATTAAAATCTCACCAAATGTTGATTTTTCACTTTTAATTGCTTTTAATTGACAATTCGTTCAACATCAGTTGTTTCTAAGTTCTAATTAGCTGCAATCATTTAAGTTTAAGTTTAATCTGCTGTTTGCTGTTTGTTATTTGCTGTTTGTGATAGAAGTTAATGAGTATAGTCAGGTTGCTGGGGAAAATACGGCATACAATATAGAGATATAGTTGATAGCAGAAAAGGATTTTATTATTCCTTTTTTTTCTAATATGTAAATGTAAATGTACATGTAATTCATATGATTCTTTATATATTCTTCTGTACCACTTTGGCCAGTTTGTCTACTGTTGTTTCTCTTAGTAAGATCACATCACTGCATGATAAAATAACAACTTATTAATTAGAAGAAAATACTTCTGCTTTTTATAATAAAAAACAATGGAAGTTATTTATCTTGATTGAAGTATCTGTTTGGCAAAGACCAAGGGGTCCCCACTTTCTTCCTCGTCATCGTCCTCGTCATCATGGCAAGGTTGACAAAGTTGAAGAGGATTGAAACTCTGTTGTGAAAGAGTAGCACTGTGATGATCATCTGCCAGATTATTTAGACCTGAATCAAAACTGTTCATATTGATTATGTTGTTGGTGTTGTTATATGAAGCAGATGAAGCATTAAATAAGCCGGTTGCAGAAGTGAAAGGTGGTGCACCGGCTCCAGTTGCAATTGTGAGCCCTGAAGCGCATTAGCCACTAGGAGCCTGTTGTTAATCAGCTGGTCTGGACCATGGCTAGCTCAGTCTGCAATGCTGCTACTTATCATAATGTATAAAACTCTTAAATTATTCTATTTGAATCATTGGATTATTATGAAGCAACATGATTTGTGAACAAAGATGCTTTGTACTAATTATGAACAGGAGATTGCACTTTTACTTGTGAACAGGTCATTTTCTGATTATGTTTTACCTGTGTTGCAGAGCCAGGACAGTTGAGACACAACCATAAACCGGGTCAGATTACCGATCCTGAGCCTCATAAGATATAGTCACGACTGCATTTTGTCGCTGGTTCACGGGTATGTGCACTAGGAGTTTTGACACAATACTGGCACCAAACACCTTGTGAACTGCAGCGAACCGGGCTGCACCCTGGTCAGACCCACAGTAAGGTGCAAAGATGCAACCATTTACACACTTCCTTCTCAAGGATTTGCACGCCCCACAAGGGGGTTTGGAAATCGACCAAACAGATTTGTTGAAAAATGATATCATTACCAAATGCACGGTAAAGTGTTAACGAATCTTTCTTTAATCCTTGTTTATGAGAGTTAATAAACTTGTATACTTATGTTCCATATAGTATGTTTCCAATTGCTGAATTATGTTTGGTTATGTGGTGAATACTCTTCCTATTTGTTTTAAACATTAAGATATACATACCTTTATATTGTCTTGTAGGAAAATTCTACTTATGATCCAAATAGTCGATTGATGGTGCGTGCTATACATACACAACTTAGCAAAAGGTTTTTAATTCTTTGCCAATTTTTAAATACTTAGTTATATATGAAACATGTTTATATTGTATTTATTTTCACTTATTTATTTTTGCAGGTTAGCATTAGAAATAAGAAAAACAAATCATTAAATCAAGTTCCACCTGGTATATTGTAAGGATTGTTGAACTGCTAAACATCTTTTTAAAACTTAAATCTTTTATTGCTTGTTTAACATGTAAAGTGCTTTATGATTTTTATATGAAATAGAAAAGAAGAGAAGGAGAAGAAGTATCAGTGATTCAACAATACAAAATTGGCCACTTCTCGCAAAAGAAAAATAAGATGGTTATGAAAGCTGAAGAAATTTGGGTATTCTCTTTATCCTGACACACATATATGATCATATTATATTCTTGCTGTTACAATAATGCTGTTAAATGGGCTGAAATACCTTTACTCTTCACACATATATGATCATATCACACTCTTTTATTGTTTTTTTAATATGTAAAGTGTTGTTACAATAAACACATTTGAATATGTAATTCTAGTAATACCACAATTGAGTTGTACTAGCCACAGGGCTTGACTTGGTTGGTGGTTCAGTCTGTGATTAATTGATTCAAATATAAAGAGGAGCAAAAAGAGAAAATGGAATTCATGATGGGTGAGCTATCACGTTTATCCCGATTACAATTTCAAAAACCCGTAAGTATACATCTTATTTTGAACTAAATTTACTTTAGCAACATTAATATTTTTCATTAATTGGATTTTCTTTTGATTTTGTAGTGATCTTCATCACGGGCATATGGTTAGAGATTCGTGGATATTACTTTTGATTGTTAGAATATATGATATTAGACATCTAAATGTTTCTTTTAGTTTTACGGTTAAGTGATTTTAGATAAGTAAATTTGACTTGAGATGTTTGTTTTTGGAATTGAATCAAATGTATGGTATTGTTTTGTGTTTTAAGAATGAAAGTTATTATTTCATTTTATGTTTGTTAAAATTAAGTAGGTTATAGTTAATAGCAAATTGTTCTAGCCGCTACTTGTATTTTCATAATAGTGACAATTTTTTGTCTCTATGATAGTGACCATATATTTGGTCACTATAGTCATTAACAGAGTCAGTTAACTTTGACGAATATCAGTGACTTTTCTTTGGTCATTATTACTGGTCATTAATTTGAAAGATAGTGACGACTTTCAGGGATTAATGACTAATTTTAGTGATGGAAAGGGTTGTCACAGATATAGTGACCACTATGTTTTAGTCACTTGTTAGTGACCACTTACATAGTTCAGTCTCTAAATCAGATCAGTGACGGACCTATAGTGACCAGAAGTGACGACCGTAATTATGGTCATTAAGACAGTTTAATGACCACTTTTGTATTGTTAGTGACCACATTGCTTTGGTCACTAATCATGATTTTTCTTGTAGTGACTTTTTGATAACATCTCTATGACGATTAGTTTATTCTTGTTGTTGTTGTTGTTCTCCAAATAGTTCCCTTTTCTCGTTTAGAAAATCTACAAGCCTTGTTACTAGCTTCTTTCTTGCTTTAAGCCCGCGATTATATCTAGTGAATTAATCGGAACAGCTAGAACACATTTGATCATGTTTTCAAAAGCGGTAGCAGTTGCTCTCTTTTGGCCTTTCTGGGTCCTTTTTCGATACCGAAAAGAAGCGAAGCATTAAAAGGTTAAAGTCTTCACCAGGGTTAGCACCTATGCCATTATAAAAAGAAACAAGTGAATGCTAATCAAATAAAACTAAATTATACTTGAACTGTTGAACATGATTAATTAGGAATACAAACATCGATAGGTCATGTTCCAATTCAATAAATTTAAGAAATTAAAACCATTCATGTGTTTGCTTATGTTTTATAGTACTTGTTTTACTTGCATTATAGTGTTTTTTGCGTAGCATTTAAAAGAACGAATATAAAAAAATACTGGAAAACTTGGAATAAAAGAACTCATTCCTTGTTTGTGCTCATTAATTTTCCCAACTAAAGTTATATTATATGTACTAAATGAACAAACCCGTTCGTGTTCAGAATCTTGTTATACAACATAACTAGGTACAAGAGTTTGCAAGTACAAAAGAGAACATCATAAGCCTATAGTGTTCAGAAATCGTTTAAGAAAGTTCAAAGTTGTTTCTTTTTTCTTATTATTGTGGACTGAGATGATTGAGCTTTAATATACATCCATGCTTGTATGTTTTAGATTATGTATGTTTTGATGATCTGTGTGTTCATCCCTTTGTAGTATGGCTTGGTGGATCTATCGGACACAACCACAATCGTCTCAATGTTTCTTGTAAGCCTATTGCACAAACTCCGATTCAGTTCATACATATCCGTCTATGATGATATTTACATGCTCTGTTTTTCACACATCTAAACCAAACTCCGTACATGAATCCTACACTTTTTTCTAAAATACCTATGTGTTGATCATTTTTGGTTTTTGATACAGTTTACTAATTTATAAGAGTAATAGTGAGACATGTTTTGACTTCTATACCCCATCATATACCTTTCTTATCTAATAAACAAGTATATCTCTAGACCATGTTTCTAAAGCCCCTTCCTCTAATTTTCCCGCTCAATAGCACATTATTAAAATGTTTTCACGTGTTCCAGACCATTATTATTCACGCTCTCTCCCTTTCTCTTCTTGTTTAGAAACCCAATTTCTTACCGACGACGGCCCTTTCTAAGCGAAGAGCTTAAATTATTGAAGGGTTTCTATCTCCCCATATTTTTTTTCATATCTTGCGGTGAAGAACGTTGAGAACCGAACATCAAAATTCTGATGTCATTGATTGGTCTCTGGGCATATACTCTAATTACGTGGTTTTCTTCTTTGATCTCATGGATTAATGCAAAGCTAGCAATCTCCAGGTGAATCATCTTCTTCTAAATTCTCTTTTAACACAAGGTTAAACTTAATTTGGAGTGTTCATGATTTTGAACTTGATTTAGATCATTGAGATCGTTTCTAATCTATGTGTGAATGTTTCTGATATTGTCAAATGTTTGATTAGGGTTTTTGTAAATTTGACAAGGTTCCGTCTCATTCCAAGTTGAATGGGTTAACTGAAAGATCAATGAGGTTAGTGGTAGAGTAGGGATTGGGGACTAGGTTTGTTTCTCTGTAGCAACTGAAATGGACGAGGCTAATAACAGCTAACGAACCTGTATTCATTTTATTTTAACTATGATTTACATGTCACTCATACTTTAGTTTCAAGCTTACATTTAAAACAACTTCAGGTTTTCTTTTACATTTTGGTGTCTTTGAACTTTAACAATTTTAGTTTGATATACATAATTTGCAAGATGTAGTTTTGACGTATAAAACTTCTTATGTATTCACTCTGGAATGTAAATTTCTATTACACATCTTTGCCCATGTATGATCCAGCAAATGCAAAGTGCTAATTAATCAACTTCATAGTTTTTGTCTAAATTTAACAGAATTACCTAGCATAGATGATCAATTGATCATTACTATTTAGGTTTTGCACTTTGTTTCATCAAGTTGTTTCTACTTTTGTCTTCTTCTCTAATTGACCTCTTTCTATTGCTTTGATTATAATTACACAAAAAGATGTAAGTGATATGATCTTAAGAGCATACATTTATGGTTGGAAACTGTATTTGACTGAACATGTAACAGTATCTATATTGCTTGGCTTTACATTTTATTATACTGCTTAGTTTGCGAATATATTACAAAATGCATCTCAAATCCTGCTTATTCATATTTAGCATGTTCGTGAAAGGTGAAGAAAAACAACTTGTAATTCCAAACAAACTTAGTTACAACTAAAATTTATAGTTGCTTGAGCCCTCTAATTCTGTATAAAATATTGCAAACTAGATAAATTGACAACTGTTTTTTTTTTAAATTGCATTTCCTAAATAAACCAGATGTTAATATATTGCTAAGTATCACACTAATGAATCTAGGATGGTGATTGAGCTTCTAGCACGTAATGATGTTAAAGGGGTGGAATCTCATAAGTAGTTTGTTTAGTCTAATATATACTTATGAAAAGTTCTCTCGATGAGACATATACCAGTAGTTCTTTTCCTAGATCTTGGATTATTTTCTGTTACAAGTAGTGTGGTGGATGCTTGATGCACATATCCTATAGCAATATTGTGGAATTCCTTGCTTCTGTTGAGCTTTTTAAATCAGGTCCCATAGATACTCATTTGTATTTTGTTGTATCAACAGTCATTTGAGGCTATGCATTATATAATTTGGCCAAAAACTCAAAAAGTAGTGGTTTGCTATCTTTTCTAGTTTTCTACTCTACCAGTTTGGCTTATGGACTACATGTTTGTTTTTTTATAATAATAGTAAATGTCTAAATGATAGCTTTATCCATTTCATTTGACTCCTGAAAAACATGACCAAGAGCATGATAATGGCTACTGCTTATACTATGTGAAGCTTAGTTGCTAAATTTGAATATATTATTGCAGTTGCTCGGACAATCACTAATGGAAAAGTTGCAGGTATGTCACATACTCACATTACATGCTACATAAAAGAAATCATTTTTTCTACTTTAGGATACATTTCATACAAGAAGCCAAGAGGGTTATCAACTCTTAACAGAACTAACAAATTGCTTCTAAGCTAAATTCAGTTCAACAAGGGTTGTAGTAGTTAACTAGTTATGAGGCAACTGTGACTATACAAGAAAGAATTCAATTGATTTTAAACTTTGACTTTCAGACAAATCTAATTAGGAAGTTTTTTAAATCTATGATTTGTAACTACTTTTTTCTTTCATTTTCTTGTAATCTTATATATGACTTGATCATTTTTAGAAGCATCCCGTGTAATACACGTGTCTCTAACTTAGTTTTTTGAAGTTCACTTGAGTACCGTTTTAGTGCGAGAACCGGCATAATTAGAAAATATGTTATTATTTGTATTAAACTTCCTACTGTATATACTAATTTTATATGTTTTTTTTATGTAATCAAAATATGTACAATAACAAAAATAAAAAATTTCACACATACAATAACATTTTTGGAAAATATGTACATATATTAACATTTGAGGTATAATACGTTTTGTAAAAAATAAACATTTACATTTATATGTAAGAACGTATGTATTATTAACTTCTTATATCATATTATATATGACATAAACCTATTATATAAGAATATAACTTATTTATTTATTTTTTATTAGAGCAATTTCAGGTTTGGTATTTATTTTATATATACATAAAAACGACTTACGGGTAATACCATATTCTCATTTAAAATAAGTATTTTTCCTATTGTTTATGAAATAAATTTATGTTCCTTTAATTATATTATTTTACTTCATCATTCAATCATTAATTATGACATGTGAATCATTTTTTTCATTTTCTTTTTTAACCGAAAACTTATTTTGATAGAATGAGTAAAACTTATAAAACCGTATAAGCCCTTAATAAATCATTTTTTTCATCATTCAATTTTAATTTTTTAGAGTAAATCTTATTTAAAGATAATTATTTCATATAAGTTCTTAATAAATCCGTATTTATCAATCTGAATTTAAAAATATCATATTTACCCTTTATAATATTTCTAATATTCTATTTAATCAAATTTTTAGTTTTATCATTCTAAAATATTTTATAATAATGATTGATGATTAAGACAAGAAATACAATCACGTCTCTTAATATCACGCTACCATGTTTCTGCCGTCAAGTCTGCCTTCCCGCTTGCGTCGATTTTTTCAGCGTTGCTTAGAGTGTTAATGTCGTACGTTGTAATTTTTTTAAAAATTTTCATTAAATTCATGTTTTATTATTATTTAATACGTTTTTATTAATGTTTAATATTTATCACATGGGCATTTAGTTTAGTAAGTAATAAATAAAAAAGTAAAAAATAAAAATTATATCAAACCTCGTTTAAGCTCGCAAGCTCAAACGAGCTTAGTATACAAGGCTCGGGTTCGAGCTCGTTTTGGCTCTTTTCGAGCTTTTAACGATCTGAACTCACAATTAGCTCAGCTCGTTTACATCGCTCATTTATATCCCTACCTTTTTTTTTATCTTCGCCTCTTTACGTCTAACCTTAAACAAAATTAGGGTTTTCGATCCAATCTTTGAGAGCCGGTGTTGAGTTTGAACATAGAAACGTAGAGATTAGCACTATGATCAAGAGTTTCATTCCGGAAAAAAAATGATTTCAAATTTAGGAAAAATGAATTAAATAAATACTTTTGTTAAAAAGAGAGAGAAATGATTAAAACTCAGGAATAGCTTGAGTCGTCGACGATAATGGAATTTGGTACAGTCGTACAGAGTCGTCAAGCGACGCTGACAGAAGATTACAGTGTCATCTTCAATAGGTTGTTAATATAAGGGTGGTCAATTATTGAGAGCGATTTAGAGCACAAGGTCGTCGTCTATTCTACGTTACAGAGAGTACGTCATCATCTTTGATTGAAAGCGATAAGGAAAGCGGCGATGGAGTCTCGTACATGCACGTTGATGTGCGGCGACTTGAGGTTTAAGGTTTTGTCTGTGACATCGAAGGCGCGCGCGATGGTTTTCTGCCGATATGAAGGTAGGGTTTTGTCTGCGATTTGAGGTTAGCTAGGCAAAGCGACGATGGTTTTCTGGCGAGCAAAGGAAGAAGAGAGTGAGAATGTCTGCAAGAAAAAAACTTTGGTCCTCCACTTTTTGATACAAGTACCTTCTTCGTTCTTTATTAATCTCTACATTTCTTTATTCTCTGACTATTGATTCTCTATAAAGATCTTCTCTGTTAACAAGCTCCCATTGCGAACTAAGCGATGAATCATGACCAAAGGTTCCATTTTCGCAAGCTCCATACCACTTGGCCCACCCCCAAAAGCCACAAAACTATAAGATGGCGGTGAAGGTGCGTCTTTGCTCTTTCTCAAAACGGGTTAGATCAAACATGATCGGGTTTGAGAATATGCTATGGTCAATATGTGTAATAGGCGCAAAAAGTATCATCTAAACACATAAACAAAATCAAGTTTAAGTAGATAGATTTGTGGTTAGCCAAAAGCCTGGCCTAGAACATATGCAGTATTGCGGTTGTATCATATCCTGCATACATCACAATGATGATGCTGTCAGTGGTCTCCTCATCAGGCATCTTTGTTGAGCTATCATTGTCGCCAATGCTAAACAACTTTTTGATAACATCTCTATGACGATTAGTTTATTCTTCTTGTTGTTGTTGTTCTCCAAATAGTTCCCTTTCTCGTTTAGAAAATCTACAAGCCTTGTTACTAGCTTCTTTCTTGCTTTAAGCCCGAGATTATATCTAGTGAATTAATCGGAACAGCTAGAACACATTTGATCATGTTTTCAAAAGCGGTAGCAGTTGCTCTCTTTTGGCCTTTCTGGGTCCTTTTTCGATACCGAAAAGAAGCGAAGCATTAAAGGTTAAAGTCTTCACCAGGGTTAGCACCTATGCCATTATAAAAAGAAACAAGTGAATGCTAATCAAATAAAACTAAATTATACTTGAACTGTTGAACATGATTAATTAGGAATACAAACATCGATAGGTCATGTTCCAATTCAATAAATGTTAAGAAATTAAAACCATTCACGTGTTTGCTTATGTTTTATAGTACTTGTTTTACTTGCATTATAGTGTTTTTTGTGTAGCATTTAAAAGAACGAATATAAAAAAATACTGGAAAACTTGGAATAAAAGAACTCATTCCTTGTTTGTGCTCGTTAATTTTCCCAACTAAAGTTATATTATATGTACTAAATGAACAAACCCGTTCGTGTTCAGAATCTTGTTACACAACATAACTAGGTACAAGAGTTTGCAAGTACAAAAGAGAACATCATAAGCCTATAGTGTTCAGAAATCGTTTAAGAAAGTTCAGAGTTGTTTCTTTTTTCTTATTATTGTGGACTGAGATGATTGAGCGTTAATATACATCCATGCTTGTATGTTTTAGATTATGTATGTTTTGATGATCTGTGTGTTCATCCCTTTGTAGTATGGCTTGGTGGATCTATCGGACACAACCACAATCTTCTCAATGTTTCTTGTAAGCCTATTGCACAAACTCCGATTCAGTTCATACATATCCGTCTATGATGATATTTACATGCTCTGTTTTTCACACATCTAAACCAAACTACGTACATGAATCCCACACTTTTTTCTAAAATACCTATGTGTTGATCATTTTTGGTTTTTGATACAGTTTACTAATTTATAAGAGTAATAGTGAGCATGTTTTGACTTCTATAGCCCATCATATACCTTTCTTATCTAATAAACAAGTATATCTCTAGACACGTGGCATGTTTCTAAAGCCCCGTCCTCTAATTTTCCCGCTCAATAGCACATTATTAAAATGTTGCCACGTGTTCCAGACCATTATTATTCACGCTCTCTCCCTTTCTCTTCTTGTTTAGAAACCCAATTTCTTACCGACGACGGCCCTTTCTAAGCGAAGAGCTTAAATTATTGAAGGGTTTCTATCTCCCCATATTTTTTTCATTCCATCAACGCCTAATTTTTATTGAAGGGTTTCTATCTCCCCATATTTTTTTCATTTCTTGTGGTGAAGAACGTTGAGAACCGAACATCAAAATTCTGATGTCATTGATTGGTCTCTGGTCGTATACTCTAATTACGTGGTTTTCTTCTTTGATCTCATGGATTAATGCAAAGCTAGCAATCTCCAGGTGAATCATCTTCTTCTAAATTCTCTTTTAACACCAGGTTAAACTTAATTTGGAGTGTTCATGATTTTGAACTTGATTTAGATCATTGAGATCGTTTCTAATCTATGTGTGAATGTTTCTGATATTGTCAAATGTTTGATTAGGGTTTTTGTAAATTTGACAAGGTTCCGTCTCATTCCAAGTTGAATGGGTTAACTGAAAGATCAATGAGGTTAGTGGTAGAGTAGGGATTGGGGACTAGGTTTGTTTCTCTGTAGCAACTGAAATGGACGAGGCTAATAACAGCTAACGAACCTGTATTCATTTTATTTTAACTATGATTTACATGTCACTCAGGTTTTCTTTTACATTTAAAACAACTTCAGGTTTTCTTTTACATTTTGGTGTCTTTGAACTTTAACAATTTTAGTTTGATATACATAATTTGCAAGATGTAGTTTTGACGTATAAAACTTCTTATGTATTCACTCTGGAATGTAAATTTCTATTACACATCTTTGCCCATGTATGATCCAGCAAATGCAAAGTGCTAATTAATCAACTTCATAGTTTTTGTCTAAATTTAACAGAATTACCTAGCATAGATGATCAATTGATCATTACTATTTAGGTTTTGCACTTTGTTTCATCAAGTTGTTTCTACTTTTGTCTTCTTCTCTAATTGACCTCTTTCTATTGCTTTGATTATAATTACACAAAAAGATGTAAGTGATATGATCTTAAGAGCATACATTTATGGTTGGAAACTGTATTTGACTGAACATGTAACAGTATCTATATTGCTTGGCTTTACATTTTATTATACTGCTTAGTTTGCGAATCTTTAATATATATTAAAAGAAAAGGGTTTCTCTCTCTTTCAAAAAAATCTCCACCAATCACAACTCTTGATTTTAAAAAAAAATTAAAAAAATTGAGATGATGATGTCAAAAATGTCAAAAATCCTTAAGTCTTGGAAGGGGGGCATTGTGAAAATTCTAAGGGGGTTTTATAAAATATGTTAAGGGTTTTTATGAAAATGTGAGGGGGTTTTATAAAAATTATATATTAATATAATTAATTATAGGTTGTTTATAAAATATGTTTAATAAATTATTATATAATTTGTTTAGAGAAATAATAATTATATAGTTGCGACCGTCTCATTTTTATCTACGTTTTGGTATAAATTTTATTGTAATATGACACTTTTTTTAAAGTAGTATATTTTTAATTGTTTGTTATCCATTAATAGTAGTGGGTAGGTTATTCATAAAACAATTTATATTTTTTTTATATTTATTCTATCTACGTATAATAGTCGATATAATAACTGATTCCTCGGTCTTTCAATAAAAAGTTAAAAAAAAATTTTAAGTTTTTTTTATTTATGATAAATTTATATAAAAATAGATAACATTTAAAACAAACAAAGGTGCATCAATCAATATAAAAAATTAAAGAATCATATATATAATCAACTATTAAAAATAAAACTATTAAAAAAAGGGTTACTTACATCATCAACTCTTTCCCTAAAAAATTTCCACCAATCATAGCTCTTGATTAAAAAAAATTAAAGAAAATAAAAATGTATTAGTTATTACGTCACATTCCATCAAATCTCTTAAGGGAAATTTTATATAACAAACTTCATGTGTTTGTTAATCTTGGATAAGATAACAATATATATTTGAATTAATCGTGGATAACATAATAATATATATATTTAAATTTGAATTGAATACATATTTCTAATTGACGTGTATTTAATTGGTTTAAAATTACTCCACTTTGTTAGGTAAGGAAGTTACTTTTAGAATTAGATTTAAAAAAATTTAAAATGTGATTTAAATGGAATAATAATTGATAGATTAAGTTTGAAAATATAAACAAAAAGGAAAAGGAAGTAGACGATGAGATATACATGGATAATATAACAACCATTTGAATATGAATTTAATTGAAAATTCTGTGATTGAATTACCTAAAAGCTAGATTAAGAAACGAAAATTATATATGAGTTTGAAGATTCATAATTTGTTCCTTTTTATCTCTATTTTCCTACTCTGCCTTAGTAAAATTCGTTGATTTTGTGTGCAATTCATTTAGTAAACGCGAGGTAGTGAGTTCACAAATCAACTGTAAAAGATATCTTCGATATCTTATGATATCAAAAAAGGAAAAACAACATTCAGTAGATTAAAAAAAATCGTGAATTGGGGCAACAATTATAAAAGTATGAAAAATACCCAAGTTAGATATGTCATTAGCCCATTTCAAATTAAATAGCTTAGTTTGTGTGTGCGTTAAATTACTAATAAAACCATAAATGTTGTTTATAAAGAGTATCTACAGAAAGTATTATGATAATCTTATGTATATCAAACTTCTGTAATGTTTATCATTTCTTACGAGATTTTAAATTCATATATATGTTTTCTAATTTTTTAACGTGTTAATATTTTTAAAACTATATAAATTTAAAAATGTCTTATATCATCCCCGTGTTGATACACGGGTCGCTTATAAACAACATCAACAATAATATTATAGTTATGGTTTTACAATATCGGGATAAAGCTCCATCACGAGAAACACATTAATATTATACTAAAACTTTTAGACGTGTAATGTAACTTTATATTTCTTAAAAAGAGTATTTATAAGAAGTACTAAAAAGACACGTTTTCACTCATGGACAGTTATATGTGACAGTTTCTTGAGTGAAGAGTAAAGAGAGGTTAAAGGTTTTAATTTGCGATAATTAAGAAAACCCTACTAATAAAACTATGAATGTTGTTTATACAGAGGTTTTAAAGAAAATCTAATGATAATCTTATGTATGAATTTCAAAATTCTGTAATGATTATTCATTTCTTACGAGATTTTATATTCATATCTATGTTTTGTAATTATTTTTACTATATGTCTTAATACTCTTTAAAACTATATAAATTTTAAATTGACTTATATCAGCCCGTGTTGATACACGGGTCGTTTAGCTAGTATATTACAAAATGCATCTCAAATCCTGCTTATTCATATTTAGCATGTTCGTGAAAGGTGAAGAAAAACAACTTGTAATTCCAAACAAACTTAGTTACAACTAAAATTTATAGTTGCTTGAGCCCTCTAATTCTGTATAAAATATTGCAAACTAGATAAATTGACAACTGTTTTTTTTTTAAATTGCATTTCCTAAATAAACCAGATGTTAATATATTGCTAAGTATCACACTAATGAATCTAGGATGGTGATTGAGCTTCTAGCACGTAATGATGTTAAAGGGGTGGAATCTCATAAGTAGTTTGTTTAGTCTAATATATACTTATGAAAAGTTCTCTCGATGAGACATATACCAGTAGTTCTTTTCCTAGATCTTGGATTATTTTCTGTTACAAGTAGTGTGGTGGATGCTTGATGCACATATCCTATAGCAATATTGTGGAATTCCTTGCTTCTGTTGAGCTTTTTAAATCAGGTCCCATAGATACTCATTTGTATTTTGTTGTATCAACAGTCATTTGAGGCTATGCATTATATAATTTGGCCAAAAACTCAAAAAGTAGTGGTTTGCTATCTTTTCTAGTTTTCTACTCTACCAGTTTGGCTTATGGACTACATGTTTGTTTTTTTATAATAATAGTAAATGTCTAAATGATAGCTTTATCCATTTCATTTGACTCCTGAAAAACATGACCAAGAGCATGATAATGGCTACTGCTTATACTATGTGAAGCTTAGTTGCTAAATTTGAATATATTATTGCAGTTGCTCGGACAATCACTAATGGAAAAGTTGCAGGTATGTCACATACTCACATTACATGCTACATAAAAGAAATCATTTTTTCTACTTTAGGATACATTTCATACAAGAAGCCAAGAGGGTTATCAACTCTTAACAGAACTAACAAATTGCTTCTAAGCTAAATTCAGTTCAACAAGGGTTGTAGTAGTTAACTAGTTATGAGGCAACTGTGACTATACAAGAAAGAATTCAATTGATTTTAAACTTTGACTTTCAGACAAATCTAATTAGGAAGTTTTTTAAATCTATGATTTGTAACTACTTTTTTCTTTCATTTTCTTGTAATCTTATATATGACTTGATCATTTTTAGAAGCATCCCGTGTAATACACGTGTCTCTAACTTAGTTTTTTGAAGTTCACTTGAGTACCGTTTTAGTGCGAGAACCGGCATAACCATTTTAGCCATCCAATTCCCCCCCCTTCAATGTCATCCACCCACCCTTGAATTTATCACATGCACCCTGTCACCCTTGATCCCCTCATGCTTTACATCCATGAATTCCACTTATCAAATCAACGGCTAGGATTAGTTCTCACGGTATTCACACTTTAATCGGTTCTCAATCAGTTCTCGAGAGTGAGTGAAGATAAACAGTGAGTGGTGACAGACGGAGTGCAAAGTGTCTAGAGTTAGAGGTGGAGGTGGAGGTTGACGGTGGTTGTAGGTAGCGATGTGGAGGCCAACGGAGGTTGTGGGCGGTGGTGTGGAAGCGACACAGGTATAGAGAGAAGATAGGAAGTGTTTGTGTGTGTATAATACACACACACACACACACACACACATATATATATATATATATATATATATATATATAGGGGAGGGTTCATGCGAAAACTGTTGTTAGTGTGAGAACCGCGAGAACCAATCTCAGCCGTTCCTTGGATATGGGAAGTATCACAGATGGAGAGCGTGGAGGGATAAGGTGTGGCAGGGTGTATGTGAGGAATTCATGGGTGGGCAATGACATTGAAGGAGGGGAAATTGGACGGCTTAGATTGGTTCTCGCGCTAACAACGGTTCTCGCATGAACTTTTGTCTATATATATATATATATATATATATTCTTTTTTAGTTTTAAATTTTTTTTAAAATAATTTAGAATAAAGAAAAATGATAAAAAAAAAGGAGACAGTGGTGTTTTAGTCATTTTTAGGTTGGTCAGGAGTTATTAATGTTATAAAATTTAAACAGTAGGGACAAATAGTGTAATTAATGGAGCACAAGGATGAATGTGTAACACCCCAAAGTTTATTAAAGTTAGTTGAATGAGATGTTGAGTAAAAGTTGAGATAACGAGTAAAAGTTATATATTATTATATGGTTTTAAATAATGATTCCAAATATATCTTTGTTGAGATTATTGAGTACCGTATGAATGAGTTGTAAGTCGAAAAGAGGAGCAATATGCCTTAAAAAAGGGGCCACCTCAAAAGAGGCGGCAACCCCTTTCTTGTTTTATATTCTTGCTTCTCGTGTCTTTTCTTATTCCTTTCTTCCTTGTTCTTCATTCTTTGAGCAAACGCACATACATGCACCTCAACTAAATGGATTTTTGTCAAGTTTCGAATTGGAGACTTATGGAGGAAGACTAACATCTACCATTTGGGATCAACTAAGTACTATTATTTGAAGTTTAAAGTGTTACTGGGTCAAATGGGGTTCTAAAACTCAAACCTTAAATTTGGAAGTTGTAATTGTTAGAAATGATGTTAGTTGATGTTATAAAGTCCCCTATGATCATATTGGATGATCAGTATCATTCGAAATTGAGGTTCGAAGTGTTTGGGTTGAATTTCGGCAAAGACAGAACTAGAATCGCAAGAACTGGTCTGTGTACTTTCTACGGTCGTAGAAAGTACAGTTGCAACCATAAAATGGAAAATGTACCTCTTGCGGCCGTAGGAAGGAAACCTAAGGCCATAAAAGGTAGAATGTACCTCCTAAGGGTGTAGAAGGGGCTGTTTGGTCTTTACTTAACAATTAAGTAGAGTTAAGACTATATATTTGATGTATCATTATGTATGTTTAATATTGTTTGTTGATATTAAGAGATTCCTATTAACTAATTGTTATGAGTAATTAAGAGACGTGAGATAGAGTTACATGTTTGCGATTGAGATTAGAGTATTCTATTATTATACTAAATGATGAAAGATGAGCGTGAGTGATTAAATAAAAGATGAGAACCGGCTAATTAAAAGAGAGAAATGAGGGAAGTTAATATTTAATAATGAGTTTTATACACCAAAGAGTAGATATAATAAAGGTTATGTGAATCACAAATTTTAAAAGTATATGAGGATAACGAATAAGCAATGTTAATGTGTATAATTAATATAATTAAAGAGGATGCATTCTTAGAAAGATATATGTTATAAATATACATCTATATATATAATGAGTATGTATGGTAATACTGAGAAGAGTGACATCTTTGTGAGATATATAGTGAGGTGTTAAATATAAAAATAACCGACATGTGTAAGTAAATATGTGAACATACAAATATGAGAGAAAATGATAGATTATGTCTATACGTGCACACACACACACAACATATACATAGATATGTGTGTGTGTGTGTTGGGGGTGGAGGGGGGGGTAATCGATAATAAAGAAAAGAGAAAGGAAATGACTGGATGATGGATGAATAAAGTAGATGCGGTGTAACATGTAATAATATATAAATGCTATACGCGTGCCATAATTAAATGAGCAAGGAGTAATAGAATAATTAGAGTTATAAACATTGTATGTGAAGCCATAGTGGTAAGAATCAAAAGGGCCTACCTGTGCATTTAGCTGACTCTCGAGAAATAAAATAAAAAAATTTCTTTCGGAGAGAACTTGCTGCTGGTTCGGAACTCCCCTATCTAATTATAGCATGTCAAATGTGATAATGTGCGAGATAAAAGAGTACGTGATGTATATATACATTTGAGAGAAACGATGTTTAAGCCAATACGACTATATGCAAAATGTGTATACGTGATGTTTATTTAATTAATGATTCACCCCGTCGGTATTTTTTATGAGATGCCTACCTGTTTGGCAAATGAGATGTCTGAGTGGCAAATGAGATGCCTGAGTAGCAAAACAGAGGTCTGAGTGACATAATTTGATGAGATCACATTTACTTGTTAAATACTGTTATTTGAATATTCCTTGAAGCTACTCACTGGGCTTTATAGCTTATTCCTTTTGTAGTATATTCTTTTCGGGTTTTGTGACAGACGAAGCTTCCAAATAGACATACAAGATTTGTGCAACTTTAGAGGAAAATTATTTTTATATTACCCTAGACTGTTGTTGCCCTTTATAATAAAATATGATTTTATTTCCTTGTTACACCTTAAAAAAAGGGCATTCAGAATGATGAAAATTGTGACATACCACCTGAATGATTAGTGTAATTTACTCTAACTTTGTTAGTTGAACACATGATTTGACAATAGATATACATCATTAACTATTTATATATAGCGATGATTTATAAAAGGTTCAAGTGGTATGAACCAACATATTAATGCAAACCTTGATTCCTTATTACCTCATAGTTGATTTACTAGCTAAGTGACTTGTATACGACACCAATAATAATATTTGATATGAGTTAATAATAACAAATGAATAAATGTTAGCAATTTTAGTATTGTCAAAGTCAAATATATTGTAGGATCTTTTTTTATAACCGGAATACTCATTCACATAAATAATGTTTGTTATTTAATAACTATATAGTTACTTTGTAATAATGTATTTAAGAAAATAAAGTTTATTTTATAAAATAGTGACTAAAGCAAAATTAATTATATTTTATGCAATTTATCCTTTATAAATTTTTTAATTTTAATTAGCTATTTGTGAGTATGTACCTTGAAATATGGTCCCAAAAAAAATCTATTTGATAAGATTTCTCCGTATACCTTTGAATTTCATTGGACCCAAAAATGATACTTTAGAAGAATCCATTTGGTCTTCCAATATTAATAGGTTGATTTTTTCCGTCTTAATTAAGAACTTGAGTTACATAATTAAGCACACTCAAATACAATTTAACCTTTTTACCACAAATCCCATCAATAATTTTAGTTATTATCCCTAACCAGCATTACTATTAATGTAAGCTGAGAAAATAACCTAGGAGGAGGATTATTATACAAAATGTTAGCTAGTCAGAGTATGGGTTTTGGAATTTGTATCTATTTCAACATCTCTTGTGGCCCTTCGATTTTGGTCTACAAGTACCCAATAGGGCTTAGTATTTGTTCTATACATGCTTTTGTTCGGTGAGAGATTCAAAGTATTCCATGTCTATAACCTCCTCACAAGTCCCACTGTCATTATTAGTTTTTACCCAAGATTTCTTGATTTGCATGCAAAAAGCCAAAAACATAAAAAGAAAATTTATTTAACAACAATCACTAGACAAGTTGCAGGTTAATAAAGCCAAAGACTTGCTTCAATTGTTCCAAACCAAATACAAACACCGTCGACTACCATACACAAACATCACAAGGCGGCTTCAATTACCACCACGCAGACGGAGGACAAGGTGGAGGGTGGATTCCTTCTGAATATTGTAGTCCGCAAGGGTACGCCCATCCTCCAGCTGCTTACCAGCAAAGATCAACCTCTGCTGATCTGGTGGGATGCCTTCCTTGTCCTGAATCTTCGCCTTGACGTTGTCAATTGTATCAGAACTCTCCACTTCCAGCGTGATCGTCTTCCCAGTCAGAGTCTTCACGAAGATCTGCATACCACCACGGAGACGCAACACCAAGTGAAGGGTGGATTCCTTCTGAATGTTGTAGTCTGCAAGTGTACGCCCGTCCTCAAGCTGCTTACCGGCAAAGATCAACCTCTGCTGGTCCGGTGGGATTCCCTCCTTGTCCTGGATCTTAGCCTTTACATTGTCGATGGTATCTGAGCTTTCAACTTCCAGAGTGATCGTCTTTCCGGTGAGAGTCTTGACAAAGATCTGCATTCCTCCTCTCAGCCTGAGCACGAGATGGAGGGTCGACTCCTTCTGGATGTTGTAGTCTGCGAGTGTGCGACCATCCTCGAGCTGCTTTCCGGCAAAGATCAACCTCTGCTGGTCCGGTGGGATGCCCTCTTTGTCTTGGATTTTAGCCTTGACATTGTCGATTGTGTCAGAGCTCTCAACCTCTAGGGTGATGGTCTTTCCAGTAAGAGTCTTGACAAAGATTTGCATCCCTCCTCTCAGCCTGAGCACAAGATGGAGGGTGGACTCCTTTTGGATGTTGTAGTCTGCGAGTGTGCGCCCGTCCTCGAGCTGTTTCCCGGCGAAAATCAACCTCTGTTGGTCTGGGGGAATGCCTTCCTTGTCCTGAATCTTGGCTTTCACGTTGTCGATTGTGTCGGAGCTCTCAACCTCGAGAGTGATGGTCTTCCCTGTGAGAGTTTTGACGAAGATTTGCATTCCTCCCCTCAATCTCAGAACAAGGTGGAGGGTTGACTCTTTCTGGATGTTGTAATCAGCCAAGGTACGGCCGTCCTCTAGCTGCTTTCCAGCAAAGATTAATCTTTGCTGGTCTGGAGGAATCCCTTCCTTGTCTTGGATCTTGGCCTTAACGTTGTCGATCGTGTCGGAGCTCTCAACCTCGAGAGTGATGGTCTTACCGGTGAGGGTCTTAACGAAGATCTGCATCTGTAAGAAAACATTACGAAAAACTATAAGAACCCGGACAAAAAATTCCCCAAACAATTAACAGAGATCAGCTTAGATCGGATGTTAACAATTGATTTTCACGTTGTCGATATCACAAAACTTCGATCCTTCAGGTACGGGAAAATGAGATCAAAGCCAGCGATTTACGCCTAAATTATTAGATCTAACTAAGCCACGACAATCGGTGCAATATACAAAAATTGGAACATTCAATTAAAATCTGCGCATCATTTAACTACTCATAAGATTTTTCAATCTGATTGATGCATCATAAACATACAATCTTTCGATTAGAAGGTTTCCAGGTTCGTTTCAAAATACGGAATCAAGGGCAATCAACCATGCAATTTCATATCCATATCAGTCGTGGATATATAACTAACACCATATATGCCGTGTGAGAAAATTAATATGTTGACTAGATTGAAAAAGACAATATCTCATACAAGCATCAAACGATTTAAAAATGAAGAACACAAAAATCAAACAAAGAAACTCAAAGCCAAGAACAAGGGAAAAGGATAAAAGCAAGTTTACCTTGAGAAGATTAAAGGAAAACTGGAACTGAGAATAATTGAGAGAAGATTGATTTGCTTTTGATTGCAATGGAATGAAAAGATAAGGGGGTATGGAGGGGGATTTTATAGAATGGGGAAGAAGAGTCGGTCAAGGTTGGAAAATTAACGTAACAAAGGTTTTAGAAAACAATCAAACAGTATTGTGACACGTGTACGGTGGGGACAAGCAGATAGATGCCGTGTTGCTGTCAAGCTGTGAACCGCACGGCAGGCAAGGGAATCTAGAAGGGGAGCGTAGCTTCCGGGTTGCAGGTTGCCGTTGGCCTTTCTTTTGTTCTAAGTTATTGATAACTTGTTTATTTATATTTATTTTTCTTTATTAATTATAATTATAATAATAATTTATGTAATAGATAAGTTTGTTAGTTTATCGAGTGATGATTTATAACGAGGGTTGTCGTACGCGTTTCACTGCATATGATTAGATTAGATTGTTTTTTGTTATAATACTTTTATTTATATTTTTCAATATCTAAATTGTGTTTTTTTAACATATTCACATTAAAAAAATTCATCTCAGGTCGTCTACATTTAACTATTTTATTTCAACACATTAAGCATTGTAGTTATTAAACCATTATTAAAGAAAAGGAAATTAATTCCATAGTAAATTTTTTAAAACGTAAAAGTAAAAGATTTACTTGTTTTATTTGACCTCTAATTACACTATTTAGTTTAGTATGATAACTAAGTTTTTATTGTACGTAAAGAAAACCTCATTTAGTCAAAACTAACAATATTTTTTAATTCAACAATCATATATTTGATTAAAATTAAAATTAATTTTAAATTTAAAGCTTAGTATAACTGATCGTTTTATATTTTAAATTTCAAAATATCAAAAGTTGATGTGTTTATTCAATAGATTAACTTAACTTAACAAAGCTAACTAATTAAGTCAACATTAGTACAGTTTATTTAATTTTTAATTTTTTCAGTTTTATGATACTCGTGTAGATTATTCTCTTACCGAAAAAAATGATTATTAAACTTGACAACCTTTTAAGATATCAAAGTATTATAACCATGAGGTTCGTTAGTTATTGGTTAATTAAATGGCTCCTAATCATTTGATTGATTTCTAGACCATGTACTGTATAAACATTTATTTACGGTTTAAACAGATTACTTTTTAGATTTTTATAATTTTCATCCTTTTAAATTCTCGTTTATTTCGCATCTTATGTTTATTAATGTTTAATAGTTACCATTTTTTAAACTTATGTTTAGTAATGTTTAATAGTTACCATTTTTTAAACCAACCCGTGTGATAATAAACATTAATTTGTTATTATATTATGATAAAATTTATATAAAATTATATATAGAAATAATAGGATTATAAATATATATTCATATGTATCAAGAATCTATATACGAAAAAATTATAGAAGAAAAACGAAAATCTATATGAAATTAATTGATTTAATGTAATCATAATAAAAAATTAAAAAGTTATATGTGGCATTTTATATGTGGCAGTTTTACATGTGATGCCAAATTGAATGGAAAGAGTGAAACAGCAGATGGGTTGTAGGGGTTAGTACCCCACATATGAACAGTAAATTGTACATCAAAACGACAGAAACAACACCAACCACCTAACAAATTGAATAATAGTTTTTATTCGAGAACAAATGTACATGCATACAAACAAAGTAATAATAAATTATGACAAGTGGTTTTGCCGACTGAACCAAACCACCAGAAGAGCTCAACCATATAAATTAAATTACAAGATATTATTAGTTTATTATTAGTCTACACTAATAAACAAGTTCAAATGATATAATCAATAGCCATGGGTGAGAAGACAACAAAAACTATCGATCTTTTATTTAATAAAGGATAAATTACCGATAAAGGTAACATATATATTAAATTTTGACAATAAAAGTAACGTGTAATTTTTTGTGCCGAGAAAGGATTATAAATTTTAATTTATTAGAAAAAAGAATCGTAAATTTTAATTTTTCATAAAAAGATATTATAAATTTCAATTTTTTTATTTAAAAGAGTATCATGACATGCTAAAAATCAATGTTATTTGGTCAAGATTCCTCTTTTTGTTAGAAATCAAATTTTATGATTCTTTCTTGGTCAAAAAAATTGGACGTTATCTTTATTGGTAAATTTCGATATTTAGGTTACCTTTTTCGGCAATTTGCCTTGTAATAAAAAATATTTAGTCGTAATGATAATAAGTGTGCTATGAGAAGTTTATGCAAAAATAAAGGGCAAAATGTGTGAAAATACAACAAATTATGCTTAAATTGCTATTGTATACAACAAACTTCATTTTGTACCTATAAATACAATAAACTCGCAAATTTGATCTATTGTATGTAATTTACCTCCTATGACAAGTCACCGTTCATTTTTTTTGTTTTTTTTTAATTTTAAATTTTTACTTTTTCAGAACTTTAAGGTTAGTCCCTTTGTTTGCTTCATATGTTTTATACTATAAAAATATGAATAAAAGATGAACTTTAAGGTTAGACTTAGTCCCTTTGTTTGCTTCATAGTTTTGGTGTTTCACAAAAATTGATCGACAACACCTACACAAACGATAAATGAAGGCAATAGAGACACCCACTGGGTTCAACCTCCAAGCTTCAGCTTTGAAATCGATTTCACATTTGATTCGAATTCCAGGTTTGAGTTTGATTCGGGCTTCATTGATTGCTCATTTGGCAGATTTACTTCCGCAAATTTTAATTTTGTTTCTGGGTATCGAGGATTTCTCGAGATGTGTTAAAAAGTTGCGATTAGGGTTTGGTTCCAGGTTCATTTTGTAATCGATTTGGTTTAAGGGTGTATTCAAAATCGGGTTTCAAAATTAGGTTTCGTATTTCTGTGTTCCAATCGCTCAAATTGATTTATATATGGGTTACTTTTTGTGTTTTTGTTCATAGAATCGATTGGAGTTCCTGTTCTCAAATTTTGTTTTACAGCTTACAGTTAGAATAATAAATCTTGTTTGTTTGATTCTTGTTTTGTTTATTCACTTCTCATTTTTGTTTAAACATATGCTTTAGATCTTGATTTTGTTTGTCTTGTTGATTCGTAAGTAATGGCGTGATGAACGATGCTTCTTCTTCATTTTCAAACGGATCTGACACTATTAAACTTGAGATTTTTATCTTTGGTTCTTGTGTTTGGGTTTTTGTTGTAGACTCATTCGATTCGCTTGCTTTTAGTTGTGTTTTAGTTAAGCTATGAAAAATCATATGAAGCTTTGAAGATGACTCAAGAACATCAAGAACATATGAATATCTTAATTAAACAAAATTAAAAATAAAAGAAATAACCTACTAACTGAGTTAGAAAGTAACCAGTTGTACACAATGAATGAAAAATGAAAGAAAGTTTTATTCTTATGTAGAAAATGAAGTTGTTGTATACAATGACAATTTCGATATAGTTTGTTGTATTTTCGCGCAATTTGCTTAAAAATAAATGACTGAAAGATTATGAAATCGGAAAACTATATCATTTAGAAGAGAGTTTTGTATTATTTTTTTAACCTAAGCAACCTATATATTCTTCTATAACTAGATGAAAAAGCTACAAAAAGTAAGGAGGAATCTCGGTCATTAAAAATTTTAAATCTGATACTAAAAAAGTGCTTTTTTTTCCAATTAAGGGTATAATTGATCATTTACGTTTTAAATTTCAATTCCTGATATGTAGGCACTGTTTTTTAATTTATTAACACTCCAGAAATTTCTCGAGAACTATATGGATGCACATTGTTCTTCTGAACAATATTGATGCGTATTGTACATAATACGATGCTTAAAACACACATGCTTGCCCAGATTTACAACAGATGCACAATCAACAAATAACGCGTCATATATCGATGCACAATCCAACAAATCCAACACTGATTGAAGAAATTGAACAATGATTTAAGAATATATCAACGTACAAACCTGAAATTACTCTATCGAACAAATTGCAAGAAACTGATGGTAGAATGTTTAATAAAAACTGATGAATCAGTAATAACAAATTTAACAGACATAAAAAATGATACATAAAAGCTTACATATGTGGAAATCCCCTACACACACTCGCTATAAATCTGAAACAATCAACGATTGTGCGGCGGCATAGGCTCCAGCAGAGTATCGGAGGCGTGCATCTCTAATGTGGTTATGGAACAATCAACGAGTGTCCATCGCCAAAGGTTGCGGAGGGTGAACGGAGAACAATGAGTGGCCGGTGGCAACATCACTCATGTGCTCATGGAAACAATCAGCGATTGTGCATCGCCCAACGGATATTTCAGCGGAGGTTGGATCGACGGAGTAGGGAGGAGTTTGCGAGGGGATGACAACAAAAAATAAGAACAGAACTGGAAAAAACAACAAAACTAAGGTTACGTGGGCAGTTTGAGAGATATAGGGAGACTGTGAGAGAAAGAAATTCATTTTATCTTTAAATTCCAAATTTACCCTTGTACACGTGTCCTTTCCAGATTTTCCTTACATTTTGTACCTTAATCCTCTTTTATTTGAACCTGATTCTATAAACACAAACACACACACACACACACACAGACACACACACACACACACACACACACATATATATATATATAAAGAGAGAGAGAGAGAGAGAGTTATATTGACTAATTCACGCTATAACCTAATCATTTCCAAATAAGTGAATTTGGTTACGGTGTGGTTGAAAAGCAGCGCGGTGGTGGTAATGGCTCGTCCAGAAGTAACATATGTGGTAGTTTCCAGTGGCAGCCGCAGGTGGTGCAGCAGTGGCATCGCCAATGGTGTAATGGTTCGGTGGCAGTAAGTGTATATGTGTGTTATGAGGATTGTTTGGTGTATGTATATGTGTGTACATGCGTTTGAGGTAATTTCTAGTGAAGTGAATAGAAAAACTGAAAAATCAAACCATAACTAAATTAATCAAACTGAATTAACCTAATCAAATTTGGGTTATTTTATAACTAAATTTGGTGGGTTTTTCAGGTTTAGGTTAAGGTTCAAGGCACACAATCCGCGAGAATGGAGGAGGTTTTCCAAAACGGGTGACAAAACCTATCTCGAATCCAGTCCTAATTATTAACCATTGTAATCAATTAATGAATGTTTTGTAACCGAAAGCACAATATCTTTTGTTGACTTTTTTCTTAAATTACATCAGCGATATATGATGGAATAGATGTCTCATAAGGTTGTGAGTTGAAGTCTTATTATGAAAATAATGTGCAGATTGTGTATTTAAAAAAAATTATAAGATATAGTTCAAATTTCGATTTATGTATTTAAAATACTTTAATTTACTTTAAAAATAACAATGTAATTAATAGTGTTTCATATAAATTGTGTTTTGTTGAAATTTTTGACCCTAAAATACCCGAACAACTGTTAGAATCTGCCCGATAATATATGTACGCCTTAAAGCACTGCTGATGATGTATGAGCCTATAAGGGTCACACACCGGGGTCTAACATGACAGCAAATAAAGTTGAGGGATCAAAGATGGCAAAAGTGGAAGTTGGCAATGCAGGCCACGTTAGCGCCGCTAACTATAACGAGTTAGCGCCGCTAACTGTTAGAGGTTAGCGCCGCTAAGGCTGCATGTGCTTTACGTCTAATCGAAGTCAGGCCGCGTTAGCGCCGCTACGGGTTAAGGTTTAGCGCCGCTAACTCTTGGTTAGCGCCGCTAAACCTGCATGGACTTTATGTACAAGTCACCTCCACTTGAAGCCAATGAGTGGGAGGTTCTAGAACCGACTTGGCCGGTTAAAGGGGATATAGAGGGTCGGTTTTGAGTCTATAAAAGACTCAATAGCTGGACTTTATTCACTCTTGGTCAAATCCTCTTAGAAACACTCATACTTCTCTCTCACTATATACCTAGCTTTTGGTGACTTGGTGAAGGAGAGATCTCGAGTTCCAGAAGACTTATTGCTGTTCTTGGGTGTTATTTCGAGCAGAAGATATCACCAAGGTTGCTAGCACTCCTTGTTAGACTTGTTCCCGGGGTGAGATTTCGAAGAAGGACAAGAAGAAGGAGGTTCTTGCTTTTACCACCAAGTTCAGCCACCAACAAGAACTTTGCTGGACCTAAGGAGCTGGTATAACTCCCTTTCCTTCTTGTTTAGTTGCTATTTGTTACATAGAGTAGATCCATACTTGGGATTTCATAGTTTTGAACACTTGTATGCATGTTTTGTGTTGTTCTCGCTTCCGTTGCGTGTTCTTGAAATCCCAACAGTGGTATCAGAGCCACCACTATGTTAGAATAGCACTTGGTGGCTTGAAAAACCCGAAATCAAAGTGTTTGTATTCCGCCGTTAGGGTTAGCGGCGCTATCCTAGAGTTAGCGACGCTAAGTCTCTAGGGTTAGCGGCGCTAACGCCACTGGAAAATTGTTTTCGAAAATCTTGAATAAAACAGCTTAGGTCTCGGGATTTTTAGCACTTGTACCTTCTGGAAATTTGTTCCAAAGATGTTTTTCATGTTGTTCCAGTAGTAGCATGATTAGTTTGGTTGTATGTGTTAACATGAGTTGGTAATCTTGCCTTGGCCCATTTGGTTGTATTGTGTTGTGCATGCAATTTGGTGGTTTTAATCCACATTTGAGGCTGTAAATTTATTAAATTCAGATTGATTGTAATAATTTGTGGCTTGCATGCCATTTCATTCATCCATGTACAAGTATTAGATAAATAGGAAAATTATGTGGCTTGTATGCCATTTATTTTCTATTGTATTATGTATTGTATGATGGAGGGATGAAGACACAAGAGGAGGCAAAACAAGATGGAGCATGGAGCCCTTAGAAGCCAAAGAAATCCGATGGCGATGGTGGTTCTAGTGGGAGCTCGCGTCAATATTGTTTTGTCCCTTAGATTGACCGAGTTCTTCCCGTTTTGGCTCACGGGAGGAACGCATAGGTTTTTTTGGCAAGAATTACCGACTATGTTGTATATTGCGTGTGATGTGATTTTATTATTCTATGCATGGATTGTAGGTTTCGCATGCTAGAAATTTTTTTGATAAAATTAATAAAATCACAAGAGTTTTTGATAAAATTGGTTTCCTCTCGCGCGCGATCACATACATTGATTAACCCACCTAGTGAAAATAGGATTTGTCACTAATAAGTTAATCAAAACCAAACCGGAACAAAAGGCCCGTTTTTCCACAAAACGTAAATCATGCACCATCCGTAAGTCGATACCACCCGAATCTAGTCTTATGAGATTTGGTTGTCGAGCTTAGCACGAGCCAATTCTCATGAAACTGTGTGGAAGGTGAGTGTGGAAAATTCACAACTTTGGTTGTCGAGCTTAGCACGAGCCAATTTTGGTGGATTTGTTACCGTATGTCTTGACGGACGATTTGCAATTTTAGGTTTGAAATCTTGGTTAATTGTCGAGCTTAGCACGAGTTAACCAAAATTTCAAGACTTAAAATTGGTGCAAGAAGGGATCAAACATGCCAAACGACCATTGGATGTCGTAGGATCCCGCATGTGCTAAGGATTGCGATGGAGATTGCAATTGGCAAAATGGTTGCCGACCTAAATAGTTTTATCATGTGATCCGCGGTAACCCCGTCACATGGTAGGATGAAATACGGTTCTTAGCCTTGTTTAACTAATTCTTATTGGGTAAATTATTAAACAAGATAAAATATCATAATAACTAATATCTACTTTGCAAATTTTAGATGGCATCAACAAGCGCAACAAACACCACCACCAACGTTTCTCTTAGGGTTTTCCTTGAAAAGGAGAAACTCGATGGTAGCAATTTCATGGATTGGCATAGACAATTGAGGTTGGTCTTACGCTATGAAGGAAAGTTGCATACCGTAGAGGAACCCCTCCCCGAGGCACCTCCTGCGAGTGCTACAAGGGCGGTCCGTGAGGCGTATGAAAAACGCCTCAAAGAGACTGAGGAAGTCACGTGCCTCATGTTGAGCACGATGAACCAGGATTTGCAAAAGCAAATGGATCATCTAAGTGCTTACGACTTGCTCGTGCAGCTAAAGGACATGTTCCAGCAGCAGGCGAGGCAAGAGAGGTACGAGTGCCTCAAGACAACCCTTGCTTGCAAGATGCAAGAGGGTGGGAATGTGAGCGCGCATGTGTTGCGTATGAAAGCAAACATCGAGCGCATGGAGAAGTTAGGTTTTACCATCGGGAGGGAGATGGCGGTTGATTTAATCCTCCAATCCCTGCCCGGTGCATACGATCAATTCGTTATGAGTTATCATATGCACAGCATGGATAAAACCTTGATGGAACTTCATGGTATGTTGAAGACCGCTGAGTCTAGCATGACCAAGAACAAGCCATCCTCCTCCACCTCTCATGTTCTCGCCATCCGGGAAGGCCGCATCACGAAGAAGAAGGCCGCCTCTTCCTCTAAAAGGAAGGGAAAGGGAAAGGTTGGCGGGGCCAAGCCTAACCCGGCCTCCGAGGGCAAGGGCAAGGGGAAACTTCTCCAAGTCAAGGCTCCGGAGGATGCGGAGTGCTTTTTCTGCGGGGGCAAGGGCCATTACCGCCGTACCTGCCCAAAGTACCTGGAGGGACTCAACAAGCTCAAGGCAATGAGCATATCGGGTCCGGATATGTCAGGTACGTTCATGATAGAACTCCACCATACTTCTACTTCTAAAGGCTGGGTATTGGATACTGGCTGTGGCACTCACATATGTAATATGGTGCAGGTGCTAAGGGAAAGTAGGAGCTTGGAGCGGGGAGAACTGGATCTTGTCATGGGAAACTCGGAGGTTGTCCCAGTGGAAGCTAAAGGAGATTTGAAGCTTTCATTCAAGACCGGTTTTTCTATTTTGTTAAAGGATGTATGCTATTCGCCCTATGTGGCTAGAAACATTATTTCTTTTCACAAATTGTATGACGATGGCTTTGATTTTAAATTTGTAAGTGGTACAATCATTTGTTTTAAAAATGAAGTTGAGTATTTTAAAGCTTTACCATGTCATGGCATATATGAGGCAAATGCATACATTGAATCAAGACAATCTATCATGAACATTGATTCTGACTCCAAAAATGGTTTGGATAAATATTTCATGTGGCATAGTCGTCTTGGCCATATAAACAAGACTCGTATCACCAAGCTCCAATCGGATGGGATCTTGGAATCATTTGATCAAGGATCAAATGAAGTATGCGAATCTTGCTTATTGGGCAAAATGACAAAAGCACCCTTCACGGGAACAAGTGAGAGGGGAAAGGACCTTTTAGACATAATCCATACGGATGTATGTGGACCTTTCAAGCATGTCACAAGGAATAATTCAAGGTACTTCGTAACCTTTATAGATGATTATAGTAGGTACGGGTATGTCTATCTTGTTAAACACAAGAATGAAACCTTTGAGGTGTTCAAGACATTCCAAAACGAAGTTCAGAATCAGTTGGGCAAGACTATAAAGATACTCCGGTCTGATAGAGGTGGAGAGTATCTTAGTACCGAATTCGTCAATCATCTTAAAAATTGTGGAATTGTTTCACAATTAACACCTCCGAGGACTCCACAATTAAATGGGGTCGCTGAGAGGAGGAACCGGACTTTGCTTGATATGGTAAGGTCTATGATGTGTCGAGCGGAGGTACCTATTAGTTTCTGGGGATATGCCTTAGAAACTGCGGTAAGAATCCTTAACCTCGCACCAACCAAGAAAGTCGATAAAACACCTTATGAAATGTGGCATGGTAAGAAGCCGACACTTTCATATTTACGAGTTTGGGGTTGTCAAGCCTACGTGAGACGTGAGGCTGAAGACAAACTTGAACCTCGTTCGGAGAGGTGTTATTTTATCGGTTATCCTCCTAACGGTGTTGGATATTTATTTTATAAACCTTCAGAGAACAAGGTATTTGTTGCTCGAAGGGCATTCTTCCTTGAAAGGGAGTTGCTATCCAAACACGGCAGTAAGGAAGTTGACCTTGAGGAAGATCAAGGGTCGGCCGATAAAGGGCTTGAGGTTGGCACTAGCCAAAATACCGAGCAAGATAATGCTGCGGTACCTGACACTCTTGCTATGTCTACTCCTAGGCGTTCTAGTAGAACTCGTTTTGAGCCAGAGAGATATGGGTTTCTCATATCTGAGGGCGATGAGTTATTGGTGGATCATGATGATCCCACCAGCTACAAGGAAGCCATGGCAGGCCCTGAGTCTGCTCAATGGAGGAAGGCAATGGAGAGCGAGATGCAATCTATGTCGGATAACCAGGTTTGGGAACTGGTTGATCCTACACCAGGGATTAAACCCGTCGGGTGTAAATGGGTTTTTAAGAAGAAACCCGGCATAGATGGAACCTTGGATATCTTCAAAGCCCGACTGGTGGCGAAGGGTTTCACTCAGACTCAAGGAGTTGATTATGATGAAACTTTCTCCCCAGTGGCCATGTGGAAGTCAATCAGGATACTACTTGCCATTGCTGCGTTTCATGATTATGAAATTTGGCAAATGGATGTAAAGACCGCCTTCCTTAACGGGAAGCTTAATGAAGAGGTGTACATGAGACAGCCTGACGGTTTTGAACATCCAAAGTATCCAAACAAGGTTTGTAAGCTTATGAAGTCCATTTATGGACTTAAGCAAGCATCTCGAAGCTGGAATCTTTGCTTTGATGAGAAAATCAAAGAGTTTGGTTTTTCGAAGAGTAAAGATGAACCTTGCGTATATGTCAGGGCTAGTGGGAGCACCATAGTCTTCTTGGTTCTATATGTAGATGATATTCTACTTATTGGAAATCATATCCCAAGCTTAAGGAGTGTCAAAGCTTGGCTAGGGAATTGCTTTTCAATGAAGGACCTAGGCGATGCGAGCTGTATTCTGGGTATAAAGATCTATAGAGATAGATCGAGAAGGCTGTTAGGGCTTTCTCAAAGTGCATACATAGAAAAGGTCGTGAGACGCTTTAAGATGGAGGAATCCAAGAAAGGAAACCTCCCTATGTTGCATGGTTTGACTTTGAGTAAAACTCAATGTCCTACCTCCAAGGAGGAGATAGAAGTAATGAAGCGAGTACCATATGCTTCGGCTGTGGGCTCGATCATGTATGCCATGCTATGCACTCGTCCTGATGTGTCATGTGCTTTAAGCATGACTAGTAGATATCAGGCGAACCCAGGAGAACCTCACCGGAGGGCAGTGAAGAACATTCTTAAGTACTTGAGACGTACGAAAGAGATGTTCTTGGTATATGGTGGGGAAGAAGAGCTGAGAGTAAAGGGTTACTCGGACGCTAGCTTCCAAACTGACAGGGATGACTGCCGATCTCAATCGGGGTTTGTGTTCCTGTTAAATGGTGGTGCTGTCAGCTGGAGGAGCTCAAAACAAGACACGGTGGCTGATTCGACTACCGAATCGGAGTACATTGCGGCTAGTGAAGCAGCAAAAGAAGCCGTGTGGATGAAGAAATTCATCCAAGATCTACAAGTGGTTCCAAGCATCGCTGACCCTATTGAGATCTTTTGTGACAATGAGGGTGCGGTGGCTTTGGCAAAGGAACCAAGAGCTCACAAGAGGACAAGACACATTTCGCGCAAATACCACTTTATTCGGGATGTAATTGAAAGTGGTGAAGTCATCATTAGCAGAGTAGCATCGAATGGAAACTTGGCAGATCCATTCACTAAGCCATTACCGCAAGCAGCTCATGAATCTCACACTAGAGGGATAGGTGTAAGATTTGCTAGCGATTTGGCTTGAGTTGTATATATATTAGTTTATTTGATATGTATTAATTTATTTTGGGAACGATACAGACAGTATTGTAATTATGCTTGTTTCGATATGCGAGTGATTCGGTTACTTTCATAAGACTTTACTGTGTTCCATCTTAGCATGTTTAACCACTTCCCAGAATGTTTATACATTCTAAATTTCCACAGTCAGTCATTCTTCAAGGGAAGGAAGTTTGAAATAAGGTTGAGGTTAGGTGTTGGTTATGCATTAATCAAGGATTGAATGCATGAAACGCAACAGTAACCTGTGCTTGAAAGGAGTTTCAAGTGACTGGAAGACCCACACCCAAGTATACTTCATGGATTATAGTCACGAGTAACTTGGGATGATAAAATCTTACATCCTCAGACCCGAGATGTATGAATCGCTATATCATAGTTCTTACTTGCTTTAGCCATTTTCAAAAGCAGTTCGTAAATGGCTGTGATAAAGGGAATGACTAGGTAAGTCAAGAGGTATGGTATGGGATTATGCAGTCAAAGGGATTTGTTCCTCCTGTATGAGAGATATCCCTGGGCCCCTCGATGATTGGGAGCTGACGCCAAATTATTGCATGGCCATGCACAAGGACTATTGATTGAGAATCAGATATGTCCTTACCTTTTGGTCACCACCAATCAAGATCGAGAAACATAATCGTGAACGATCTGGAGATTGACATTTACTAATCCATGTCTCGTGTTCACAAGGATATCGCGAACAAAAGGATGTCTAAGATCACTTATCTAGGACCACTACTTTGAGTATGATGGTTTTCTGCAGGCATTCAGAACTCATACAGACTTGGGGGCATTGATGCTTTGCTAGAGGCCGCTCTTTGTCTGTGCTTGCCTGGGTACAGTATATTATGTGCAAGTGGGAGTTTGTTAGAATCTGCCCGATAATATATGTACGCCTTAAAGCACTGCTGATGATGTATGAGCCTATAAGGGTCACACACCGGGGTCTAACATGACAGCAAATAAAGTTGAGGGATCAAAGATGGCAAAAGTGGAAGTTGGCAATGCAGGCCACGTTAGCGCCGCTAACTATAACGAGTTAGCGCCGCTAACTGTTAGAGGTTAGCGCCGCTAAGGCTGCATGTGCTTTACGTCTAATCGAAGTCAGGCCGCGTTAGCGCCGCTACGGGTTAAGGTTTAGCGCCGCTAACTCTTGGTTAGCGCCGCTAAACCTGCATGGACTTTATGTACAAGTCACCTCCACTTGAAGCCAATGAGTGGGAGGTTCTAGAACCGACTTGGCCGGTTAAAGGGGATATAGAGGGTCGGTTTTGAGTCTATAAAAGACTCAATAGCTGGACTTTATTCACTCTTGGTCAAATCCTCTTAGAAACACTCATACTTCTCTCTCACTATATACCTAGCTTTTGGTGACTTGGTGAAGGAGAGATCTCGAGTTCCAGAAGACTTATTGCTGTTCTTGGGTGTTATTTCGAGCAGAAGATATCACCAAGGTTGCTAGCACTCCTTGTTAGACTTGTTCCCGGGGTGAGATTTCGAAGAAGGACAAGAAGAAGGAGGTTCTTGCTTTTACCACCAAGTTCAGCCACCAACAAGAACTTTGCTGGACCTAAGGAGCTGGTATAACTCCCTTTCCTTCTTGTTTAGTTGCTATTTGTTACATAGAGTAGATCCATACTTGGGATTTCATAGTTTTGAACACTTGTATGCATGTTTTGTGTTGTTCTCGCTTCCGTTGCGTGTTCTTGAAATCCCAACAACAACAACTGAAACTTCTTTAACTCGCGATGATTAACTGAAACCTGGAAAAAAAACTGAACAACACCTTCAATTTTAATTCATTTTATTTTTGTTACTATATGGTATCACCGGTTAACAAAAATTCTGGGTTCGCCCCCAGATATACGAAGGACTTCAAATCTAGAAACTTGTAAATGAACAACAATGTTTTCAAACAATTGAACACCGAAGAAACAAAAATATATGCATTAGGTATCCATCGTCATACGCATCTCCAAACCCGGTGATCCCACAAACCCATCATACCTCACTGACACCCTCTCCGTCACTCCAATCCTTTGCTTTTCAAAACTATGTTCAAAATTGTATTCAACCATGAACATCTCTTGCTGTCAATCTGGTATGTAGCAATTTATATTTTTGATTTTTTGATTTTGTTAATGTTTTCTGTCCTGATTTGGGTATTCTTTTTCTCCATTATTTTGTTTGGAAGTTTTAAATTCTTTTATGCATACCAACTGTTTGTTGCAATGATTGAATGAAAAAAGTTTGGGATACCAAAATCTCAAGTCCATTTTTTTATCATAACTATGGTAATCTAAAACTATTTGTACATGCATCCCCTTGGAGATTCATATTTCAACTAGTTTATTACCTCGTGTAAAAATACGGGGATGTTAAAAAAAAGTATAAAATTTGATGGTATGAAATTATAAAAGGTATAGTAAAATAAGTGTAAAAGTGTTTCAGAAATGTTTTGAGATATTAAAATTTTCAAATAAAAATAATAAAATATCAACAAACATTTACATATGTCAAAATTTTAACAAAAAACAATAACTAAGTTTTTTCGAAGTAATACTATTAATGGATAACAAAAAATTAAGAATATACTAATTTTTAAAAAGTGTCATATTACAATAAAATTTATACCAAAACGTAGATAAAAATGAGACGATCATAAATATATAATTATTTTTTCTCTAAACAAAATGTATCACAAGTTAATAAACATAATGTATAAACACCGTATAATTAATTATATTAATATACAATTTTTATAAAACCCCCTCACATTTCTTAAAAACCCATCACATGTTTTATAAAATCCCCTCATAATTTTCATTCAGGCCACTCCCAACTGATTTAGATTTGGAATTCGATGACATTAATCTTTCTAAAATTGTTTTTGAAATTGAAGGTTATAATTAGTTATTTTTAGAAAATTTGCATGCCATATATATATATATATATATATATATATATATATATATATATATATATATATATATATATGGCATGCAAATTTTAGTAAATCTTTTTATTTTTATATGTTATTTTAGAGTTGGGGAAGGCAGGGGGAGTGGGGGACAATGGCTGTTAAAAATTTCCCAACTTGTATTTTTGCTTCCTCGTCAACTATCTTTTGATCTTATAAGGTTAACGTAATTATTTGGAAAAGGTGCAAAACTAAAAGCTTCCCTATCGATCATAAACAAATTTTATCATATTAAGGATGTTTGACGAAAAGAGCTGCTAGCTGTAATTGTAGCTGTAGCTGTTAGCTTTTATTTTATTTATATACGTGTTTGGCAAATTAGCTGGAAGCTGGTGTTTAATAGTGTAAAATGACAAAAAATGACAAATTATAAAAATAGGAGGAATTATAAAACAAATAAAAAGGGTATTTAAGTAATTTGATATATAAAAAGCTTCCAGCTAGTTTTAAAAGCCACTTCAAGAAGCTTTTTGTTTTAAAGTTATTTTTGTTTAAAAAAAGATTCCAGCTTTTGCATTCGAACATAACTTGTAGCTTTTTCTTTTAAAACAAAAAGCTACCAGCTCTAATAAGCTCTAAAAAGCTTCATATTGAACATACCCTTAAATGCTAAAAACCTTCCATCTTTAAAACGAGTTGCTATATATAGATTAGAGATGTTTATTTATTTATCTATAAGTAATAAAGTATGTTGTGACAAATAATATAGCTTGTATAATTTGTGACTTTTGTATAATTGTTTGTGTCTTGGTTGTATAATGGGGCTCATGAATTTTACTTGCTACATTTATGAGTTAGGGGATCCTAATTATCCAAATCAAATTCATGGTGTGATAAATTTGAAGCGACCTATATTTCGACCACCGCCATAACCATCATTGGGCATCACCATCGTTGGCCTCCACCACCGCTGTAACCGACGCCCTTCATCGTGTCCGCGTTTGTTGTTGTCTCCCTTCACTGTTATCGTTCTCCACCGCCTCATCCTCTACCGTCGTCACCCATCACCGTCTCCGCCTTCCCCATTTATGAGCCAGTCAAGTTGTGAAGTCTACTCCTTCACCATCTTTACTATATGAAATCAATCACAGTACCATAGAAGCCATATGATGTAGAGAGAGAGAAACCATCGTAATATGTATTTAGTAGTTTGTGTTGATTACATCAGAGAGAAAGAGAACTTCTATATATATAAGAAATACAAGAGTCAACTACTCTAACTAGCAGCTGATGCGTCAAGATACATGATAATCACATGGCACACATGACACACAAGTGATGTGGCATACCCTCTTTCATCCCCCCTCAAGCTGTGTTATGGTAGAAACTACAAACACACAGCTTGGAACATAGACCAACAAACTGAGTAGCTGGAAGTCCCTTAGTAAACACATCTGCTAAGTGTTGTGGAAACATAACGAATATTCAGAGCACCCGACAACACCATATCACGAATAAAATAAAGATCAATCTCGATGTGTTTGGTTTGCTAATGAAAAACAGGATTAACAGCCAAATAAGTAGCACCCAAGTTGTCACACCATAAAGTCGGTGAAACATCGATATCAATATGTAACTCCTTAAGAAGAGACTTCACCGAAGAAATTTCAGCAGCTGTTTAGGCCAAAGCACGATATTCAGCTTCCGTACTAGAACGAGCAACTGTGTGTTGTTTTTAGGAGCTCCAAGAAATAAGATTGCCACCAAGTAATAAAGCATATCCAGTAGTGGAACGTCTATCATCTGGACAACCAGCCCAGTCTGCATCCGAATATGTATGTAAAGAAAAATCCAAGGACTTCCTGATAACCAAGCCATGTGTGAGAGTGCCACGTAAATACCGTAAGATCCGTTTGACAACTACCCAATGAAAATCCATAGGACAATGCATGAATTGAGATACCTTACTGACAACAAAGGCTATCTCAGGTTGAGTCATCACAAAATACTGTAAAGACCCAATAATACTCATGTATAAAGACGGATCTAGTAACGGAACACCTGAATCTTGTGATAAGTGTCTACCAAGAAAAATAGGAGTAGATAAAGGTTTACAATCGCGTAAACCAGTATGCTCAAGTAAGTTTGTCATATATCGCTCCTGACTTAGATGTAAACGTAAAGGTAGCCTGCACACCAAAAAAGTGACTGAGAGAACCAATATCTTTAAGCGCAAACTGAGAATTGAGTTGACTAATAAGAGTAGTCACATACTCTGTAGAACTGCCAGTAATGATAATATCATACACATAAACCAATACATTGTTAGAAATATGCCCTTGAATGTACGTACGCCATATGGACCGATGCTGATGATGTATGGGCCTATTGGGTCATACACCGGGGTCTAACCTGACAGCAACATAAGTTAATGGACCAAATATGGCAAAAGACAAAAGTTGACATCGCAGGCCGCGTTAGCGCCGCTAACTTTTAGGGGTTAGCGCCGCTAAGTCCTATAGGTTAGCGCCGCTACGGCTGCATGTACTTTGTGTCAAATCGCTGACAGGGCGCGTTAGCGCCGCTAACCCTGTTGAGTTAGCGCCGCTAACTCTTGGTTAGCGCCGCTAAACCCTGCCAGTGCCATTTATCATATCCACCTCCAAACTAGCCAATGCATGTGAGTTTACCACTCTCGAGGCTTGGCCGGTTAGTGAGGTAATATACACGAATCTGGAGCATTTGAGAGAGGAGAACTCTTTTGTTAAGTGTGGGTTTTCTCTACTTTAACACTCTCTCTAAAAACACATATACTTTTCTCTTTGGTGCTACCATGACCAAGTGAGATCTTTAGAGTGCTTGTTCCAGAAGTATTGGTCTCGACATATTGCTGTTCCAGAAGTGGTTTTCGAGTAGAAGTACCATGGAGGCTTGCTAGCTCAAGAGGTTGGCGTGTTACCGGGGTATATCCCTCTAGTTGATCCGTACTTTCGTTCTTGGAGCTCAACACTACGAGACAATCCGATTTCTGGAGCTAAGGAGAAAGGTATAACCACCTTCTTCCTTCTTTTGTTGCATTTCTTTACATAGAGTTTGGTCCATGTTCGGGATTTCTCGTTTTTGTGCTTTATTTGCTTGTACCGTGGGATTTGTTTGTTGTACTTGTTTCCGCTGTGTTGCCCACGAAATCCCAACAGTGGTATCAGAGCCACCTCTATGTTAGATTTGCACTTGGTGGCCTGAAAATCCCGAAATCAAAATGTTTGTTTTCTGTTCGAACCGGGTTAGCGGCGCTAACTGTCTTCAGTTAGCGGCGCTAACTACTTGTACTTAGCGGCGCTAACGCGCAGCTACGATTTTGGTTTTAAAAGTTAAAAACAGTTTTGTTCTCGGGTATTTTGGTCATTTTCTGTTTCTGGAAATTTGTTCCAGGTTTGTTTTGGTATTTTAGTTACCATTATGTTTGGTTGTATGTGGTTGTTGTGAAATTGGTAACCTTGCCTTGACCTTGTGGTTGTATTTGTGTGTTTGGATGCAATTTGGTGATTTTAATCACATATGGGCTGTAATAGTTATTAATTCAGTTTTGTTTGTAATAATATTGTGGCTTCCATGCTATTTCATTCATCCGTGTAAATGTACTAGATAAATAGGAAATTATCGTGGCTTGTATGCCATTTCTTTTTCTATTGTATGTTTTGTACAATTTGGATGAAGACACACAAATAGGATTCGGAAAGGAGATGGAGTATGTCCATAGAAGCCGATGAAGTCCATTGGAGATGGCGGATCTAGTGGGAGCTCGCATTGAAGACTTTCCGTCCCTTAGTTTGACCATGTTCTACCCGTTTTGGCTCACGGGAAGAACGTATAGGATTTATGGCAAGGGTTACCAATTTACTTCGTTTATATGCGTGTGATGTGATTTTATTTTATTCTTGCATGGTTTGCTTAGGATTCGCATGCTAGATAATTTTTCGAAATTAATAAAATCACAAGAGATTTGGTAAAAATGGTTTGCAACTCTCGCGCGCTCACATACAAGATTAACTCACCTAGTGGAAATAGGTTTTGTCACTAAACAAGTTAATCTGTAACCAAGCCGAAAACAAAAAGCCCGTTTTTCATAAAACGTAAATCTTGCGCCATCCGTAAGTCGATACCACCCGAATCTAGATTTATGGGTTTTGGTTGTCGAGCTTAGCACGAGCCAACTCCCATAAAGCTGTGTGGAAGGTGAGTGTGGCAAATTCACAATTTTGGTTGTCGAGCTTAGCACGAGCCAATTTTGGTGAATTTGTTACCGTATGTCTTGACGGACGATTTACAATTGCAAATTAAAATCCTTGAGTGATTGTCGAGCTTAGCACGAGTCAACCAAGAATTTTAATTTGGAATTGGTGCTAGTAGGGATCAAACATGCCAAACGACCGATGGTTGTCGTAGGATCCCGCAAGTGTCTAAGAGTTGCAATAGAGATTGCAATCGGTAAAATGGTTATCGGCCTAAATAGCTCCATGAAGTGATCCGCGGCAACCCCCTCATGAATTGGAGTGAAATATGGTTCTTAGCCCTTGTTAAAATATTTTTCGAGACGATAAGGGTAATTATTTTAACGAGGATTCAAATCAAACTAACTAATTCGTGTACTCTACTTTAATATAGGATGTCGAATCAAAACCACAACACGTCGATTTTTTCACTTCGTATGATTCTACAAAGGGTGAAACTCACGGAAGTGAACTTTGTTGACTGGCTTAGGCAATTGAGAATTTTCCTACGTGATGAGTCTAAGTTGCACATTCTTGAGGAACCCCTTCCTGAACCACCTGCTATCAATGCGGAATGGGCTATCCGATATGCGTATGAAAAGCGTGTTCGGGATACACACGATGTTGCTAGTCTCATGTTATCAAGTATGAGCTCGGAACTGCGAAAGCAATTTGAGCACAAGACTGTGTATGACATGATTAACAAGCTGAATGATGTTTTCCGACAGCAAGTTAGACAAGAACATTTTGAGTGTGTTAAAAGTCTAACCGGTTGTAAGATGCGGGAAGGCAGGAGTGTAAGTGCCCATGTTTTGAAGATGAAATCATACATGGACCAGATGGAGAGATTAGGTTTTCCTATAGGGAGGGAGCTTGGTGTGAATTTCATACTTCAGTCTCTGCCCGCCACATATGAACAGTTTGTCAAAGACTATCATATGCATGCAAAGGAAATATCTATAGATGAATTGCATGGAATGTTGAAAATTGTAGAATCTAACATGTCCAAGCATGAATCATCCTCATCCACTCCTACTCATGGTTCTAAGGAACAACTTTTAGCCAAGAAGAAGAAATCGATCCCATTAAAAGAAGAAGTTGGAGTTTCCAAGCTTGCTTCAAGTTTTAAGTCTATGGACATTGATGATGTGCCTAAAGAGACTCAACAAGGGTTGGTTTGCTACTTCTGCGGTAGATTTGGGGATTGGGGCCGTCATGCCTGCCCTCCGTGCCGAAAGGATATAAAACTTCTCAGACAAGAGAGAGTTAATTTTCCTACTTAAGGTACATTCATGATTCTACTTCATTGCCATTCCTTATTAAGCTGGGTTGTTTACCCGAGCTATATGACTCACGTTTGTCACAAATTTATTTTGTTGCAAAGTGTAGGTCTGTTCGATGCAAAAGGAAGAGCTTGAAGAGCCGGATCTCTCAAGAAGAAATTTTGTTGATTGTCTTCTACAAGAGAATTGGGAGTGTTGATCTCGCCATTGTTTCCGGATTAATTAATTACTTTTGTTTGTACGCCCTGCGTGGCAAGACTTGATTTATTGTATGTTCTTTAGAGATGATGGATATTTTGTACTATGTATTTTGTTTAAAATATTTTTCATTATGATGGTTTCATTTCAAATTCGATCCATGTCAAAGCTTATGTGTTATTTTGACCATTTATGGTGCTTAAATACACATTTGATGACGATGGAGATGACTTGGAATTGAAACAATTTTGAAAAATTATTTTGATATGTTTTATCCAACCAAATCTTATCCATATCATTGCATACATAAAGGCTCATTATAAGTAGTAAGGCGATCATGAAATAATTGATTCTTAGATCCAAAAGTGGTTTGGATACATTAGTATATGGCATAATCAAACTTAACCAAGTAAACAACATTTACATCGCTTGGATCCATGTGGTTAGGATCTTTGTAAAAGTTTAGCCTCGGGCTAAATGAAGGATATAAATATTGTTTATTGGACTAGGATGATTAAGAAATCCTTCACCTATGTTGGTAGGAAGGATTATAACTTGTTGGATTTTGATCACACTTATGTGGATAATCCGTACAAGTATACCATATAGAGTGATTCTAGTAAGATTCTCCATCACCATCTTTATGATGGTTGTTGAGAGAATGTTTAACTAGATAAAAGGTTTGTGTCTGAAACCTGGAGGTGTTCGGAAATAACCTTGAGAAATTAAGAATCAATAAGGGCATATAGACGTAAATTCTTAGATCTAGAATAGATACTAAGTTTTACTATCTATATTGGTTTGAACATGAAATGAATCATGGGTTTATCCCATAATTCGTTTTCTCTAAGAAACACATTTCGTACATGGTGTTACTTTAAACAAAACCGGATATCTTTGTTGATGATCTGGTAAAAGGCAGGCCTAAAACATGTATTCAATGTGATTGGTATACATTAATTTTTATGAACCAAGTTCTCAATCTGAAACACAACATTATGGTCAACTTAAGCATCCAATGAGATTTTGACTAGAAAGAGTACTTTGCTTATCAATCTCACAACTTAAAATTATTCATTCTACATTAAGTGGGAGATGTATGAATTATAAGTTGATGCTTGTATATTTAAGTAGTTCATCCGAGTTTTGGATAATTGTTCTTGAACTTATGGGAACCATGTTTGGTTATTCAAAAGGGAAAGAACAATTTACAAAAGCATTCCAGTGGAAGAACGTTAAACTTAAATAAAAGACCTAATGTGGACACTAGCACTTAATCAGCATAGAGATGCTGGTAAAACCTGACAATATCCATTGCTTCTTTATATCTGATGGAAATCAAGAAGGTTGTTATAGATATGAGGTTGTCATATCAGAGTAGCAACAACTTGATGGTAAATCATTGAGATGTTACCATTCATCGGAAGCATAGTGGGACCCTGAGTTCACTAGTGAATATAAGAAGGGAATGGTATACATAGATGTAATCTATTTGCTGCATCCAAGTACTTGACTTGGGTTAATCCCACACCTAAGGTGTAATCCAAGAAGGGTGAAGGAACTAACATATATGCAATTATGGACAACTTCAAATACCGACTAGAGACAAAGCGTTTCATATTGTTTAAATATGGAAACATGTTCTAGTGATTGTGTTGAAGATAACTTAGATACTGTGAAACATTGTTGTCGCTTTGGGAAAACAAGTATGTTCACATGGAAATATGAAGACCAAGATCCTTCGCAGGGTTAAGTTGAGGAAATGTTTGAACCATGTTCCGAGGTCTAATATATCCATAATATCCAAGTTATGTCCATGACTAAAGTCAGCAAAACTTGCATCTTGTGGCTGTAATTCTGCTTTGCAAGAAAATCATAGGAATGAGTTTTCTAGAAAGCATAGATTGAGCCAGATACCCTTGTCAGGGCTAGTGGTAGCTTCATGTGTTCTTAGCAAAATATGCTCAATAAAAATAATGTCCTAATTTAGGGTTGTTTTACAACCTAGTGATGGAATTATTGTACTATGAGTATGAATAGAAAATATAGAATCAAGTGGATTTTAGATTCAAGAAATACTGATATATGTTCTTGATGTTCGACGAAAATAGAATTGACTTGAGTAAGTTAGTACTGCAAGAAAATCTATACCTATGAAACTGTCGAATTTTAATCGAAGTTTTGGATATTCAAATATGTGGTGTAGATACGACATTTAGATATAAATGAGTGTCATTGACCCTATTGTGTACTTTAGTAACATTTAGGGTATGTCGACTCTAATTAACGTGAGTGTCAGTAACTCTATTATGAACTTCGGTTACAATGAGAGTATGATGACTCTAATAATCATAAGTGTTATTAATCCTATTGTAGACTTCGGTAACATTGAGGATATGACGACTATGATAACCTTGTGTATGATCTCCTTGATAAACACTTTGCAAGTGGTTTAATAAGAGAACACAAAAGAGTACAAAGGGATATCGTGTAGATGATCCCATAATTAAGCCGTTGCCAAATACTAGTGATGAATTTCATACTAGGTATAATAGCATTGTTAATGCTTATGACTAGGCTCGAATATCGTTTTAGTAAATGTTTGATTTACTTATTAGCTTTGGGAACGGTAAGCAGTACTGCTAACCGATGATTGTATCGATATATAGTAGAGGCTATATATAAGCGGTTACCTTCATTGGTTTTTACTGTGTTCCATCTTAGCATGTTTAACCACTTCCCAGAATGTTTATACATTCTAAATTTCCACAGCCAGTCATTCTTCAAGGTAAGGAAGCTTGAATTAAGGCTGAGGTTAGGTGTTGGTTGTGCATTGATCAAGGATTGAATGCATGAAACGCAACAGTAACCTGTGCTTGAAAGGAGTTTCAAGTAACTGGAAGACCCGCACCCGAGTTCACTTCATGGATCATGGTCATAGAGTGACTCGGAAGGATAATATCATTACGTCCTTCGACCCGAGATGTATGAATTGCTATAGCATGAAACTTTCTTGCTTCAGCCATTTCAAAACGTAGTTCGTAACTGGCTACTATAAAGGGAATAGTTAAGTAAGATAAGGTTCACGCTATAGGATTGTACAGTCAACGGAATTTGTTCCTCTAGTATGAGAGATATCCCTGGGCCCCTCGATGATTGGGCGCTGACACCAAAATAAGCATGGCCATGCGCAAAGGAATATTGATTTAGAATCAGATATGTCCTTAAAATTTTGGTCACCACCAATCAAGATCGAGTAACATAATCGTGAACGATCTGGAGATTGACGTATCAATCCATGTCTCGTGTTCACAAGGATATCGCGAACAAAAGGAGTATTGATCACTTATCAAATAGGACCTCTACGTTCTTTTTGTAGGTAATGGTTTTCTGCATAGAAGCGGAACCCATACTGACTTGGGGGCATTGATGCTTTTGCTAGAGGCCGCTCTTTGTCTGTGGTGACATGGGTACGGTGCATTATGTGCAAGTGGGAGTTTGTTAGAAATATGCCCTTGAATGTACGTACGCCATATGGACCGCTGCTGATGATGTATGGGCCTATTGGGTCATACACCGGGGTCTAACCTGACAGCAACATAAGTTAATGGACCAAATATGGCAAAAGACAAAAGTTGACATCGCAGGCCGCGTTAGCGCCGCTAACTTTTAGGGGTTAGCGCCGCTAAGTCCTATAGGTTAGCGCCGCTACGGCTGCATGTACTTTGTGTCAAATCGCTGACAGGGCGCGTTAGCGCCGCTAACCCTGTTGAGTTAGCGCTGCTAACTCTTGGTTAGCGCCGCTAAACCCTGCCAGTGCCATTTATCATATCCACCTCCAAACTAGCCAATGCATGTGAGTTTACCACTCTCGAGGCTTGGCCAGTTAGTGAGGTAATATACACGAATCTGGATCATTTGAGAGAGGAGAACTCTTTTGTTAAGTGTGGGTTTTCTCTACTTTAACACTCTCTCTAAAAACACATATACTTTTCTCTTTGGTGCTACCATGACCAAGTGAGATCTTTAGAGTGCTTGTTCCAGAAGTATTGGTCTCGACATATTGCTGTTCCAGAAGTGGTTTTCGAGTAGAAGTACCATGGAGGCTTGCTAGCTCAAGAGGTTGGCGTGTTACCGGGGTATATCCCTCTAGTCGATCCGCACTTTCGTTCTTGGAGCTCAACACTACGAGACAATCCGATTTCTGGAGCTAAGGAGAAAGGTATAACCACCTTCTTCCTTCTTTTGTTGCATTTCTTTACATAGAGTTTGGTCCATGTTCGGGATTTCTCGTTTTTGTGCTTTATTTGCTTGTACCGTGGGCTTTGTTTGTTGTACTTGCTTCTGCTGTGTTGCCCACGAAATCCCAACATACATAACACACCCCAGTAGTAGAAGAAGACACAAACAAGGATGTATCAGATACACATCTAGTGATGTGGCATACACTCTTTCACTATAGAAATCTTATTGTCTTTTCCATGAACGAAACAAGGGATGTGATTGGATTTGAAATCCCATAAGATTCGGAGTCCTTAGGATTTCACGTCCATGAATCAAACACACTTTTTGTTAGTTGGTTGTTCTCTAATCTATAAATGTGGACATCCTGTATGCACAAGATATTGATTACCATCTAATACCGATTACAATAATATGACATGTATGTGGATTTCTTCTTAGGATAACATATAAGAACATAGCTTGAGTCGTATTTGACTCGGCTTACATTTACGAGTCTATTAAATCAAATGTTATGTGTTAAAAGCTCAAAACTCGTACGAATATTCATTCCTATGACATCATGGTTTCTTTTATGGGTTCGATCTGGATTAACAGCCCTTGGTCGAATTCTGGCATTGGTACTCTCTTAAAGGATTCATCTTTCTTAACTAGCTTCCAAGTGAATAGTGTTACCAAGCGATGGATCATTGCTAAAGTTTCCATTTTTGCAAGCTCAAGACCAGGACACATCCTTGGACCACCACCAAACGGCACGTAACTATAAGGTGGCGGTGATGGTGCACCTTTCTCAAACCGGGTCGGGTCAAACTTGGTGGGGTTTTGGAAGATGCTATCATCCATGTGTGTCACAGGCAAAGATAACATAACCTGAAAACATATATACAATTCATTAAACCGATTGTTTAGATATGATATTTTTCTCTAATTTCTTTTAACTAATTAGTCATTTTATGTCATACTTGCCATCCTTTTGGAATTATGAATCCTCCATACTCGATATCTTGCTTAGCTCGTCTGAAGCTCAAAGTAACAGGAGGGTATATCCGCATCATCTCATTTGCTACTCTCCATGTGTACTTCATCTTGGTGAGATCTTCCCATGTTAAAGCTTCTCCTAATGGTTTACTATTGGCAATTTCTTGTTGTTCTGCAATCTCAATCATTAAACTTAATATGGGGAGAAATAATAATTGGTGTCTACCGACAATCGGCCAATATTAAGGCAATGATGTGTTACCTCGAAGTATAGTGGAGTAAATAGATGCGTCGTTTGCCAAAACCCTAACAAAGAATGTAATAAGGACAGATGTTGTATCATATCCCGCAATCATCACAGTGATGATGTTGTCAATGATCTCCTCATTAGACATCGTTGTTGAGGTATCTTCATCACGGATGCTAAGCAATGAAGTGATTAGATCTTTATGAGACTTGGGTTGTTGATTCTGTTCTTCAAGTGCCTCCCTTTTCTCGTGTAATATGTCTATAAGCATGGGTACAAGTTTCTTCCTTGCTATAATTCCACGATTGAATTGAGTAAAAGGTAAATTGATTGGAATTGCTAAGACACCTTCGATCATATCTTGGAAAAACGGTAACAATTTCTCTCTTTTTGGTCCTCTTTCGATCCCAAAAAGAAGCGAGCAAATTACGTTGAAGGTTAAAGTCTTGATCAACGGTTGCACCTATACCATTGCAAAAAAATATGCTAAACAAGTTGGATCTAAGGCATATATGTACATGAATAACAAGTGTGACTATAAATGTATTCGCCACGTACTATAAGATTTTGCCCATTTAATTATTGTAGCTAACACTCTTTGATTATTAATTAGTCAATGGTATACGACCTCGTAAATTTGCATGCCGATCAATATGGTTTATTTTATTTTAAGTCTTGTTTTTTTATAATAAAAAAATAGGTCCGGAGTCACGACGGATTATGTCAAATAAATCTTGGTGTAATGGTGATAAAGAAAGGAAAATGATGTAACATTCGGAGCGGCTCTAGGTTAATTGTCAAGTGATTCTTCATTTAAAGATTATAAGTGTTAAAAGATTGTTTAGGATTCTTAAGACTGTAAAAACATGCAAAGTATCTTGAAAAAAATTGAACGTAGATTGCTATTGAAATGTCGAAGAGAGATAAGGTAATTTTGTGGGTTTTGAGAGGGTAAAGCGGTCGTATGACTATTGAATAGATTTTTCTTAATCCATTATATAAAACTAGCATGTAACCCGCGCAATGCAGCGACAATAACTAATTCATACTTATCGGTTACATGTTATCAGGTTTATGAGTTTTAGTTATACGAATTTTCTAAACTTATATTAAAATATTAGTTTGATATAATATTTATAATAATATTTCTATGGAGGTTTTTATTTAATTTTTTTATTTGTTTAATATATCTAATATATTATAGGTTGAAATTAATTTGCATTGACTTGATATTTTTAGACATTGTTTTTTTATGGAAGGTTTAGTTTTTAAAAAGTTATTCAATGGTTTCCTTTTATGTTTAAATAAGGGGTGAGTTAGGGATTTCAAATTACTTAAAATTTAAGAGATTAAAACTTTTAATAGAGAGAGTGTTAAATGTTTTATATATTAGTATAGATAACCATTCCATTTTTTCTTGTTCACACTACCTTCTCTTCTTCTTCTTCTTCCGATACTTCTTTAAAAAATTACCGTCTTCTCTATATACTAATTTATTATGGTAAAACATTATCCAACAAAATAAGTCGCCGCAATCTATTTATATCTATGTTATTAGTTGTGACAAAAATTTTTTCTCTGTTACTTTGTAACTTTTTCTATCTTAATCAATTAGATGTAAGTTTTTTATTTAAAAAAAAAATTAGTTTTTAATCTTTGTTGCACTTTTCCTAGGTTTAAGCAATGAGAAGTAAGGAGGAAGTGCTACTGATGTGAGTTGATATAAACTAACTGTAGAAATTAGAATAGATATATAACATTGATTACCTGAAACTCTTGTTTACCATGCCAATATGTTTGAAGATGATGTTGGATTTCCTCATCTATTTTCACAACATATTGTTTCAAAACTTCAAGCTTCAGAAACGAAACAAGGGCTGCTCGAACTCGTTTGTGGTCATGGCCTGACAACTCAAATATATTTTTGGAACCGATAATCCTGCTAATTGATGGAGGTTGTGTGTTGGCCAGTATGTTCCCATCACAAGTGTATATGAACTTATTTGCACTCGGACCATGTAAATAAACTGTCGGGTATCCAAAAAGATTTGCTTTCCATATCGGACCGTGCTTCTTTGTTCTTTCTTGACACCATTTATTGACCTGGTCGGCTTTCAATGCCTTTAAAAGGTCGAGGCTTTGCCCGATTACAAGGATACCCAAAGAACCTGGTGGGAGTCGATCATTATACTTTTTACCATGAAAAAGATAAAACATCGAGATAAAAAACACCAACAATAGCAATAACATCATTATCAAAACATTGACTAATTCCATTGCTACAAAGTAGAAAGGCAATATGGCTTGAGAGGAGTCATTGTATTTATACGAAGTCATTTTGCTTGATCCAACATTAGGTTGTCTTTTAATGTGATTGGTATCAAATGAAATAGATTCCTTTTTATTCATGGATTTCTAGCTTGAAAATGATATTTGCCGGATCTCCATAAATCTTGGCATCTTATATATTTTCACATGGAAAATATATAATATCTTAATTACATACATTTAATTAATCCATTCTTATAACTATGAAACAACAAACATGCGTTTATCGCATCTTTTCTTCGTTTTACTAATCTTCTTGCTAGGGTGAGCTGATGCTCATCTTCGGGGTTCGGTCCAGAGTTTGAAGTCTAGTCCGTAAGTTATCATATCTTTACGTTAATTTAAAATTTAATTAGTGTATAATCTATATAAACATCCCGTTAGTAATGGAATTAGTCAATGTTCTATTGATATATTTTTCTTTTTGAAAGGAAAAATAATTCGAATTAAAAGATATTAAAGTTTCGAGAATTATATTATGCTTTTAACTAATTAACTTTTAACATAGTATTAACACTTTGTTCTCGAGTTATTTTAGGAAGGAAAGAAAATGATTTGGAAGGAAAGATTTAGAAAATGTGTTCTTGAGTTTCACTTAAGGAAGGAAAAGAAAGGAAACGGAGGGGTTTGGAGGGGAATGTAGGCTTAATTTGATGTCAAAACTATCCTCCCAAAATTGGAATGATTTGGAAGGATAAGAAATCCTTTCTTTTTCTTTCCTTTCCTTTCCTTCCTCACTTAAACTCGAGAACAAGGTGTGAGGGTATCATACCTTTCTTTAGTGAACCAATTTCATAAGAAAAAGAATCATCTTTCTTTTACACTAATATGCTAAAGACACGCGAGAAAAGAAAATTTAATTCCAGATACATAATTCCGATCCAAACCATAACAAAACTTTGGTTTTACGTCATGGTTGAAGGTCTAAAGAAATCGTATTACGTTTTCAAGTTGTAGTATCCAACCATTATTTGTAAAAAGTAAATATGACATCAAAGTTTTAAAACCCCCGTAAGTGAATTAAAAATGAGATCATAAACTCCATCCAAAGAAAAAAAAGTCTGTTTTGTAGCAGTACTTAAGTGAATTAAAAATACAAGAGTCAACTACTCTAACTAGCAGCTGATGTGTCAAGACACATGATAATCACATGGCACACATGACAAACAAGTGATGTGGCATACACTCTTTCATCCCCCCTCAAGCTATGCTGTGGTAGAAACACACAGCTTGGAACATAGACAAACAAACCGAGTAGTGGAAGTCCTTTAGTAAACACATCTGTTGGTTGAAGTGTTGTGGAAACATAGCGAATATTCAGAGCACCCGACAACACCATATTACGAATAAAATGAAGATCAATCTCGATGTGTTTGGTTCGCTGATGAAAAACAGGATTAACAGCCAAATAAGTAGCACCCAAGTTGTCACACCATAAAGTCGGTGAAACATCGATATCAATATGTAACTCTTTAAGAAGAGACTTCACCAAAGAAATTTCAGCAGCTGTTTGGGCCAAAGCACGATATTCAGCTTTCGTACTAGAACGAGCAACTGTGTGTTGTTTTCAGGAGCTCCAAGAAATAAGATTAGCGTACACAGTAGTGGAACGTCTATCATCTAGACAACCAGCCCAGTCTGCACCCGAATATGCATGTACAGAAAAATCCAAGGACTTCCTGATAACCAAGCCATGTGTGAGAGTGCCACCTAGATACCGTAAGATCCGTTTGACAGCTACCCAATGAATATCCATAGGACGATGCATGAATTGAGATACCTTACTGACAGCAAAAGCTATCTCAGGTTGAGTCATCACCAAATACTGTAAAGACCCAACTATACTCCTGTATAAAGACGGATCTGGTAACGGAACACCTGAATCTCGTGATAACTGTCTACCAAGAGAAATAGGAGTAGGTTAAGGTTTACAATTGCGTAAACCAGTGCGCTCAAGTAAGTCTGTCATATATCGCTCCTGACTCAGATGTAAACAATGATCAGTAAAGGTAGCCTGCACACCAAGAAAGTGACTGAGAGAACCAATATCTTTAAGCGCAAATTGATAGTTGAGTTGACTAATAAGACTAGTCATACACTCTGTAGAATTGCCAGTAATGATAATATCATCCACATAAACCAATACATAACACACCATAGTAGTAGAAGAAGACACAAACAAGGATGTATCGAATACACATCTAGTGATGTGGCATCCTATGTGGCATACACTCTTTCACTATAGAAATCTTATTGTCTTTTTCATGAACCAAACAAGGGATGTGATTGGATTTGAAACCCCATAAGATTTGGAGTCCTTCTAATTTCAGTTCCATGAATCAAACACACTTTTTGTTAGTTGGTTGTTCTCCAATCTATAAATGTGGACATCCTGTATGCCCAAGATATTGATTACCTTTTAATACCGATTACAATAATATGACATTGTATGTGGATTTCTTCTTAAGATAACATATAAGAACATAGCTTGAGTCGTATTTGACTCGGCTTACATTTACGAGTCTATTAAATCAAATGTTATGTGTTAAAAGCTCAAAACTCGTACGAATATTCATTCCTATGTCATCATGGTTTCTTTTATGGGTTTGATCTGGATTAACAGCCCTTGTTCAAATTTTGGCATTGGTACTCTCTTAAAGGATTCATCTTTCTTAACTAGCTCCTAGGTGAATAGTGTTACCAAGCGATGGATCATTGCTAAAGTTTCCATTTTTGCAAGCTCGATACCGGGACACATCCTTGGACCACCACCAAACGGCACGTAACTAAAAGGTGGTGCTGATGGTGCTTCTTTCTCAAAGCGAGCCGGGTCAAACTTGGTGGGATTTTGGAAAATGCTACCATCCATGTGTGTCATAGGCAAAGACAACAAAACCTGAAAACATATATATATATAAAATTCATTTAAGCGATTGTTTTTATATGATATTTTCTTCTAATATTTTTTTAAACAAAAGAGTCAATTTATGTCATACTTGCCATCCTTTTGGAATTATGAATTCTCCATACTCGATATCTTGCTTAGCTCGCCAGGAGGGTATACCCGCATCACCTTACTTGCTACTCTCCATGTGTACTTCATCTTGGTGAGATCTTCCCATGTTAAAGCTTCCCCTGATGGTTTACTATTGGCAATTTCTTGTTGTTATGCAATCTCAATCATTAAACTTAATATGACGAATAGATTATAATTGGTGTCTACCGGAAATCGGGCCAATATTAAGGCAACGATGTGTTACCTCGAAGTATAGTAGAGTAAATAGATGTGTCGTTTGCCAAAAGCCTAACACATAAGGTAACAAGGACAGAAGTCGTATCATATCCCGCAATCATCACAACGATGATGTTGTCAATGATCTCCTCATCGGACATCGTTGTCGAGGTATCTTCATCACGGATGCTAAGCAATGAAGAGATTAGATCTTTATGAGGATTGGGTTGTTGATTTTGTTCTTCAAGTGCCTCCCTTTTCTCGCGTATTAGGTCTATAATCATGGGTACAAGTTTCTTACTTGCTAAAATTCCACGATTGAATTGAGTGAAAGGTAAACTGATTGGAATTGCTAAGACACCTTCAATCATATCTTGGAAAAATGGTAACAATTTCTCTCTTTTAGGTCCTCTTTCTATCCCAAAAAGAATAGAGCAAATTACGTTGAAGGTTAAAGTCTTGATCAACGGTTGCACCTATATAACCATTGCAAAAAAAAAAAATTTTTTTTGAAATGTTAGTGCTGATATTACAATAAAGCATGAAAAATTAATTGAGTTATATGTTTGTTCATTATAAAGTAAATGTAGAAACAAGGAAAGATATAATATTGATTACCTGAACCTCCTGCTTACCATGCCAATATGTTTGAAGTTGATATTGAATCAATCATCTACTTTCACAACATATTGTTTCAAAACTTCAAGCTTCAGAAACGAAACAAGGGCTGCTCGAACTCGTTTGTGGTCATGGCCTAACAACTCGGTTATATTTTTGGAACCCAAAATCCTGCTAATTGATGGAGGCTGCGTGTTGGTCAGTATGTTTCCATTGCAAGTGTATATAAACTTATTTGCAATTGGACCATATAGATAAACTGTCGGGTATCCAAAGAGATTTGCTTTCCAAATCGGACCGTGTTTCTTTGTTCTTTCTTGACACCATTTATCGACCTAGTCGGCTTTCAAGGCCTTTAAAACGTCGAGGCTTTGCCTGATTACCGGAATACACAAAGAACCCGGTGAGAGTCGATCATTATACTTTTTACCGTAAAAAAGATAAAATATAAACACCAACAATAATAATAAAAATAACATCATAGTGATAACATTTACTAATTACATGACTAAAAGTAGAAAGGCAATGTGGCTTGAGAGGAGCCATTGTTTTTGTACAAAGTCATTTTGCTTGATCCAACATAGGTTGTCTTTTTATGTGATTGGCATCAAATGAAAAATATTCTTTTCGTAATCATGGATTTCTCGAAAACGACATTTGCAGGATCTCCATCGTATATATATTCACATGGAAAATATATATCATTTTAATTAAATATGTTTAATTAGTTCATGGTTCGGTCTGGAGCTTGTAGTCCAGCCCGTACGTCATCATAACCTTACATTAATAAACTTACAAGTCTTAATTTTTTAAGCTAATATGTATATCAAAATTTGTATAAATTATAAGTCAAAAAAATAAGCTAATTTAAATAAACACCCCGTTAGTATAAATGATAACTATGAGGAACTTTTAGGGATATGTCATTTATGTATTGACATTTGTGTTCTCACAAATTTTTTATTTTTTTTAAAAGAAAGATAATTTGAAGTAAAAGAGATTAAAGTTTTGAGAATTATATCATGCTTTTTACTAATTAAAGATATCGTAAATAAATCAATTTCATAAAGTAAAAATCATCTCCCTTTTATATTGTTATGCTAAAGAAATGCAAGAAAAGAAATATTAATTCCAGGTGCATAATTCCTATCCAAACCATAACAAAACTTCTAATTACTACTTTAAAAAAACTTAGTGGCAGTTTATTAAAATAGAATGATTAAGCACTGAATGATTTTGTAATCTGAATAATTCAAAGGCTCTGAATGAATTTGCCTCTGAATGTGACATGTTGTTTGATAAAGGTTCCGAATGAACAATCTGAATGATACAAATTATCATTTAAAATTTAATAGTGATATATTATATTATAAGATATGATTGTTTAACAAGACAATGTGTGAAAGAGATAGTATTAGAGTAAAATATTTGGTGCTTAATGATTCATAATCCACTTGAAGGTATAAATGCTTCAACAGCATTATGATGAATCATTCAGCACAGTTTTCATTCAGATGCAGCAATCAAACATGTTGAATGCTGAATGATTCAGCATTCAGCGTTGAATGATTCCATTAAACAGCAAACAAACAGCCCCTTAGTCTAAATTCATAGTGTTTCCAAAGTAGCGTTTTGCAAATAAGGGTGTGGTAATAAGGGTGTGGTTTTACTTCATAGTTGAAGGTCTAAAGAACCGTATCACGTTTTCAAGTTGTAATATATATGACATCAAATTTTTAAAACCCCCGTAAGTGAATTAAAATTAAAAAAGAGATAATAAAACTCTATCTAAAGAAAAAAAATGTTTTGTAGTAATTATTTAAAAAAAACCAAACTTCTAAAAACTTCAAAATAAAAAGTTATTTTGTGAAGTTTTTTAAAAGATTTAGAAGTTTTTTATATATCAAATTACATAAATACCCATTAGTTAATTGTTTTTATCTTATTTAGCATTTTGTTTTTATGTCCTTTTGTATACATAAGCTTCAACTACGTTATCAAATACTTTTATACAAATAAAAACTCTAGCTTTATATAGAGCTTTAGCTCTTAGAAGCTTCGGTCTCACCTTCAACTAGTAGATAAGTTTATTAAAGAAAGGTAAAATTTCTAAATCATTATTAAAGAAAGGTATAGCTGCTCCTATTATAAGTTTATAACATTATATAGTATAGTAGTAGGTAAGCAACTGATATGTTTAACCTGATGACATATTTGATAACACTTATCAATTGGTTCTTATAATGAAATAGTCTTATTTAAATGCTCAATGACAAGTTCAACTAGTAATCCAAGAATATATGTTAGGATGTCGCTTTCTGGTGCTTAATTTTTGCTTAATAATGTGCCATTACTCATTATATTTACTTCACTTGTCCGTCCTCGGTTTGGCTAATAACGTGTCTAATTAACAAAAGTCTACGGCTTTTTTAACGCATCTATCTAACATTATATTATTTAGGGTAATTTGTAACCAACACTATATCATTATACGTATCAATAATATTTTTTTGCTTCTTTGTATAATCTTACTAACTGTTTTCTTAACCACGTGTTAATGAGGTCATAATCGAAGCATACACTTTTTGTTATGCATGACAAATAAGTGTTACACATATATTACCTCTTACAGTCCTTGGCAAACTCTCTTACAGTCTAGCTCAATTTCTTATTTGAAAACCCCAGGTTCACAGCAGGACCTTTTCTTTACTTCAGTTTTGAAGCCTTTATCAGTATTAATTTTTAGCATTAAAAACAATGGATTTATGTGGTATTTTTTGTTCATGATGTTTGGTTGTGTTATCATTTCATTTAGGCTTTAAATAATCAGTTTTATACAATAATAATGGAGATTATCAAGCCTTAGAGTAGAGTAAAGTTACTCGTATGCTTTTATCTTATCCTCTTACTTTCCATTAACCAGAATTTGTCAAACATTCGATAACTTTATAAGTGATTATTACAGTTGTCTATCCAAACAATAATTCAGTACCCCTTTTAATTAAAGTGATTATCCAGTTTTGATTATTCAGTAACTCAATATACTTTCAAATGAATGTCCAACATTCCGTAAAACTGTGTGTTCAGGTTTGTTACTATTTCCGTATTGACTCATTAGTAAAAGTACTAGGTCTTGTAGAGTTGATGTATCAAGATTTACCGGCGAAGATTCTTTTGATGAGTCATCTGTGTTTTTGGGTGGTAAGATAGAAAGCGTGTCTCATGGTGGAGTCGAGGTTGATCGAGAGTGGCGTGGGCCTAAATCTGATGAGGAGGAATAATGACTAATGAGGATTAAATAGGGTAATTAATTAGGTTTTGTTAAAATGTCCTTAATACCCTTTTTATTTAATTTAAATACTCTATAAGATTCAACTTAATTATAAAACTATCATAGTTCATCGTAGTCTTTGATTTAATCATTTAATGGCTCTAAGAGCTTCACGCACTTCTTTCAATTTTAAAGTTTTTCCCATGAACCTCCCTCTATATAATATATATATATATATAACCATTAGATGAGTTGGTCAATGGTTGTAAGCATTCATGGCAATCTTGTAATTTAAAGAAAATCAAATGGCAGTTAATATTTAATTAATATAACAAAGTGCATAATAGACAATTTCATATTTCATCTCTCCTCCCCCACTCTCACACTCCCGTATGGCCGTATTATATGCATACCTCCACATTCTCTCTCCAAGCTAAATATTATCATCTCCCAGACATTTTGGCCGGCGATAGGGTTTAGGCGCCTCGCCGCCATCGACGTACTCAGGGCCGCCACTGTCGCTGCTCAAAATGAACATCGCGATGAAAAACTTCCCTCGCCACCGCTCTCTACCTCCCTTGCTGCTCTCCTCAGCAATCAAGCGACGCCATCACAGCCGCCGCACCTTCACGCACCGCCATCACTGTCAATTGATGTCGGCCCATTGTTTGTCGCCACCGTCGTTTTTCAATCAAAGATCCACGCCTAGGGTTTCATCGTTGTTCATCCACGCCTAGGGTTTCATCGATGTTTATCACCACCGTCACCGTGCACCACCACTACCCCTTTCTTCTCTCTCGAGTACGACCCTAAATCACCGCCGACATCCTAATCGCTCTACCACCGAGCACTACTAGTGAATAATGAATCAAGATAAACAAGAGGTTAAATTTTGATTATAAATACTTGATTATATAATTTTTTATTTATTTGTTGAATGCAACTTGATGGCTGTTGATTTATTATTTTTGATTTTGTTCGATGAACAAGTTGATCTGAGTTAGGATTGTTGATCTGAGTTCGTATCATATTCATCTTGGTTTTCTGGTTGTATTGAGTTCGTATCACATTCATCTCTGTATTTCTACTCTAGTTCTGGTTCTATTTAGTTAATAATTTTTTGTTTTTGTTTATTAGCGAAGGATCTTGATATTAGATGTGTTCAACATTGTATATAGGTTTTATCAGTTGTGTTTAACAATTTTCTTTGTATATTGTTGTTTAGTAGTGAGCGTGAGATAACTATTAACCTTTGTTCAATAAAGAATATACTTTTTTTTTGGTTTTAACCTTTGCAAATTTGGTTTTTTTTATTAATTGATGATATACTGTGTATGATGATATACTGTTTATACACACATACATTGTTGAATGTAGTGTTATACACACGTACATTGTTGAATGTATCTAAATTTTAAATGTTTTTATATGTGATCATGGTGAACAAGGTGTTAATGAACAAGGTCATCCGTGATAGATTATTTTGTTGTTGATGAAAAAGGTTGTTTAAACTTGTTTTTAGTCTGCCTTTACTATTAAGTAGATTCCCAAATGAATATAAATAATTATAAAAAAGATGGAAACTAAAGTTGAAAGCGAGAAATTATTCATTACTGAATACATAATTAGAATTAATATGGACACTAAATGTTGAAAGCAAAAAAATTGTTCATTAATGTATACGTAATCGAAACATAAAATTTCCTATTGGAAAAAAAAATTGTTAAATTGAATAAAATAATGAGGAAAGAGAAAATTTTTGTTGTACTAAATTACCCTTTTCAATTAAAGAAAAATAATAAATGTGATTATACTTACAAATGGTATTCTCGATATTCACAATAAAAACGATTCTCACATTAACTTCTCTATATATATCAAAACCAAAAAACAATTCAAATAGCAACATTTTACAACAGACTTTGTTGTTTATATTTTATCTCTTTCTATATTTCTATTATTTTTATTTGATGAATCAAAATGGGTTTTCATGAAAATTATTTTTCTATAACACACATGTTAAGGTAACTTTGGGTTAAGTGAATTGAAAATCTAAAGAAACTACATTAACCAAACTAAATTAACAAAATCAAATTTGGGTTTTTTCCATAGACCAAAATTGGTGGGTTTTTAAGGTTTATGTTAAAATTCAAGACACGTAATTCACGAAAACAGAGGATCTTTCTCAAAACATGTGACAAAACCCATCTCAAACCTCGTCATAATCATTAACCATCCTAATCAATTAATGAATGTTTTGTATCCGTAAACACAATAACTCTTGTTGATTTGTTTCCCAAATTACATCGGATGTATTTTCATAAAAATAGGTGTAGTTTAAGAATTTATTTACTAAATGAGTGTAGTTTTAAACATAATTACTAAATGAGTGTAGTTTCTTCTTATTATTATTTTTTACTATTTTTAACTGCTTTTTTAATATATTTTTACTTCTTTTTACTATTATTTTTTACTTTTTTTAACTGCTTTTTAAAAATATTTCACGAGGTTTGCATTTAAATCTCTTGAAATCCCATGTTTGATAGAAAATAAGAATTGAAGGAAAAGATTTGAATTTCAAATTCTATAGGTGTGAGATTTCAAAATCCTCGGGGGTTCTATTTTAGTATTTCTAAATTTCTCGTATGTGGGATTTTAAAATCAAGACTTATCTAACCAAGCCGCATTTACCACATCAACCGAAACTTCACTCTCGTCTCTATTCCTACTCTAATCGCCTACCGCCATAAATGTCACCAGCATCACCATTGACATAACCGACACCCTTCACTTTATCCACGTTCGTTGTCGTCTCCCTCTTTGTGTCGCCCATCACCGCCAGCACCCATCCCCGTCTCTGTCGTCATCACCCTTCACTGGCTCCGCCTACACCATCGTCACCCCTCACTGGCTCCGTCTTCCCTATTTGCTGAGCCAATCAAGTTGTGAATGTGAGTCAAATCCTTCACCATCTTTACTTTAGAAATTTCATTGTCTTTTACATGAACCATACAAGCGATGTAAGTGGGTTTAAAATCCCATGAGATTTTAAATCCTTAGGATTTCAAATCCATTAACCAAACACACTTTTTGTTAGTTGGTTATTCTCCAATCTATAAATGTGGATATCTTGTATGCACAAGATATTGATTACCATAATATTGTTAAATTTATATAGTATATATTGATTACAATAATATGACATTGTATATGGACTTCTTTAAATAACATATAAGAACATAGCTTGAGTCGTATTTGACTTGGCTGATATTTAAGAGTCTATTAGATAGAATGTTATGTGTTAAAGACTCAAAACTCCTACTAATATTCATTCTTATGCCATCATGGTTTCTTTTATGGGTTTGATCCGAATTAACAGCCCTTGGTCGGATTTTGGCATTGGTACTCTTTTAAAGGATTCATCTTTCTTAACTAGCTTCCAAGTGAATAGTGTTACCAAGCGATGGATCATTGATAAAGTTTCCATTTTTGCAAGCTCGATACCAGGACACATCCTTGGACTACCACCAAACGGCACATAACTATAAGGTGGCGGTGATGATGCGCCTTTCTCAAACCGGGTCGGGTCAAACATGGTGGGATTTTGGAAATTGCTATCATCCATGTGTGTCACAGGCAAAGATAACATAACCTGAAAACGTATATACAATTCATTAAAGCGATTGCTTAGATATGATATTTAGCTCTACTTTTTTTACTAAATAGTCATTTTATACCATACTTGACATCCTTTTGGAATTATGAATCCTCCATACTCGATATCTTGCTTAGCTCGTCTGAAGTTCAAAGTAACAGGAGGGTATACCCGCATCAACTCACTTGCTACTCTCCATGTGTACTTCATCTTGGTAAGATCTTCCCATGTTAAAGCTTCTCCTGATGGTTTGTTGGCAATTTCTTGTTGTTCTGCAATCTCAATCATTAAACTTAATATGATGAATAAATTATAATTGGTGTCTACCGGAAATCTGGCCAATATTAAGGCAACCATGTGTTACCTCGAAGTATATTAGAGTATATAGATGTGTCGTTTGCCAAAACCCTAACAAATAAGGTAATAAGAATAGAAGTCGTATCATATCCCGCAATCATCACAATGATGATGTTGTCAATTATCTCCTCATCAGACATCGTTGTTGAGGTATCTTCATCACGGATGCTAAGCAATGAAGTGATTAGATCTTTAGGAGGATTGGGTTGTTGATTCTGAACTTCAAGTGCCTCCTTTTTCTCTTGTATTATGTCTATAAGCATGGGTACAAGTTTCTTCCTTGCTATAATTGCACGACTGAATTGAGTAAAAGGTAAATTTATTGGAATTGCTAAGACACCTTCGATCATATCTTGGAAAAATGGTAACAATTTCTCTCTTTTTGGTCCTCTTTCAATACCAAAAAGAAGCGAGCAAATTACGTTGAAGGTTAAAGTCTTGATCAACGGTTGCACCTATACCATTGCAAAATAAATGCTAATCAAGTTGGATCTAAGGCATATACACACATGAATAACAAGTGTTTCTAAAATTGTATTTGTCGATCGGTATTAAATTTTGCCCATGTGATTATTGTAGCCAACACTTTTTTAGTATAAACTAGTCAATAGAGTACGAGCTCGTAAATTTGCATGCCGATCAATATGGTTTTTTATTTTTTTATTTTTTTGTTTTCTTTTTTAATAATTAAGAAATAGGTCCGGAGTCACGATGAATTATGTCAAAGAAATCCTCGTGTAATGGTGATAAAGAAAGGAAAATGATGTAACATTCGGAGCGGCTCTGAATTCATTACATGTAATTATTTATTTAAAGATTATAAGTCTTAAAACATTCTTTGAGATTCTTAAGAATGTAAGAGCATGCAAAGTATCTCGATCAAAAATCGGCATATGTGACGTGAAGGTCAATGAAAGGACACACCACCCCTATGTCTCCGTACCAAAAAAAAAATTAAACGTGGATTGGTATCAAAATATCGAAGAGACAGAAGGTAATTTTGTGAGTTTTCAGACAGTAGAGCGGTTTGAAAACGATAACAATAATACGAGCAAATAACCAACCAATAAACGCGTTGATTAATTAGAGAAATTCGGTATCACAAAAACTCTAACAATTGTCCTATTGAATCTATACATCGGTATCACTATATATAGATTAAGAAGACGTATTGGATAACTATTCCTATTCTATCCATAACCATCAAAATAGGAAATATTGTAGATAAGCATGAAACTTGATTAACTAGATAATCATTAAACTTGATCAATTAGATAAGTATGAAACTTGATCAACACTCCAAGATAAACATTATCTTGGTCAACCCATTCAACCAACAATCACCCCCTGAATGGTTGAGACGGCAACTCGCACACACCGAGCAATGACCTCATTTCACCGAACCTTACTCTCGCTAAGGCCTTCGTTAGAGGATCCGCCACTTGTTCATTACCTGCCACGTGTTCGACTTCAACTTGCTCGTTTTCCACACGTTCTCGAATGAAGTGGAAACGAGTATGAATGTGTTTGCTCCTACCGTGAAACACCGGATTTTTAGATAACTCGATTGCCGACTTGTTGTCTATCCGAATCAACACCTTTTGCTTCTCTAATCCGGTTACCTCCGCGAGCAACTCCCTTAACCAAATTGCTTGACATGCTGCTGAAGTAGCTGCCATGAATTCGGCTTCACATGAAGATAAAGCCACGGTATCTTGCTTTTGCGAACACCAAGTGATAGGGGATTTACCAAGAAAGAAAATATGACCAGTAGTGCTCCGACCATCATCCGCGTCTACATTATGGCTACTGTCACTATAACCCAGAAGTTTCAACTCGTTGCATTTCTCATATCTAATTCCAAGCGAAATTGTACCACGAAGGTAACGAAGAATTTGCTTGATCGCGCTCGCATGAGATTCTCTCGGGCTTTGCATATAACGACTCACTACCCCGACTGAGTAAGATAAATCTGGACGAGTGTGAAGGAGGTAGCGCAAGCACCCTACTACCCTCCGATAATGAGTGGCTTCAACTTTTGGTTCATTCTCGGCTTTTGACAATTTTAGACCCGGTTCCATTGGACATTGTGAAGCATTACAGTCTTCCATGCCCGCTTCTTTCAAGATCTTCATAGCATAGTTCGCTTGCTTAATTGTTACACACCCCTTTTCTTGAGAAACTTCAATGCCCAAATAATAAGTCAACAAGCCAAGATCCGACATTTCGAACTTCGAGGACATCATGCTTTTGAATTGGCTAGTTATTTCATGACATGTTCTAGTTACAAATAAATCATCCACATACACGGCCACAATGATATATTCGCCTCTCGAAACCTTTTTATAAACCGCCGATTCTTGCAAGCACCGTTTAAAACCCATTTCTCGTAAGATGCCATCAAGTTTTATGTTCCACGCCCTTGGTGCTTGTCGTAAGCCATATAAAGCTTTAGCTAACTTGTAAACTTTTCCTTCCTCTCCCGCCTTTTCGAAACCCTCGGGTTGACTTACGTACACTTCTTCTTTCAATTCACCGTGTAAGAAGGCCGTCTTCACATCTAAGTGGTAAATCTTCCATCCTTTCCCGGCCGCGAGAGCAATCAATAAGCGTATTGTCTCGAGTCGAGCTACCGGCGCGAAAACTTCATCAAAATCAATGCCGTATTCTTGTACATAACCTTTTGCTACGAGCCGTGCTTTGTACCGTGAAATAGATCCGTCTGCATTTCTTTTGATTTTATATAACCACTTTAATCCGATTGGTTTGGCATTCTTGGGCAGAGGCACAAGCTTCCAAGTTTTGTTCTTTTCAATCGACTCGATCTCGCTAGTCATCGCCTTGAGCCATTCGGGTTTCACAATGGCTTCTTTAAAATTCCTCGGCTCCTCGTCAAAAGTCAACATTAATTCATACATGTTTAGCTCGTAATCATTTAAACGAATCGGTAACACAGAAGTTCGATTAGAGCGACGTACCGGGTTTGCCTGATTTACATCGAGACCTTCAAGTTCATTATCTTCGCTACTCTCGGGTTCGATAAAATTGCCCCCTGTTGCTGGGCTTGTTGTAGTTGGGCTTGCTACGAGAGGTTGTTGTGGCGTGGCTGTGGATTGTACATCTTCGGTTGTTATTGGGCTTGAACAAACAGGCCCATTTGTTGCAATCCATGGTATAACAAATGTGCCAGATTCATTTTCCTTGTGGCTACTGCCTTCACGCAAATCCTTTTCTTCTTTTTCCCAATTCCATGCCATTTTCTCATTATAAAAAACATTGTTACTTATAACAATTTTATTTTCATGCGGATTAAATAAACGAACACCTCCCGATCCCGGCTCCTTTCCGAAATAGATTAATGGTCTCGATCTATCATCAAGTTTCTTTAGGTGTTTTGAAACAATTCTTTCATACGCAACACATCCGAACACCTTCAAATCTTCGAGATTCGGTTTTAGACCATAGAATTTTTCATAAGGCGTAACTCCTACCAATGCTCGCGTAGGGGTACGGTTTATTATATAAGTCGCATGTCGCACGGCTTCACCCCAAAATTGATTCGGAACTTCTTTAGCTTTCATAATACATCGCGTCATTTCAATTAGCGTCCGGTTTCGTCGTTCTACTATGCCATTTTGTTGGGGTGAGTATGGAGCCGTTAACATTCTTGCAACACCTTCTTCGCTCCAAAAACGATTAAAATCGTTTGAAGTAAATTCACCGCCTCTATCCGTGTGGAATGTTTTTATCTCTTTGCCGGTTCGGTTTTCGATTGACTTTTTAAATCTCTTGATTGCATCCGCCGCGTCATTCTTGTGCTTCAACAAAAAAGACCACATGTATCTAGAAAAGTCATCAATAATAACTAAAATATAAACATTACCGGCTTGAGTGGGAGGATCAATAGGTCCGCAAATATCTCCGTGTAACATCTCGAGAATATTTTTAGACTTATAATTAGCTTTCTTCGGGAAGGTGTGTTTGTTTTGTTTACCTATCACGCAAACTTCACAAACTTCCTTTTGGTGCTTCAAAACCGGAACTCCATTAGTCAACTTGTGCATCATATTCATCGCACCAAAGTTGATATGGCCTAGTCGCGCGTGCCATAACCAAGACTCGTCATCAATTTTTGCTTGCAAACATTGGGGTTTTCCAACTTTAAGTCGTGTTTTATAAAGACGATTTTCACTACGTGGAACCTTCATGAGCAACCTTCCATTCTGATCTTTCATTGTCAAGAAATCACCATGCATTCTAATGTCACAACCGGATAATGTCGTTTGGCCAAGACTAATAACATTGCTACGAAGAGAGGGAATATAGTAGATATCTTTCATCACCTTTTGCTCACCGTTTTTACCTTCGAACAAAATTGACCCTTTTCCTTCAATTCGAACACACGAGCCATCTCCAAACCTTACTCTTCCGGTTATCCGTTCATTCAATTCCGAAAAGTACGAGTATTTCCCGGTCATGTGATTACTTGCCCCATTGTCGAGGTACCAAACATCGTTGTCATTTTGGTTTGGTTTGACTTTGGCAGGAACAAATTTGTCTTCATTTAGAAACACCGTTTCTTCTTCCATCATAAAAAATGTTCCTTCCTCGTGATTCACTCCTTCTTGAGCATCATTAAGGTTTGCTTCATGGTTACGCCATCGGTCCGGGCATCTTGACACAAAGTGTCCATATTTATCGCAACGGTAACATTTAATTTTTGACATATCTCGCTTCTCATTATTATTACCTTTTTTCTTTTCATCATCCCGGTTATCATGGTTTTGGGTGTTACCCCTACCACGACCACGTCCACGTCCTCGACCCCCTCGGTTTGAACCACGACCTCTACCACGGCTTGAGTCTTGATTTCTATTAGTGTTTTCCGATTTTGAGTATAGCAATTTCTCCTCAGATTCATTTGCTTTCTTGGTTCCTTTAATCCGTTCCTCGTACGCTTTTAGTCTTCCAACAACTTCTTCAAAAGTGGTGGTTTTTAGATCCAACACTTGCTCAAGTGCGGCCACAATATGAATAAAGCGATCCGGTAGGCTTGTGAGAAACTTCTTTACTAACTTCTGCTGAGTTATCGATTCTCCCAGGGTCGCGGAGATCGATGCAATACTAGATAGCTTGGATGAGAATTCATCAATCGTACTCGTCTCCTTCATCTTTAAGCCCTCAAATTCTGAAGTTAGTGTTTGTAACCGTGCTTCTTTAACCCGATCCGCACCCAAGTTACGTGATTTTATTGCGTCCCACATCTCCTTCCCTGTTTTAAGATTACCGATTTGAAGGATCAATTCTTCCGGTATCGATTGAAATAGAAGACCCTTCACAATGTTGTTCTTCTTGGTGTCATCCGAGCCCGGTTCTATCACATCCCAGACCCCATGAATTCCTAGGAGGACTTCCATTCGCATCCTCCATATGGTGTAATTGGTTGACGTTAATATTGGAAATTGAAACGTCAACGAGTTTGATTCCTTTGCTACCGTCTGGTTCACTGGACCCCCTGTCATCTGAGACTTCTTCCGAGTACGCGAATAAGTCTTTAATGGGGATTTATCCAGCCCTTATCTCACGGCTAGAAAGATGCTTTCGGTTTGTGTTGAACTCGCGTAGGCCAATCAACGGTTTCCCGGATTGTTCCTACTACGCTCAACTAATGTCGAGAGAATCAACAGCCCAAAGGACTGTTTCCACTCGAGATTATGAACCGAAAAGAAAAAAAACTTGTATGACGGAATTAATTCAAATCCTCGAATGAATTAATTTGATGTTGTGTGATGGAATTAATTCACCAAAACCAAAATCGCATGAAGTAATTAATTCCAAAACAGAATCGCATGAATGAATTAATTCCAAAATCCAATTCTTACCTACCTCGTATGAATTGGAATTGCATATGACGTAACTTTGAATTAAATAGAGCCAATCACAGATCAATTGAAAGACGTAACTTTGCACCATAAATTGCAATTGTTTTATGATCCCTTGCTCCCGATCGAACTCAGACGCCGGTGAGATTTTGCCGGCTCTGATACCAATTGAAAACGATAACAATAATACGAGCAAATAACCAACCAATAAACGCGTTGATTAATTAGAGAAATTCGGTATCACAAAAACTCTAACAATTGTCCTATTGAATCTATACATCGGTATCACTATATATAGATTAAGAAGACGTATTGGATAACTATTCCTATTCTATCCATAACCATCAAAATAGGAAATATTGTAGATAAGCATGAAACTTGATTAACTAGATAATCATTAAACTTGATCAATTAGATAAGTATGAAACTTGATCAACACTCCAAGATAAACATTATCTTGGTCAACCCATTCAACCAACACGGTTGTATGACTGGTGAATAGATTTTTCTTAATCCATTATATAAATAACCATTCCAATTTTTCCCTTTCACACTACCTCTCCTTTTCTTCTTCTTCTTCATATACTTTTTTATATAATTATCATTTTCTTTCTATACTAATTTTGAGTTCAAAATGAATGACATCTGTCCCAATCCAGACACCATAGCCGAGACCTAACTTGAGCTCGACGGCATATTCGAGCCCGGCACAATTCCCGATATCCAACCCGTGTCCGGATCTTTTGGATGAAAAAAACGGCCCATGTGGACACCCTGGGACGTGGTGGCCTTGGCGAATAGGTTGTTTAATGTTTCCGTAGACAACCAAGTCAGAAACATGTAAACAAACATCTTGTTGGAACTGCGTTGTGGATTACTTCTGTAACAAAGTAGGGAGAGGTGAACACCGTAACAACCACAACTCAACTCAAAGTGGAAAGAGTTGAATAAAAAAGTTGTGGCCTTCAACGGGGTTTACAAAAATTTGTACACGAGCCTAAGAAGTGGAGAAACTGACGAGAACAACAAGAAAAACGCCTATATACAATATAGATCTCTTACAAAGCGGCTTTTAATCTCGAACACGCATGAAAGGTCCTTCGAGTGTGTCTAAAATGGCCCTCAAATATCTTGGCGGTTTCCGAAGTGCGATGGACGAATAAAACGTGAAGCTTATTGACATTCAGTAACGTAAGCTTCGTTTACAAGAAGAAAAAGAAATGAGAAAGGCCTCACAATTGCTAAAAAATATCCAACAAATGTTTCCAACGGGAAGATCTCGAGATCATGTTGAATACAAAAGTCGCGATAATTGACAAACATTATCCAACGAAATAAGTCGTCAGTATATATTTATATCTATGTTATTAGTTATTTAGTTGTAACATTTTTCTTTTCTATTTTATTTGTAATTTTACTATCTTAATTAACTAGATGTAATTTTTTTATTTTAATAAGAATTAGTTGTTATTTTATTTGCACTTTATAAATATTTATTATCTAATTTTATTAATTTTTGTAATAATAAAAGTAGAATATATATATATATATATATATATATATATATATATATATATATATATATATATATATATAAATTGCATCAATGTAGAACCCCCTCTTAAACAAAGAACCCAAAGAACTTTTTAGGATCGTTGATTTCATTTGTACACATAGGGGCATGATCGTATTTTTCCCCACGCATAGTAATAACGGAAACAGTTTGTTCCCATTTTTGTCGTCGGCCGTATCTCATTCGTTCTTCACATGATTTGATCAATTGTTCAAACGTTATCAAATTTGATTTTGTTCGAGATCTACATTAAATATTCTGATCAATTTGATTTCTATTTTGCAATATAATCCAGATCAATCGTCATATTTATGTGTTTTTTTTTGCATGTTCGTATGTCTGAGGCTATTCAATCAATGGGCGATTGTCATGACGATTACGACGGTAATGTAGTACGTTTTCAATTGTTAATGCTTTACTGATTATGAGAAGTACTGTTTTTGCCAATTATCGATGTATTTGATTCTGTTTTTCTACATGATTCTGTGTTTTGGTCGATTGTGTATGCGTATTTATAAGTATACTGTTTTTTAGTTTATGTTGATTGGTTCATTGATCGAATATAGCTGCAATATTGTTCTTATATTTCTATCTCAAAGGTAAATCACTGTTAGAGTTAAAGCAATTTGCATGTAGTTATTTTTTGCATGTACATAGAACTCTGTTAGTTAGCTGATTTATCTTTTGTTTGCATTTTGACATATTGTTTGTTTTGATATGATGTGGCTTTTGTGTTATAATATTTGCATTTTTTTTAGATCTTGGTAATGTTCCTGCGTCTTTGCAAATTGGAATAGAGAAATCAAATGCAGTTGGAGATAGGTATTGGATACCTAATGTTGATGATGTTAAAACTCCTTTTGTTAATCAGACTTTTGACACTTTATCTCAAGCATAGGCATTCTATAAGGAATATGCAAAGCTTGGTGGTTTTAAACCAATCAAATCTACTTCGAAGCCACCTTCTGGGAGGTCTAAAAATGTTGTTGGGCTTGTCATAATTAAGATGTTTACATGTGCTAAAGGAGGCAAAAAGCCTAAAAGCGAATCCCCTATTGTTGGTTTGAATTGTTTGCATTCTGATAAGACAACTGTGTCTTCTGATGTTGTTAATACTGATTCAACTGAGACTGCTGATGCCCCTAAAAGACTAAAAAGAGAAGAAGGCGGTCTTCTAAGAAGTGTGATTGTCTTGCCCGGATCAGATTGTCGGTTACCCCTGACAATAAGTATCGTATATATCATTTTAAGGAAGAGCATAATCATCTGTTGGTTCATCCAGATTATATGAAACACCTAAATGCATTCCGCAAAGTGAGTTTTTCTAAAAAACTCCTCCTGCATAACCTGAATGACGCTAGTGTTGGGTCTTCTGCTGGGCATAGAATTTTGTCAAAAGTTGTTGGTTCAGACGATATAGGTTTTACAAAGACAGATGCTAAGAACTACAAAAGGTATATTCTGTCTTTCATTGGTGATTATGACTGTCAGATTGTTGTTGACTTGTTGAACAAGAAGAAAGCTTCTATTTCTGATTTTTCATTTGAGTACTTCGTTGACTCTGATAAAGCACTTGCTGGTTTGTTTTGGGCTGATGAAGTTGCAAAGCGGAATTATCATGCTTTTGACGATGTTGTTTCGTTTGATGCTACATACCGTACCAACAAGTATTTTCTTATCTACATTATGGCCCACTGTCTTTTTTAATATATAATTTTTTATTGTTTTTGGTGGTGTTGTGTTTATCTATAATATATAATTTCAGATTATTAAAATGTTAAACCCTTTTCTTTAGGTACTATATGGTGTTTATCCCTTTTACCGGTGTCGATAATCACAAGAAATGTGTTACGTTCGGTGCTGGTATGTTGAGCAAAGAAAACGTTGGTTCGTACAAATGGTTATTAAATACGTTTTCAAAAGCATTCCCACAGCCTCCTCGGTTGATATTAACAGACCAAGATCCTGCCATGAAAATCGCTATTGATTCCGTATTTCCATTATCGAAGCATCGATTATGTATGTGGCATATAATGAAAAAAGTTACTACGAAGGTAGTCATGTTTTTTGCATATTTTTTGCATTATGTATGTGGCATTTTTTTGACAGGTTTGTAACCATTATGTTATTTTTTGTTTTTTGCATTTTGCATTTTGCATTTTGCATGTTGCATTTTGCATTTTGTATTATTCATTCTGCATTTTGTATTATTTTCATTCAGTATTTTGATTTTTGTATATAGGTTGCTTTACCTGTCTGCAACAATAGTTTCAAAGCGGAACTATGCAAAATTGTTTGGACTGACAAGCTTGAACCTGAGGTTTTTGATTATTTATGGGATTCTTTAATTCAAGAGTTCAAGTTGGAAGATAATAGATGGTTATCTGATATGTTTGCATTAAGGAAGTTTTGGATCCCAACATATTTTCGTAACTGGGAGTTGTCTGGTTTGATGCGTACATCGTCTAGATCAGAGTCGGAGAATCATATGTTTAACCAGTTGATGCGTTCAAGCAACACGCTTGTAGAGTTTTTAACTCATTTTGATACCGCAATGCACGAGCAAAGGTTTTTTCAGTCAAAAAATGACCATGAGAGTTTATATACCACGCCTAAATTTAGACACGATTGACCTTTAGAGGAGGACGCATATAGGATTTTTACTAAAGCTGTTTTTAGTGACATTTCTAGGGAAATTGGTTGTTCTATCAAGAAATGTATGTCTTTTTCCTTTTCAGAGTTTGAAAATCAAAAAATATGTAAGATTAAAGACTCAGGTGTTTTGTCTATGGAAGTGGATGAATCGATTAATAGAGACAAGGAGCCAAGAAATTTGATGAATATTTTCCAAAAGATAGTGAGGTAATTTCTCCATGTTCATGAGTTATTTTAGTTATTTTCTAGTTATTTTGTTTGCATTTTAAGTTATATTTTTTGTATTTTGCGTTTTGACAGTTTGCATTTTATTGAACAGGTTATCTTTATCCCTTCTTCTGAGGTTATTACGTGTTCATGCAAAAGATTTGAAAGATTCGGGCTTTTGTGCAGACATATTTTTTATGCTCTTCGTATTTTTGATGTCAATGAATTCCCTCGTAAATATATTTGTAAAAGATGGACGAAGAATGTAGTCCCTCCGAAGATTTTTGATAGTTCTCAAATTCTTAATGCCGCTGCTCTTGAAGATGTTGGTTTAAAAGATCTTATTCGTCGTGTATATCACCATGTTGAGAATGCGTTGGACAGGGTAATAGGTAACAATGAAAAGTTAGTTAAGTTTTTAGAAGCACAAGAGGAGTTGTGTAAGTCATTTGTTGACGGATTCACTGAAGAAGATCAGATGAAAAATAAAGATTTTGTAAGTGAAATGTTGGGGGTTGTTCAGCCTGAGAATGTTAGAGGTTTACAATCCATCTGGTATTCGGAATAAAGGCGGTGGGACTAGGAAGAGAATTACAAGTGCACGGGAGAAGGCTATTTCTCAACAACAAAAAACGCATAGGAAGTGTAGTTATTGTGGTCTTTATGATCCTCATAATATACGAACTTGTCCTAAAAGACTTAAAGATGTTGAAGAGAAGGAAAAAGCTAAACGGGATGGAATTGCTAGTCATTCGGGTGTTGGACCTTCTGAGTAACAAAGTTTTGAATCTTTTTTATTTTTCAGTTTTTTTCAATAATTACATTGTGTGTTTAGATTACCCATTCATGAATATTTCAGTGGTTGTTTATTATTATGTGTAGTTAAATCTATATTTTTTACGCAACATTTACTTTAATGTGTAGTTACCATTTTTGAGTGAAATTTGCTTCTACTTTTATGTGTTGTTTGCATTTTGAGTAGATTTTGCATTTAAATCTATATTTTTATGCATTTTGTGATTTTGGGTAGCGGGTGTCGACTTATGTAAATCTAAATCTTTTTTTTTTTTTTGCATTTTGTAATTCATTAAAAAAAACGCTTAATTGTTTTTATTTATCATTTATCATATCAATTATTGCAAATTTTTTTAATTGTTTTTATTTATCATTTATCATATCAATTATTGCAATTTTTTTATTTTCACCATTTTTTTGTTTTTGGCGGTTTGTTTTCCCCCCTTTCTTCCTTTTTCCCGCTCTCATTTTCGTCCATAAGTAGGTCATCTATTCGATAGCCCACACACATCTAATTTTACTTGGCCATTCTAAAACATTAATTACATCAATGGATATCCTTGTTAATTCAGAAGACGAGTGCAAGAACAAGGAAATGGTGCGTAAAATTCAGTATCTGTGGAAAGAAAATGATTATCATATACTTCAGGACAAGGCGAGGCTTAGAGACATAGAGAAGATGATTGCAGAAATTTGATCGAAGCTTGAAGATGTTCAAAATACTGAAAATTTGATTAAGGCTGCTCCGATGATTTCTTCCCTTGAGGAGGAGCGTCTTCTTACAATAATGGGCTTGCGAAATGGTTGGATTAGGGTTTTTGTTTTTTTGTTTTTTATTTTATCGTATGTTTATGTTCTGAAGTATGTTCTATGTAATTCAACGTGGTTTTTTTTATAATTAAGTATGTTTTTGATCTATTTTATATGTAATGGATGATGGTGTTTATTTTGCATTTACATGTTTTGCAGTTATGTAATCATTGTTCTGCAATCTAACGTATATAAACAAAAATTTCATTTTATGTTCTTTTTAAAAGAAATTACTGAATTAAGCATGGTTACAGTGTTATAATATTACTGAATTAAGCATTTTTACAGTGCAATTTAACCTATGTAAACAGACAAACAATGATAATATGTGTAATTGAATTAAGCATGAATTATTTCATTTTTTGTATTTGGACTTCATATTTTTTGCATTTTGATCTTGCTTTTTTTATGGTACACTGAGTGTATGGTTAACTTTGTTGCAATCATTTTCTTTAATTTTTTTTTTTTTTTTATATTTCGGTAATGCCAACAAATAATGTATTTCCAATATACATCAAAACAAAATAAATAGATCACAATATTTTTTGAATTTTACAGCATATTTTGCATTTTACATCAGATCTTTTTGCATTTTGATGTCACAGCGGGTGTATTCTTTGCATTTTGCAATTGTCAACAACTATTATTTAACAAGAATTTTGAATTAACAACTAAAACATAATTCAGAACACTGTTCACCATATTTATCATAACAAAGTTGTTTTAAACTAGTAACTAAAACATGCAAAAAACAATTGTTCCAACCAACAAACTTGTGTGTTTCCAGAAGCCAATGTTTAAAACTAACTAAGTCATGTTATGTTTTTTGAAAACCAACAACTTGTGTGTTTCCAGTAGCAACTTTAAGCATAAAGTGCAGCACGTTCCTTGATTCTCGTATCGGCTTCAAAGTGCAAAATATTTTGCTCGTCGACATGTAGCTTTTTGTATAATTCCACCTCCTGTAGGACTATGTCTCTTTTCTCGTTGATGTCCGACAGCAAAATCTTTGCTGCATATTTCTCCCTCAGCCTTAAGATTTGTTCTGATTGATCAAAGCGTTCCATCTTGAACCCTGATTTCCAACCTGTTGTCACTCCAAAAAAAGTATCCATGTGTCTCATAATGAAAACCCCACAATCTCTGTAATTCTCTCTTGTTTTCCAAGACACATTCACTAGTTTCGGGTCATTCTTGAACAGCTTCATGTTGATTTGAATCTTTTTCTTTGCTATGAATATATCCATACTCCTTTTCTGTACCATTTAAAATATACGCAAATTAGTTTAATGTTTTTCAAGTACATTTAAACTGTTAGAATTATTATATATATTTTGAACGTAGAAACTGAATTGTTACCACAATATTATATATATCTTCATATCTAAACTTTGAGTCTCGTGGCCTTGCTATGTTGTCTATTATATGTGCAACTCCCTTCTTGATATCAAATACGAAGACAAAGTAGTGGCTACCATCGATGATAAGGACAAACACCTGTAAATTTGCAATCAGTAAAACTTTTTTTTGTTTTTTTGCATTTTGCATTTTAATACTTTTTTCCATTTTACATACCAAATCCACCTCTTGAAGTTTGTATGGGCTTGTTGACAAGCATCTGTCCATCATGGCCTCAGACACAGGATACCTTCTTTGGGCCTCTGCCTCTATCACTTTTTTCAAGTCTTCCTTGTTTAACTTGTGTTTTTCAGTGTTCTCATTCCCAAATGTTGTCTAATTTATCATACAGTTTGCATGTTATTAGTTAAAAGAGAATGAATATATTACAGTTTGCATGTTGTTAGTTAAACTTTTCTATTTCAATCATACAGTTTGCATGTTATTAGTTAGATTTGTCTATTTTAATCAACTTTTGTTTTTGCATTTAAGTAGTACCTTATTAGTTACAAAGCAGAATAATCGTCGTGGTGACGCTGAGTCTTTGTATCTCTCTTCGTTGTTGAGTACAGCTGCCCATGAATCCACCAGGGAATGATGCACGTGAGATTCTGGAATTATAGTTTCTGCCAATGCCTTTGTTAATCCCACACCCGGTTGCTTCAAAAATACAATGTCCCTGTATAACAGATATTTTGTGAGATTTAAAAATAATAATAATAATAATTAAACAAATAGTTTTTAATATTAGCTTACATTGGATCCCCTGTTGCTGAAAACAGCCAGCATGTTACCTCAAGCTCATCCTTAGAAGTAATTGCATTTATCTCTACTTTTCTATTTTTGTATGGAGACAACAATGCGGCGGATGGTTTTACATTTCGTTTTTCTTTGTTGTCACCTCCCTTTGCAAAATTCTCTTCATACCCAAGAACAAGATTACTCAACCCTGCTTTCTCTCTCATTCTGTCGTATTTTAACAATACTACATCAATAGTAGTAGCGATTGGTTCATCTTCTTCCACCTGCACATTGCTAGGTCCTTCTACAGATGTTTCACCTCTTTCCACTTCAACTTTATCAATCACTTCTACAGCTGTTTCATCCCTCTCCACTTCCACATCACCCGTTCCTTCTACAACTGCATCAGCTTGTTGTTTTTCTATTTGCACTGATTCGTTTAGAAATGGTATTGATTTGATCACATTGCACATCATGTTTGCAATGTTTTGGAAATCAACTGGATCCTCATGCACATCATCTTTTTCACGTTCCTGTGTTTGTGTCAATCCAAGACTGAATGAGGGAAAGTTATTCAACTTTCTACGCTTCCCTGGACTCTCCTCATAGTAGGTATTTTTGCATGAAGCCTATTTTCCTTCCTTCCTCAAAATCATATGCGAGTCAACTATCTTGTCAACCATGTCCAGAAACGGTGTGCTATCTATTATTTGTGTAGATGTTGGAGTTGTATCTGACACGCTGGCAATCTTTCTGTTTGGTGTATGAAAATCCTGCTCATCTCCTACAATTTTTGCTCCAGATCTTTTCATTTCATATTCCTTCTCCAAATGTTGCATGAGCTTTTCAGAAACTTCCTTAATCACACTTTCTTTAACCTCTTCAATCATCGATTCCATTTCCTCATTCTTATGGACATAGTTGAATTCACTCAGTTTCAGATCTTCCACCACTTTGTTTTTTATTTGGTGCAATAGATCGTGGATATTCTGATCTTCAGGATATTCAAATTGCGCTCTCCACATAACCTCAGTAAGTTCTTCTTTCTTTGTAATCAGATCTATGTAAAGTTGTTTTATATTTGTAACAAACTCCTGCATTTTGAGATGAAATGTCATTCATGCAAAATGCAAAATACAATCTGCAAAATGCAATTCAAACTAACAAATTGCAGACTGCAAAATGCAAACTAGGAAAATGCAAAAAGAAAACTGCAAAATGCAAAACTAACAAACTGCAAAATGTAAAATGCAAAATATCAACTGCAAATAACTATTTTTTGCATTTTATACCTCGGGACTGTACTCTTGAACTTCTGGTTCATCTTCATCATTGATTAATGGACTATGCCTCTCAAAAACTTGTTCAGTTTCATCTTGTTCATCAACATCTGTCTTTCCATCTTTGCCATATTTCCTTTGTTCCCTTTCTTTATCTTCCAAAAAAGATTCAGTTTCCTTCTCTTTAACACCCTCATCAACTACATCACCTTGTCCACCTTCATTGTCTGCTGCCATAAGATTTTCACCTGATTCTATTTGTTTAGGAGGTTCCACCACAGACAAAGGTTGATGTGATTTATCTGTTTTTTGCATATTTTTGAGGAAGACATTAAAATGTATATTATTTTCATTTATAGTTGCTGTATATATAGCATAGATTTGAGAATATTTTTGCATTTACCTTTCTTCGCTGTAGATTCCACAATGATATACTTTTTTTATTTTGCAGCTTTCCTCATTTTTGATTTGTTTTTAGTAGATTTTTTTCTCTACTTTGTTGTTTCTGATTTTTCCACTTTATCTTCTTTTTCACCTGCATTATATATATGTTTTGTGATCAAATCATGTAAAATATGATCTTATTGTTTGCAGATTGTTTGCATTTTGGGTACTTGTTAAACAAAACATTACCTCTACTTTTCACCTCAGCCTTTACAGCCTTCGGGATTGCTTTGATCTTCAACTTTGCATCAGATAGCAGCTTATCTTCCTCCTCTTTCAACATGTCTGTTGTCCAGTAGGTACATGTAGAGTATGACATGTTTCTTGTCTTCTTCATCCTGTTAAGTGTGGTACAATACCAAAGCTGCAAAATAGAACATATTTAATTGTTTGAATTTGTGTTTTACAGTTTCAATTGTTAATTATACATATCACCAAAAAAAGCAATGGTCCTGTAAACCAACATTTGATGTCATCTCTGTCCCATCTTGTTTTGCATCTCTTTGCACATTCAACGACACATGCGCACCAGTCCATTCCACTTGTTTGGTTAACATCTGTAATGCAAGGGAGGAACTTTTGGTTAACCGTCCCACATCTCACCCCCTCTGCCATCATTGTCATGATTATAACCAGTACATTCATCTTAAACATTTCTCCAGGATTCTTATCAGATAGTATTCTCTCAATGACTTGCTTCATATATATATATTTTGGGGACCTTTTTCTGACGTTGGATACTGTTGTCTTCAAGCTGTTACCTTTTTTGTATCTCCAACACCTGCCTTATTAACAACCTTTACTTTAGTACCTCCCAATGGGAACCCCAGTATTTCAAACACTGTATCGCTGGTTAGATGATAGTTAACATCTCCAATTGTCAATTCCATCTTCTCCGTATCGAAATTATCCACAACCCATTATGCGAGCCTTCCTGGTATAAATCCTATTTTGCATTTTATTATTTCTCCAAAACCCATATCTTTTATCATCTTCTTCATTCAGGAGTCAAACTTTTACACATTTGCACAAATGAGTTCGGTGATTGCCTTGACTTTATATAATAGATTTCTTGTTTTTCAGGCACTTTCTTTTTGCCAACAGACTTTCCCCTTTTTTCTTTTTGCACAAACGGTACGATTTCAGAACTAACAGACTTTCCCCTTTTTTCTTTACATAACAAACTTTCCTCTTTCTTCTTTTTCCTTGTTGTTATGCCTTCATTGACAACCTTCGGTGGGGGTCTAACAAAATCATCATCTGAATCAGGTGTATCTGTCATGTATAGCAAAATGCAAAATATATGAAGTGAAAACTGTTGAATACAAAATGCAAACTGATAATTCTCAAAATGCAAAGGCAAACTGTTAATCAGTTGTGCAAATACAAATTGTTCAGTCCCAAATGCAAATTGTATCATTACAATATGCAAACTATTAATCAGAATTGAAAATGCAAATTGTATCATTACAGTGGTTTTTTGCAGTTGTCCAGTACCACATTTTTTTCAAAATTCAAATTTGTACTACAAATGCAAAATGAATTCCAACCTCAAGTTACATTTCCTAAGTGAAAACTTTTAAATGCAAAATGCAAACTGATAATTCTCAAAATGCAAATGCAAACTGTTAATCAGTTGTGCAAATACAAATTGTTCAGTCCCAAATGCAAATACATGTGGTTTTTTTGTAGTTCAACAAAAATCATTTGATACCTTCATTTTCACCAGCTTTAACAGGTTTTGCACTTTGAACAACCTTTTTTCTCTTCACTATCTTTTTACTTGTTGCAATTCTACTCTTTTTTGTTGTAGGTTTGGATCTGCTTATATTGATTTCTTTTTGTGGTGGCTTCACCTTTTCTTCACTCCTTTGTCTTTCAACATTTTCTTCACTTCTTATTCTCAAATGAAATTTTGGTGATGGATAATGTGAATCATCTGTTTTAGTAGCCTCTGTAAAGCATATAATTACATGAACATCTTTTAAAATAAAAACACACAGTGGTGGCTATCCAAAATGCAAAATTACAACTTATAACAATCCAAAAGGTTGGAAAATCAATTACCATTCCCAAATTACAGTGTTTGAAATGCAAATTGGTACAAATGACCATTCCCAAATGCAAAAGTTACATCTGATAACATTGCAAAATGCAAATTACAGTGTTTTGAAATTGAATTTTCCAATAACAAAATGTAAACTGATAATTATCAAATGCAAATGCAAACTGTTTCATCAGTTTTTGAAATGCAAATTGGTACAAATGACCATTCCCAAATGCAAAAGTTACAACTGATAACATTGCAAAATGCAAATTACAGTGTTTGAAATTGATTTTTTCAATAACAAAAAGCAAACTGATAATTATCAAATGCAAATGCAAACTATTTCATCAGTTTTTGAAATGCAAATTGGTACAAATGACCATTCCCAAATGCTAAAGTTACAACTGATAACATTGCAAAATGCAAATTACAGTGTTTGAAATTGATTTTTCTAATAACAAAAAGCAAATTTAAAGAAGCAGAATGCTACATATGAACTTCAAATGCAAAATGCAAAAAATACAAAATGCTAACTAAATAACAACGTGTATCATCTACATCACACATGAGCATACAAAATGCAAATTACAGTGGTTTTTTCCTAAATACAAACTAGGTTTTGTTTGTTTTAACTAGTTGTTTGCACATTAGGATTTGGAAATTACCTTCATCATCGTCACCAGAAACACCATCTCCTTCAACTGATTGTCCTTCTTCATCTGATCCCTTCTCTGATTCTGCTTGTGATTTATCTTCATTGGCATCCTTCTTTGCACGTTGTTGCTCGACGTCGTCAGCATCATCGTCAACATTGATTACCTTTCCATCATATTTTTTTTTTTTTGCAAACGATGCCATCAATCGTCCACTTCGTCTCTTAGGATTATCCACTGTAAATAAATAAGAAGTAAGTTCGATCAATACTTTTGCATTGATGATCACCTAACAGCAAAAAAACGAACGGAATTCTTACTTTGTTTGCAGGTTGCAGTTGATTTTTCACTTCGATTTAGGTTCGTATGAAAAACCTAATTTGGTAGTTCTTCGCCTTTGAATGGAAACGATTTGAAGTAGTGGGTTTATGGTTATTGGTTGTGGGTTTGCATTTGATTTTGAATATATTCGGTTTCCGTAGAAAGGGCGTCAAAAACGGGAGTTGATTTGAGGCTGTGAGTGTTAATTTACATTTTTGTCCTTTTAGCTATATAAATTGGCGCTGATTGATAATTAATTATGGATTTTTTCCTAAATTAATCACAGCCCTCCATCTCTAGATCCAATGGTCTAGAGATGGTTCTTCAAGTTCTTTAATTAACAAGGGTTCTTTGTTTAACCCCTCCCTATATATATATATATATATATATATATATATATATATATGTATATAGGAAAAAGTTCATACGACAACCATTCTTAGTGCGAGAACCACGAGAACCAATCTGAGTCGTCCAATTCACCCTCCTTCAATGTCATTGCCCACCCATGAATTCCTCACATGCACTCTGTCACACTCTATCCCTCCACGTTCTCCATCCATTAACCCTCCCATATCCAAGGAACGGCCGAGATTGGATCTCGCGGTTTTCGCACTAACAACGGTTCTCGCATTAACCCTCCTATATATATATATATATATATATATATATATATATATATATATATATATATATTAAATAAAAAAAGTTCGAAACAATTGAAGAGCGTGAAACAAGAGTATTTCTTAGATTTAAGCATTAAGAAGTAAGGAGTAAGTGTTGTTGAAGTGACGTGTGTGTGTGTATATATATATAATATATATATATATATATTAAATAAAAAAATTTGAAACAATTGAAGAGCGTGAAACAAGAGTATTTCTTATATTTAAGCATTAAGAAGTAAGGAGGAAGTGTTGTTGAAGTGACATTAATACAAACTAACTGTAAAAATTAAGAAATATATAATATTGATTACCTGAACCTCTTCCTTACCATGCCAATATGTTTGAAGATGATGTTGGATTTCTTCATCTACTTTCACAACATATTGTTTCAACACTTCAAGCCTCAGAAACGACACAAGGGCCGCTCGGACTCGTTTGTGGTCATGGCCTGACAACTCGATTATACTTTTGGAACCCATAATCCTGCTAATTGATGGAGGTTGTGTGTTAGTTAGTATGTTTCCATTACAAGTGTATACGAACTTATTTGCACTTGGACCATGTAAAAAAATAGTCGGGTATCCAAAAAGATTTGCTTTCCAAATCGGACCGTGTTTCTTTGTTCTTTCATGACACCATTCATTGACCTGGTCGGCTTTCAAGGCCTTTAAAAGGTCGAGGCTTTGCCCGATTACAGGGATACCTAAAGAACCTAATGGAAGTCGACCATTATACTTTTTACCATAAAAAAGATAAAATATCGAGATAAAAGACACATACAATAACAATAACATCATTATCATAACATTGACTAACTAGCTAAGCGACCCGTGTATCAACACGGGGATGATACTAAATTTTTTAATTTATAAAGATTTAAAAAGTACTAACACGTTAAAGAAAATTAGAAAACATAGATAAGAATATAAAAACTCGTAATAAATGATAAACGTTACAGAAGTTTGAAATCCATGCTAAAGATCTATCATCCTATATAACAGGAGTCCTAAATCTTGTCAACAGACCATAAAAGAGGAGAGAAATATAAATTGCAGGAGAAGCAAATGCGTAAATTCAAATATGGAAATGTGTGATTAGTTGCGTAGATCTTCTTGGATATCGATCTACACTTCCGGTAACTGATTGAGATAATCTATTCAATGAATGATAGAACAATTCCAAAATTTAAATAAAAAAGAACAGTCAGTATGTTTATTCTCAAACTTGTAAAAACTTGAAATTGATCTATAAACTCTAACTTAGTTCTTTTCCATGAAAAAGAAGAACCATGAGAAAGCATTCTGAGCTCTTACAATTAATAATACAAGTATTTTGAAAAATAAATAGTTAAAGCAGCAGTGACCTGAACCAGCATTACATATAAATTACTTTTAAGAGACGCAGACGGCGAGAGATAGCATTACTTATATATAAGAACCTTTAGATAATCATGCCAACATAACAGCAATTGCAGTAGCTGTTTTTACAAATTTGAAGGAATATGGTATGAACTTCATTCTAGAACCTTGGCAAAATATTATACTTCATATAGATATACATACCTAACTCGGCAGCCTTCATTGCAGTAACTTTTGCAGCATCTATGTCAGAATCTTTCACAAAATCTGTATTCGCATTACCAGCAAGTTCTTGACCTTGTTTTGAACTTGAAGACTGAACTTCATCGGCTACAGTCACTAAGCGTTGAGGCAATATTAGAAGTTTATAATATAAAAAATGAGCGAACATTGTAAATTCTAAAACAGAAAAAAAGTAAGGAAACAGTCACATAATTGGTAACAGAAACTACCATCCTTACTGTACTCAGTATCTTTATCCATGCTAAACTTCGACTTCTTTGCAGCTAAAACATTTTTATCATATCAAGCATCTGTCGAGGTTCCTTAAATTGTATCTGTACAATTCGCAAGTCCCAAATATAACTTTAAACATGATGCTCCTAGAAAAAAAAGTCTTGAGACGCATCTGAGAGGGGAATCTAGTTTAAATGCTTAAGTGGATTTCAGTGCAGGTTAAATGTAACCAAACACCCCCTAATTGGCAAAGTTACACTGTATAGGCGGTTCCCACCTCAAAGGGTCAGGCACTTGCTGATGAGTATGAAATCAAAAATTTTTAAACTGTAAGTAAAGACTATATTGCTGTTCAAATATCACAAGTGCATGCTCAAATTGCTGTTAACATAAATTTTGAAACAGAGTGCAAAACAAATATGAATGTAGAGGAGGTCTTCTTCTCTATAGGTAGAGATATAAAACAAAGACTTTCTGAAACAGACTCAAAGGCTGTTTCTCAAAGGCTGGGGTAAGTTTCATTTACCCATTTTTCGTCACAACTTCTGTTTTTTAATCTTTATACGTCTTTCTCAATCACTCAAAGAAAATAATTGCAAATAATTGCTTGTGAATATACTTGAGGTCTTAGAACCATATAATCTAGTTTCGGTTCAACCTAAAAATCAATCAATCAAGTTTGATAATTCGATGAAAACAATTACTACCGGTCTAATCAAATACTAAATAGCCAAATTGGAAATTTTATTTCATTTTGTGCAAATTTACACTCAAAATACTGAAACATAATGCAAGGAATCATAAAAGTTCTACCTGGCTTGATTTTGAACTTAAATGTATGTGTAGGTCTCCTTAAGATAAATTTTATTGGATGGTCAGTCGACTGTCTATGTCGGTAAGCTGCAGAAATAAGCTGCAAATAGAGGGAAGTCTCATGATCTCTAAAATTCTTTAGTTTAGTGTTTGTATTAGTTTGATCTCCAATAAGCATTGCTATGAATTCGAAGATAAAAGTTGATGTGTTGGATCTGATCTTTCTTAGATGATGCTAAACTGCTAATGATTATCTTCTTTCTTTTTCAATATTGAAAGTTGAACTAACCAACAGGTGATCTAATCCACAACCATCCATCATCTCCCTATTCTTAAAACCTCCAAGCAACACACTAAATTAGTTATTTCTACAAAAGAGGGACCCATACAATATTTAACCATTTAGAGAAGACAATCTCTATACGATAAAACAAAAATGAAGATAGGCAATAGAAAACAGAATGAGAGCGCATATTTTGTATAATTATGCACATAAAACCGTATACAGACTTATGTACATCTATCGACAAAATACGTACATCAAAGCACACAAAAAATAGAGAATCCCCATAAATGCCCATATAGATATTTCATTTTCTAGTTGCTACTCGACCCTGCTCAGCTACTTCATTTTCTAGTTGTTGTGTATAGACTTATATGGACATTGATTAAAGTTATACATTGTCCATATAATTCGGCTTAGTTTATTAAAGCTAATTGGATTAATGAGTTTTTAAGTAGATTCAAAAACAAACATGGACTAAATTGCAATAAAAACCCACTTATTTTCTGAACAAACATGAACTAAAACGAAACAAACATTCAGAAGATCATTGCATCCAATGAAACAAACAATGAAACGGTATTTCTATGTTGGAACAATGTTTGGTTCATTCTTGCTTATCTTTAACTATTTTTGACCCATTTAAGCAACAATTTTTTATTATGCTTGCAGCAGCTGAAATCAATGATTCATGTGTATGTCACATTGCAATTTGGCTTTCAGTTTAACTTATAAACAACAAAAATAGGTGTGGATGTTACACTAAGTGAGTGAATCTCTTTATTGATTATGCTTGCAGCAGTTGAAATCAATGATCCCATGGGATATTTGATTAGGAGGTAAGAAAATATATGAGTATATGACATGAATTTGTGAAGCATATGGGTAGCTTAACTTATATTGAGAGCTTGAGCAAATGGAATTCTTCTGACTATATGACTATATGATGGAGTTATCATTATTTGAAGGTTTCTTTTGCTTTGTTTGTTGTTTGTATAAATCCATATGGATATCCTATGTTTTGTCTTTTCTTTTTGGTTATAAATTTTTTTGTTTGATAATAGTAGAAAGAGCAGTTATTGGATTTGGGTAAAGGTTGAGTTAAGGAGAAGGATGAAGTTATGAATGCTTATAAGTGTAGAAATACAGTAATTATCGAAGATCGTGATAGTCTATATGATGTTCTTATAGAAATACAGTAATTATATGCAAATTCATAAATGCCATGCTAACAATATATACTAAAATGGTGTTGATTGATGATTAATTAGCAAGTTAAAGAGATATAATTAAAGCAGTCATACATGAAAATAAAAGGAGTAAGTAGATGCTCATCTCAAGTTACCATTGATTGAGAATGAGTCTTGTAAATAATATCAAACATAATCATCAATATGATGTCAAAATGAAGTACTAACATATACTGCTACAAAGTTTATTATAGTTTAAAGTTGGTGTTAAACTTATAAACCAAGCACTGTCAAAAACATAAATCAAACATGTAAAACAAATTTAGGAATCTTGATTTGAGATATACTCACTTATGCAAATACAAAAACCATATATAGTTAAACATTAAATTGGAAAATATAAAACCAACTAAAAACCATTACCAAGAACCAATGTATGGCCAAGGATAAAGAAAGGGATAGCCGTATACATTCATGTTATTAGCAATTGAGGCAGTCATTTACATCCTAAGATAGTTCAGTTCTTACAGCAACTCAAAATGTTATGAAAACATCAGTATATCAAATAAATTCTGATTCTTAAGTACATCTAATATTCTAAATGATTCTGATTCTTAATCCATACAGTTTAGCAGTTCTAATAGGCTCATCGGTTGGATTTAAAACAGTGACAAAGTAGGTCAAGATTCAATTTAATTTAAGGAATTGACATAACGGAAATCAGAACAGTCGAACCAAAAGTGTTGAGTCAGAAGCATCAGACAGATTCTACCCTAAGTAAGAAAACAACTGATTGCTTTACTAAGTTGCAGACCATAGCGGTTGGAACTGTAAGGTAAAGACTAACCTTAATCGCTGCCGATTGATGCTCAACGAAACCGAACTCGGACTCAAATCAAACTTAATTGCAGTTGCCGCCTTTAATTGAACTTAATCGCTGAGCTTCACAGTGAGCCGTAGGTAGCTCTCAGATGCTTTGGAAACAAAGAAACAAACATTAAAGAAGAAGAGATGGGGAAGAATCGAAGAAAACTGGACAGGGAAGTCTCGTATCTGATTTTTTGCCTATTAAAGGTGAGCCTTAGACATGCTGGGTTGAAACAATGTTACTGCCAGGCTAAACATTGAGGCCAAGGTGCCAATCAAATATGTATTTTGATAGCAGTGGTCCATATCTTGAGTTATTAATGAAAATTAGTCAAATAAATAAACAATAACAACAAAAAGTAAGTGGTATAAGTTCACATATTTTATCACATAAACCCAAAAACACTGAAAGTATTGCTATCAATATATATTCATTACATCTTCAACCTGATCAAGTTAAAACCATTATTCTACACAACAATTTAACTTCTTAAATGTTATGAGCAGGAGACATTAAGACCTAATGCATGAAATAAAAAGTAGGTGTCTTTCATAATTGGTTTATGTATGAAAAATGCCAAACTGAAACCACTTTGATGTATAGTTCAAACCTAATACTTGAATAAAACTGAACTCTGTTGAACAGACCCGGACATACCTATATTTTCAAGAACCTGAGATAATCAAGATTATTGATTATGAATGTGTAAACTACATATATGTGTTTATGTATCTTTTCAAGAAAAGTCAAGCCATCTATTGTTACTACCAGTCTACCATATGCAAGATCAAGACCTAAAAGACAAACGACACTCAAAAAAAATTTAGGTTGAATCGATTCCCCAAATATATACCAATAACTATAGTACTTTCATTGTCATGAAATAATGCAGATTACTAATATATCAGATTGATAAGTTTAATATAATTGATGCAATTTACTAATGGTAATATATATCATAAACTCATTGCAGATTACTAACAAACTCCAATTCCTAATCCAATTCCCATGTTACCCAAAGTTTTAGATTATTTGTCAACAAATTTTGTGTCATTTCAAACTCATGAGTGATACATTAAAACAGGTAAAGCATGTACCTACAATGATGAGTTTTAGGATCACTCGAGAAAAAGATAGAAATGCATCCCCCTAATGATCAGTTATAAGCTAAATTATTAGGTTCTAAAATCAGTTATTTTCTGAACAAACATCGACTAAAACGAAACAAACAATCAGAAATAGATAATTGCATCCAATGACATCTATAAGCAACAACTCGAATGATGGTTATAATCTTGAGGGGTCATGAGTAATTGTGCTCTTATATGAATGTTTATGTTAATTAACTCCATAAAACGTCAGCCATGAAATCCTGCATCAGTAAGCTATAAGATCGAGAGTGAAAAGAGATGTTTTACAGCCGCAAGAAAGGGGCGAAACAAAATTTTCAAGGCTGAAATCAGAGGCGAGGTTTGAAACGAAACATGTACCAAAAGAGAAAACAATACCAAGAATGATAGTTATATCCAAATCAAAAGCAAAATCCTAAACACCATCACACGATAATGCTAATATATAAGTAGTTTCAGCAACTCAAATATCCTAAATACCATTTATTAATAGATTACAGTTACCTGGCGTCAATCGATACCGGAGATCGGCTACGGAAGCAGAGTTTCGATCGATGCTGGAAGTCGTCTGGGGAAGCAGAGGCACCAATCGATACGGAAATCGGCTACGGAAGGAGAATAGAGATAGGTCAAGGCCGATTTTGGGTAGTCGGCGTAGTGGGGAAGACGATATTGGGGTATCCGGCATAAGGTTTTTGCGTAATGGGGAAGACGAAATTGGGGTATCCGGCTTAAGCTTTTTGGTTGATTATGACGTAATCAAATGCATTATTTTAATTTTTTTTTAAAACTAAAGGATCTGATTGGTGGAGATAATTTAGGAAATGGGGAAAACCCTTTTCTTTTAATAGAGATTAGAGATTAGAGATTCCATCTAAAAAGTAGAATGGCAATATGGCTTGAGAGGAGTCATTGTATTTATACGAAGTCATTTCGCTTGATCCAACATTAGGTTTTTTAATGGGATAGGTATAAAATGAAATATATTCTTTTTTAGTCATGGATTTCTTGAAAATGGATATTTGCCGGATCTCCATCTCATATATTTTCACATGGAAAATAACTATGAAATAACCAACATGTGTTTATCGCATCTTTTTTTGTTTTACTACTCTTCCTGCCAGAGTGAGCTGATGCTCATCTTCGTGGTTTGGTCTAAAGCTTGTAGTCTAGCCAATACGTGGTCATATCCTTACAAATAAATAAAAGTCACAAGTTTGAAAAAAATTAGCTAATATATTTACAAGAAATTTAATAAAGTTATAAGTCAGAAAATAAGCTAATCTAAATAAACATCTCGTATGATAACTATGAGGAACTTTTAGGGATATGTCATTTATCTATTGATATATGTATCCTGACAATTTTTCTTTTTTGAATGGAAAGATTATCTGAATCACAAGAGATTAAAGTTTCGAGAATTATATTATGATTTTCTACTAATTAACTTGTAACATAGTTTTAAGGGTGTCGTATCTTTCGTGGATGAACCAATTTTAATAAGAAAAAGAATCATTTCTCTTTTATACTACTATGCTAAAGACATGCGAGAAAAGAGATTAATTCCAGGTGCATAATTCCGATCCAAACCATAGCAAATTTACTACTTAAAAAACTTGGTATAAATTAATAGTGTTTTCAAAGTAACGTTTTGCAAATAAATGTTTGGTTTTACTTCATGGCTGAAGGTCTAAAGAACGGTATTACGTTTTCAAGTTGTAATATCCAACCATTATTATCGCATTTGTAAAAAGTAAATATGACATCAAAGTTTTAAACCCCCTTAAGTGAATTAATTAAGTATTAGATAATAAAACTCCATCCAATGAAAAACTCAGTTTTGTAGTAGTACTTGAGTTTTTATGTTAGAAAAACCAAACTTTTCAAAATGAAAAACTATTTTATGAAGCTTTTTAAAGCTGCATCCGCTTTTAATATACCTTTTAATTAATTTCTATCTCATTTAAAAATTCATTTATGATCTTTTATATTCATAAACTTCAACTACTTTATCAGACATTTTTTACAAACAAAAGCTCTAACTTTTAGTTTTTGTATAAAGTTTTAACTCTAGCTCTAGCTTTTAGAAGCTTTAGCCTTAACTCCAGCTATTTACATAAAAAATGTACCCTAAATATAGTTATGTTGTTTATATTTTTTTATCATGTATTTAATATTTCTAAATCAATTTTTAAAAAAGGTATAAATGCTCCTATTATAGCATTATATAGTATAGTAGTACGTAAGCAACTCATAAGTTTAACTTGATGACATATTTGATTACATTTATCAATTGGTTCTTATAATCAAATAATCTTATTTAAATGCTCAACAACGACAAGTTCAACTACTAATCCAAGAATATATGTTAGGATGTCGCTTTCTCTATTTTTGCTTTATGTGGCAATGTGCCATTAGTCATTATATTAACTTCCTCAGTTCGGCTGATTTCCATAATTGGGTCAGATTGGATAACATGTAAAAGGCCTTTTCCATAATTGGGCCACATTTGTTAATGGGTTTAGATTGGAAGGATAATAACAAGATATAGTATAATGGCTATTTTCGGAGAAAAAACGCAACCTTTTTTACGGTGGAAGATTTAAAAAAGAAAAAGGAACGTTGCCATTTATTACAGCCATAATAATAATAATAATAATAATAATATGATCAGCCCTGTTTCAAATTCAAATCTTTTACCCCCACCCCACTGTCCGACGCCGATCTTCCAGACACAAATTCAAACGGAAAAAGCTTGAAAACTCATCGGAAAATCAAGAAACCGATCCCATCTCTGAAATAGAGTAACGATGGAACCAAAACAACAAAGTTATAAAATCCCTTCTTCCCCATCATCATCTTCATCATTACTCAGAGACATTTCCAATTTCAAAACCCCTAAACCACAGCGCAATCCTCAGACTAACCCTAATTCCAATTTTCATTCTCCCTGTCCCCAGTTCTTTACTGCTTCTAAACAAACACCTAAATCATCATACTCAACTGTTCGTCGCCGCTCTCGATATTCACTTGCTGCTCAGAAACTCAAGGCAGTCGAACTTGAGCAGTCGAAATCATCAAGGAAGAATCAAACCAACAAAGAGAGGTCCTTGAAGTCGTTGGCAAACTCTCTTACAGTCTGGCTCAATTTCTTATTTGAAAACCCCAGGTTCAGAACAGGACCTTTTATTTTACTTCAATTTTGAAGCCTTTGTCAGTATGATTTTTAGCATTAACAACCATGGATTTATGTGGTATTTTTAGTTCATGATGTTTGGTTGTGTTTTCTTAGATTATCATGTCATTTTGGCTTTAAACAATCAGTTTTATACAACAATGGAGATTATCAAGCCCTAGAGTAGAGTAAATTTACTGGTATCCAGAATTTGTCAAGTGATTATTACAGTTGCATATCCAAACAATAATTCATGAAAAACTATGTCTACTATTTCTGTATTGACTCATTAGTAAAAATACTAGGTCTTGTGGAGTTGACGTATCAAGATTCACCGGTGAAGATTCTTCTGATGGGTCATCTGTGTTTTTGGGTGGTAAGAGAGAAAGCGTGTCTCATGGTGGAGTCGAGGTTGATCGAGAGTGGCGTGGGCCCAAGCGTAGAAAGGATACATTATGGATTCATAAGGGTGAAGTGGAAAAGAAGTACTCAAATTCCATGTATTCACGCTTGCAGGTTTCACTTGGGGATGTTTGTAGCTTGGATGACATGAAAGAGAGAATGGCGCTTTACTTGAACAACACTAGTTGCCAGGAGATTCTTGACATCATGACTCATATAACAAAGGTTTGTATATTGTTTTGTCATGGGCTTATGTTACTTATAGATGTGTAACTATTATGATACCAATTTATGGTCTCTTTTATTTTTGATCATTTGAAATTTCAGAATATTGATGAAGGAAGACTAAAGATGAAGGCTCACTGTCCCATAGTTACTGATGTTGGAATGAAAGAGAATGCCTTGAAGATTTTAATGAGTTATAACCCTGTTTGGTTAAGGATCGGGCTTTACATCATTTTTGGTGGTGAATCTTTGTTGCCAAAGCCGGATGCAGACATGAATTGTGAGCAAGAAGTTTCATTTTTGAAAGTGATTGCTGAAAAATTGTTTTTTTCACATTCTGGACTAGCAAAAGCCTACATATATAACAAGTTGGTTGACGGTTTATATAGACCAGGTTATTATGAAAAACTTGGGAGTGTTATATTGAAAAAGTTTTTATTGCTAGCACTCATACTTGATCGAGCTAAATCACAAAGCAGTTTGCCTATTAGCTATGGTATAGATGGGCTCGATGGGGGTTCACCTTTATTGTTCACATCCCGAGCTACTATCAAATCAAGTTGTGAGGTGGTATCTGGTAAATAAAAGAATCTTCATCTCATTACATCTAGAGCTCATTCATTCACAGCTCAAGTTTTTGGCTTTCTTGATGTGTAGAATTCTTATCACCGGATGTCATGCATGGAGTTGGTAATCTTATCACACACCTCACGATAATAGGGTACAAGGTTTCTTACCTACAGGTATGAACCTTATATATTATTTTTTTGTCTGGTCAGGTGGGACCTATATGATCTTACTTGTGTTCATATGTTGCAGAATCCTCTAGTAAAGTATGTGTTCAAGGTAACTGATCTTTTTGATGATCTAAAAGATGGAGTTCTTCTATGTAGACTCATTCAACTTTTACAACATGACCCTTCTATTCTTAAGGTTGGATACTTGGATTATTAAAACTCAATGAAAATGTTAAAGATTTTTGACTCTTCTCTATGTACGTAGTTAGTTGATGAGTTTAACATCTTTCTGTTCTTTGTCTTGCAGAAAGTGGTTGTTCCATCAGATGATCGAAAGAAAAATTTGGCAAACTGTGAGATTTCCATGAAGTATCTGAAGCAGATTGGAGTTCCGTTATGCGATGAAGATGGAACTGAGATTATAGCAGAAGATATCGTTAATGGAGATAAGGAGCTTATAATCTCATTGCTATGGAACATGTTTGTTCATTTACAGGTTTGGTTGAAAGCTTCTACTTGAGTCAAACATGTTAGTCGTGCTAAGTATGAATTGAGAATTTGACATGGAACATAGATACCGAGGAAAATTATATATATTACTCTTCCACTTTGTCTCTATCCCATGAATTGAAAATTTTGGGGCTCCGAAAATAGTTACCGTAACTCCATAAGTTCAAATGTATGTTTAACAATAGAAAAGAAAGGAACTTTCAAGTTTCAGCATTTTGTTATGATAGTAATTGGTTAACATATAACTGTTAACCAAAAAGTTTCCAGAATGGAAACATTGGTATTTATTAATGCATTCGTATATGTGTATTCATGAAATGTTTGGTTGTTTTAATTCTGTATTTCAAGTTTATAAATTTAGCCAATAAATACGACCAGCCCTTATAGTTAGCGGACATTTGTGCTTTACCTGCAGTTGCCACTTTTGATCAACAGCGAGCTTGTGTTGGATGAAATCACTAAAATTCGTGGACCTGAAGCGGTATGCATTCTACACATAGAAATAAATCAATAGTACTATTACCTGTAGAACCACCATGCTTGTGTTAGACATCATTCTTGTGGAAAATGCCAAAAGAACATGATTTCTTTCAAGAATGATTTATGGTGAACAAATAGTTTTAACATTCTTGCAGAAAGTAGCATCTTTTTTTGCAGCAAAAGTAAAGTATCATGGTTAAAAAGGTCAAGATAAAAAATAATTGAAGTGTATAGTTTATTCTGGAAGCATTCCTTGTTGAGGGAAACTTTTATCAGATCATATGGTGCATAATTATTATTAATTTGTATATATATATTGAAGCTATAATTCTTCTCTGGATGTTAGCAGATACTCCCAAACACCTCAAGTCACTTGGAGATGCTTCTTGAGTGGATTAAGGTAACATGATCTCCAATTATTGTACTTTCATGAGATAGCTGTATTTTATTGATTTTCCAATGACTTTTATTGCTACCCATTAATGCAGGCAATTTGTGACAATTATGATTTAAAGGTGGATAAATTCGCTTCATTGGTAGATGGTAAAGCCATGTGGTGCTTGCTTGATTATTATTTCCGGAAAGAACATTCTGATGCTAGTTCTAACATGGTATGTACTGTAACTCTAAGCAAATTATAGTTTTCTTTTTTTCTTCTTCTTATTTTTCTTCATGATCATTATTGTTTGTTTGTGAACTTTCTAGGATCTAGAGAAAAAAAACCAAGTGTCGATCATGTCAATTTCAGATTATGTTGATGCAGTGCATAACTTTTTGTTGTCACAAAAGTTGACAACACTGTTGGGAAATTTCCCAGAGGTATACTGATTTTTACACTATTCAAACAAAGCTATACGAGCACACGTGTGCACACTCAGGGATAATCGTAAGAAACAGATAGCTCACGACATACCATTGGCCAAATAGACAAATTTTAAAGTACAATAGTCACAATTTGTTTATTTTGTCTAATTTCATACCCTTGAATCTTCTACTTTCTTAAATTACCAGAATTTGGCCAAACACTTAACACCTGTAAAATGATTATTCTAACTTTATTTAAATGAAGCACATCCAACCCCTATCTTCTGCACTACTTTTCCTTTTGAATTAGTAAATTTTAATCCTTCTTAATATATCTTCAAAATGTTTTTTATTTTGAAATTGCATTATCAACGTTCAGGTTCTGCAAGTTAGTGATATACTTGAATATAAAGGAGCCTGCAGTGACCGAGGTGTGATCATCCTGTTGGTTTTCCTCTCATCCCAACTAATTGTCAAGAGAAATTTGGTATAATTCACAAAACCATCCTCTGGAAGTGTAACTTGAAATACATTTGATATATAAGAAGGCTTGCACATGATATAACACTCTTTTTTGTATACCAGCAACAGATAAATTTTCATAAACTCTTGGGTCATAATCAAATTTCAGAGAGGAAAAGCATCAGGCGAAATCAACTTCTTGGAAATCCTGAGGTGCCCGAAGAAACCTGTCAGAGCCGCAATGAAGGTTTCCGCTGTTTCCATTCCTTTTTGCTTTTCAAGTTTTTCTCTGACTAGTTAGTTTTCTTTTTTTATCTTAATGGTGATTGATTTTTTTTCTTAGTTGAACACCATGGTTTATTTTTACTATTCTGTTTCTCATGTAGACAATGGCAGTAGAAATTTCAAGGCCATCATGGCTTGGTGGAAAGAAATGGCTCAGCAGCATAATAGCAAATCTAATTTGAAGCCACTTTACACAGCCTTACATAGCTTTCCTAGCAAACAATCAATTGATAACCAACAAGGTTTTCTTTTCAAAGTTTCTGTCTTTAGTGGCCTTTATAATCTTTCTTTAGCATGTTTCCTTATAAAATCATAGCGACGCATTGTTTATTACTATGCATCATTTACATTTTGCTTTATTAAACATACAAAACCGCTTAAAAAAAGAAACATGAAGCTGCCTATACCGATATTTAGATACTGATGTTTAAAGGTTTTCATGCTTGATTCAGAAAATGCTGCAAAAATCATTCAATCCCATTTCAGGCGATGGGTTGAACTTCAGAACTATGCACGAATAAAGAATGCAGTTTTGTTTCTGCAAGTTGTCACCCGGGTTTGGCTGATAGTGAAGAAAACATCATCTATTACAGAGCTCAATATGATCAAGATTCAAGAACCATCATATGGTAGTAAGCTAACAGTCTACATTTTCATGTCATTCGCGTTTTGCTAGTTTCTTATTTATCCAATCTAGTGTTTAATATTCACAGATGGTACAAATCAGTCAAAAAGATTTTCCACATATTTGGTTGACCGGCATGCTTTCATCAAGCTCAAACATTCCATAGTAATCATTCAACGTGCCATACGATATAGAAATGCCCAAAAGCTTGAAAATGACGCTGCCCTTATAATTGGATATTTCGTTCGTACTTGGATATTAAGAAAAAGATTCTTAAATCAGAAGAAAGCAGCAGTAAAAATTCAAAGTCATTATCGCAGACATATATCACGAAAGTGTTTCTTGAGTCAGAAGCAAGTAATAACGAAAATCCAAAGTCATTATCGTGGATTGCTACTGAGGAAAAGCTTCTTGAATCAGAAGCAAGCAGTAACAAAAATTCAAAGTCATTATCGTGGGTTGCTATTAAGGAGGAGTTTCTTGAACCAGAAACAAGCAGCAACACAAATTCAAACTCACTACCGTGGATGGTTGTTAAGAAACAGTTTCTTGAGAAAGAAGCAAGCAGTTACAAAACTACAAAGGGTTTATCATTCTATCAAATTTTTGAGAAACTTTAAAAACTACAAAGTCGAAATGAAGTCAGCAATTACTATTCAGTCACATACACGAGGATGGATTGCTCGTAGAATAGCATGTAGACATAAATGCTTCATTGTCCAGATCCAAGTAAGATGTTTTTTATCTTTGCAATAGAATCCTAGTGGTTTATTTCTCCAAGGTTCATGCACACTTGTGGCAATAATAGTCTTTGACACACTTATGAACGTTTAATGAAGTATTTTTAAAAAACCCACAATAATAAATGTGTAGATATTAGCCATTTTCTCCATGCAAGTACGAAGAAGATTAATACCCTTTCCCACTTTCTAAGTTTGTAAAATTGCTAAATGTTATTCTTTCAATTTTTTTAATTTTGACTATGAATTTGAAACCAGAGCTTTTGGCGTGGTTGGTTGATGAGAAGGGAGTTTTTGCTGCAAAAGGAAGCTGCAACGAGGATTCAAAGTGTTGTTCGATGTTTGATTAGCTTCAACAGTTTCAAATGTTATACAAATGCTGTTGTTCTGATCCAGAGATTCGTCAGGGGGTGGATTATTAGAAAGAGGCTTTCAGGTAAGTTCTGTTTGTGTCGATCATTTGATATTCTTTTTATTGTGGGTGATCGTATTTGTGAATAGTAGAGATGAGGCCCGCTAATGGAGAACGTAAGAACTTACTTCCATTGTGAGGCAGAATGTAAGCAAGCTGACACATTCTTGCAAACGACTAATAACACACGTTTTTACATGGAAAGTTAATATGTTTATTGATGCCTAAGCTATATGGCCGTCACATTATTTACATCAAGAACGAACCAAAACAAGATCCAGAAAATGATGGAATTTGGGCTTCGTGGAAGCCTTCTCTCCAGGCGTGTGGTTGGCTTGTCACCAGATGAAAACATATATACATTACTCAGCTAATTGCCTTTACTGTTACTCATCCATCACACTCTTACATGTTCTTCCTGTTTGATTTATATGTTTATCGATGTTACTGACATGGAACAGAACGAATCGTATGGAACGAAGGGGTGTCGTGTCTTGAAGAAGGTGCTACATCAAGCTGCAATCTTGACAGCCCAATCAATTGCTATGATGGCCACGAACTTAAGAGGTATACACATTCAGCTTTGAAGTTGCAGAGGTGGTGGCGGGGTATATTACAAGCCCAATCGCAAAAAAGAACAAGATCAGCAGTTTTGATCCAGTCTAGTGTTCGAGGATGGATTGCTAGGAGAAAGACAGCCCAGAGGAAGCATCGTATTGCAGTGATCCAAGTGAGTAATATAACTTTTCTGCTTAAAGTTCATTATATCCGAAGAAAAAAAGCAAAAGAAATAAAAAATAAAAAATGTGTGCCTTGAATCTTGTTTACAGTCATATGCGAAAGGGTATATTGAGCGAAAACATTCAAGAGGAAAGCTATTGGATATACGGTTGAGGGTACAAAAGGCTGCTGCAAATGTGGATGATGGCATGAGAATTATAAACCGGCTTATTGCAGCACTTTCAGATCTGAAAAACATGAAGAGTGTCAGTGGCATTCTCCATACTTGTGCAACTCTTGGTAAGCAAAGCATTCTGTTTACTATGGTCCTGTTTGTTTTCGTCATTGAACCCTTTCGTTTTTTGGGGTCCCATTTACTACAGATATCGGTATGGAACCCATGAAATGAAGGATAAAGAACGATGAAAAATGTAAACAATAAAATAACAGTGTTTTTTTTGTGGTTATTTAAATGATGTTAGAAGAAATGAAATTCAGAAATTTGTTTAATTCTGCAATAATTTTTTGGCAGATATGGCTACAAAACACTCTCAGAAATGCTGTGAGAAGCTCGTGGATGCAGGGGCCATTGGTACATTACTTGGATTAATACGTTCCATTAGTCGAAGCATTGCTGATCAGGAGGTTTTAAGATACACACTTTCTACTTTTAGAAACCTTACACGTCATCCTCATTTGACTGAAGCCCTCATCGACACTCATGGTTCGGGTTATACTATTCTCTGGGAATTCATAAGGTGTGTATAATATATAAGACATTTCTTGACTATATTTTTATCATTTTTTCGACTTGGTTTTTGCCCTATTTCCTCTTACTTTCCAACCTTTTGGGACGCAGAAACAAAGATGACGCATACTTCATTGCAGCTGATGTTCTAAGAAGAATATGTTCAAACAAGAAAGGAGTTCAAAGATTACATGATTTACATGCTCTACTGAAGAGATTGCATAATCTTGTTGAAGAGCTTAAGAGGAAAGCAGGCAATGAGAAGAGGTAAGAGGCTGCGTTCACTAGAAAACCTCTTCTCTTGCATATATTTTTTTTAGAAAACAGAAAACTCCTTCGTTTTTCACATTTTTCCAAATTCGCTCACTCTTTCAAACAACTTTTCTAAGTAAACACCTCAACCAAACATGTTTTTCATTATTATCTGAAAAATGAAAACTCCACTCCTTCGTCGCGAAAACTCCTTTTTTCATGAAAAAACAGAAAACCGAAAACATAAAAAATTTCTTACGCTGCATGTAGCTTTATGTTTTTAAAGTGTAGTATTTTGTTGAAATAATATCTGTCTAAACCTGATAATATCTTGCTTATTTAATTACTAAGACAACATCTTCCGGCTCGTAAGTCTTTTACAAACTTTAATAATGACGTTGCTTTAACAAACAAGTCAACTTGGCTTCTTCTTAAAAATCTGTGTGCCAACCTGTGTTAAACCGTGTGGATGATATACACGCCCCACCATCACATTACTTTCTTTTGAATTTTACTTCCATGGAACCACGTGATATATGCAGGAATCCAAGAAACCCGTCTGCAACAAAGGAACAGACAGACAGAAGACTAAAAGAAGCCATTCACATCTTGAAACTAATTACCAATGGTTAGGAAGGATTCCAACTTGGAGCTGTTTGTCGTAATTTCTGTTTTTCCCCCTTCTTTTAGTTCCCATGAAGTATCGTGTTCATGCAAGAAATCTAGTTCGATGCATATATGAACAAAGAATTTGTGTTGACCAACTAATTGAACCTCTTCGGTTTTTGGATTGATTCGGTAGAAATCTAGTTAGACGTCAAACGTTCTTGATTTTTTTGTTATAAAAATGATTGTAACAGTAGTGTTGGCTATTTTCCATGAGATAGATTGACCAACTAATTGAACCTCTCGATTTTTTTGTTATAAAAATGATCGTATTTACACATGGTTACAACCATATTACCTGTATATTTGTATCAACATTATGATGGTTTTGTATGTAGAATGTACATTATTCATTGCATAAGATGATTATAAAACCCTACATCTAAACGAATATTTGTACACCAACAAAAATTTTGAAATCATTGATGATTTTTCCCCAAAACAATGCCTATAATATCTGAATCCGAATAACTTTCATAAATATCAAATTCAAATATAAAATATCCTCCTGAACCTTTGAAGGATTCAAGCAGCCCTTGCAAGACCTTGTGTCTGCTGAGGCAGATCGGCTGGTTCGATGTAAAAACCCCTTCTAACAAAAGATCTTGGTACAGTAACTGTCAACACCCCATTTTCATAACAAGCAGAAATCCCATTTACATCAATGGTATCTGGCAACCTGAACTTTTTCATAAAAGTACGTCCACCGGCTGTTGTCACTGTATCATCAGCTGATTCGGTTCGAATGATAAGATACCTTGAGTCCTCAACTTCCACACAGATTTCCTCCTTCCTAACACCTGCATAAGAATGAAAGGAGTCAAGAAATCTTGATCTTATACAAATTAAAGAACTTTCTAAAAAGGGTATCTTAAAAACGAATTTTGAGGGTGTAATCAAACTAGTTGATTCAAGATTTGGTCTAACAAAGCGGACATCTTTGTCCATCCAATCTTGTTAATATCAATAAACCATCCTATAGAGAATCGCTTTCTAGTAAGGGTGTCCCAAGAACGATTTCTTCTGTGCAATTAAGTCATTTGATCGAGGATTTGGTCATAGAAAGCAGACATCTTTGAAGATTCAACCGAGGAAATATCAAGAAACAACCGAATATAAAAGAATAAAGAAATCTTGATATTGTACAAAAGGCAGACAAACCAATGCCAGTGCGCAATCAGACCAATTGATTCAAGATTTGGTCCTAGAAAGCATACATCTTTAGCCAATTAACCAAGTTAATATCAGGAAACAAACTGGTTTCTTCAAGATTCGCTCCCAAAAAACAGGACATTTTTAAGATCAAACAAAGTTGATATCAAGAAAAGCAAAAGTACCGGGGATGTCGGCAGAGTAAATGTGGGATTCGGGGGTTTCTGTCCAATGAACGTAGTTTTCAGGAACAAAGGCATAGGGTAAGAAGAAAGGGGAGGTGAACAATGAGTGCCAAGGGTGGGGGAATGTTGAGAACTCCATTTTTCTTCCTTTTTTGCAGATATAATTTCTTGGTAAAAAAACCAAGATATGAAAATTCTGGGAATACAGAATCAGAAACAGAAAGGAAGAATGAAGAGGGAAAATGGTTGGTTTGATTAATTATAAGAGTAACCGATTGGGTGGTGGTGGGTTTGGAATCCCCTGCAAATTGATTGGATTCATGGAATTTTGGAACAAAAAATTTTTACAAAAACCCTATCCACTCAAGAAATTGTTTATTTAATAATCTATCATTGTATTTGAGGTTCTGGATGAGATAATTTTATGGGTAAATGACATATTTATCCCCAAAATATTTCTTAAATTACTGGATGTAAGGTAGGCTACAGGCTACGTTTCCTACTTTCCTTTATTGGAGGTATTTTATTTGATTATTTTTCTTTATAAGGGTGTGTGTCAATGACCAGTTGGACCATAGAACTACGAAAGCCTAGATGTTAGTGCTTGCAAGTTGCAATCTTTTTCCTTTTCCATAATAAAGTAAACTTATTAAAAAATAACCTATAAAATAATACGTTACGTAAATTTTAAAATATATAACTAGTTTAAATACTCGTATAACACACGAGATGGTTTAGAAAAGTAATAAATATTAAACATTAATAAACGGTATTAAATAATTATTATTAAATTTTCAACTTAGCTAAAAGATAAAAAAAGTATTACTTAATTAAAAATATACATTATTAATATTTATATGGAAAATGATAAAGAAAGTACGAATTTGAGATATTTACGATTGTTTAATTGTTTATAATTTATTGATATTTATCATTGATTTGATTAAGTGTTATCTTTATCTAATTCACATTAGTTTAACTCTAAAAGTCAAAATCAAAATTTTAGAATTACAGGAATAAACGGTCAATATTAAATCTTTTGTAAATTTTAGAATTACAGGAATAAACGGTCAATATTAAATCTTTTGTAAATTAAAGGGTTCAAATCATCTAATATTTTTTGTCAAATTAGTCTTTTATATATATTAGAAGATATATTATTATATACAACAAAGTTCTATTTTTTATATTATACAAAAAACTTTATAAACATATCACTTTATAATCTTCTTTTTATTTTTGTTGTTTCATCTTCAAGCTTCTCCCCATACTCTAGCGATTTCGGTTTGTCTAGGATTAGGGTTGAAGAATGAGAACATGAACACTGGAGATTTTTATGTGGTTAGGGTTAAAAAATCAGAACTTGAACAAGAAAGGATCAGCTTATTTGGAGATCTGGGAATAAAAATCAGAAACTTTGAACACATTGGAACTCATCAAATGTTTGTTGATGTTCATGTTTGTAGAAGATATAAAACGATTGTTTCCATAATCGATTCATGTTTTTTAATGTTTACAGTCATCCCAAGCTGGCTAAGGTGTTTAGGAAACAATCTCAAATTTCCTCAAGACAATCTTAAGTCTCAAACTTTACATAATTTAAAGTTCAACACATTTAATTAACTTAACCGAACCTAATGCAGGTTCAAAAAACTATTTTTTTACATGGTTTATACTAATAATGGGTAAATTTAGATGCAGAGAGCCATAACCAAATGTGACATGAAGACGATTTTAAATTTATTATCTAAACTATATAGTAGCATACCTGAATGTGCGAGGCCTAAGTTTTATGTATTGACTCCAAACACGAATCCATTGCTATAAGAAGGAAGATTAGTAGAGAGGCTGTAATTCCTCACTGGAGAACGATATGGGTTGGGCGTAACTGGATGTGTTATGTGCAATCCAGTACCACGGAGAACTTGTTTCGCCTTTGCACATAATATTTCAGATTGATCAGTGAAAAACGACACTAATCCCTTCGATTTAATCATCTCAAGGGCTCCAACCCAACTAGAATAACTTTCAAATCCACAATTTAATCCAATAACTACATGAGGAGGAGGCAAGTAAGGTGCTTCCTCTTGGTAAATTCCTCTTACAATGTTCACACACACTCGACTACCAATTCCAGAAGTCGAACCTGATAGATTCATCGGGACGCCTGGCCCCACCATCACTATCTGTAGGTTTCCCATCCCGTTGAGAATATGACTTATTTCTGTGAATGCTGGCATCCAGTCTAGTTCTTCCTCCGGTCCAATGTAGTGAAGAATGACTTCTTTACCCTTGAGTAAAAGATTCTTGGAAACGACACTTAGTGTGGTTAAAATGTAGTAAACGGTTAATGGGTGTGAGAGGATGTCAGCAACGGGGCTAGACAATGGTAGTGATCGGAGGTTGTAGTATTCTAGCCAGCTTGAGAGAAGAATCGGGTTTGAAATCCCGTTTCTTTGCAAAAGGGACTCTTGTGGGTATTCATCATCATCTAAACCACCCCAAGAATCCGAAAGTTTGTCTGTTGTAGGAAGTAAACCAAAAGGACAGGGAGAATAACAAGGGCATTTTCGTCTCCACATACCCTTTCGATGCACGCCATTTCCTAAAATTTCAAGATATTTACAGGGATGTTCATTGGAGCACGGGAATGTAAATATATTAACTGCTAGCTCATCTTCACGTTCCATCATTGCTTTATAGAGCCCGCAAACGCCTTTATGTGATTCCTTCCAATGTTGCTTTTGGCAGAGAGAACTACAATAGATTATACCATGGCAATGGTCACAAAATGTGATATGTTCACCAATAACTTCTTTCTCACATTGAGCACATTGTCTTAAACTACCAGTGGATTTCGAATCGAAAAAAGTCTCCTCCTTCCTGAAGTCAGAATGTTTAGTCGGGGTTGACCCGGCACTTGAGTTGACTTTTTCGGTATATCCTTGACCAGGTGGATGTGAGACTGTAACAGCAACAACATCATTACCCTTTGTCATCTCAGCAGGCCACTGCACGTCAACTGTTTCAATAAACGGCTCAAAGTAAATGAATTTTGACCATTTTGGACTATCACAGTCTTCTTGAAGCAGAGGGTGGACTAAAGAAACGGCTTTCATGACTCCATACATGAACCTAAGCTCTTCGATTGTGGGACTTCTGCACCAAAGCTCGCCAGATGAATTGCAACGACAAACATCTAAAACCGGGAAACGATCAGCACCCGAAATCTCCAATGACAAAGATTTGATCATCTTCTTATGTGAAGGAAACATCAATGATTCCAACTCATATGTCGCCCTCATAACCTCAACATTTGGAGCACGGATCGTCTCTCTAGAACCTATCATTTTTTTCGCGTCATTTTCTGATCTAAACATGTATAATGCAAGATCTCCCCCATCACCGCCTATGAACTGAACACAAGGGAAAGGTTGTTTCTTTCCTGCCCAGTCTGAATCTTTCCCAACTCTAAGACCAAAGAGATGGTCTGGTCTTAATTGTTTCCATGGATCTGTTCTATACAGGGCGGCTGCAGCCTTATACATAGACTTGATAAAAGAATGAGAAATGTTTTCAACATTCATCAAACAAGTTCCTGATCCTAGACCAAGTCCAGGGCCAGAACCAAACTGCTCGCGGCATCTGGCGAACAATGTCTTCAAATGGCCATCCATATATGCGTTCCCTCAATAGATCAGAGCGCGTGAATGCTTGCAGAACCTGTTATCGAAGTCAACAATGTGGAAGGTATTAATATTTCTTAATTAAATCAATAATGAAGGATTAGCATAAACTAGTTAGTCAAACATCTTCATATTGATCATAAAGATCAAAGAACGGATTTAACTAATTAATGGTTTACTGTTAACACAATATAAAGTTATAAACATCATATCATGATGCAGCTATGTAACCCAATATTAACTATCACAACGCTTTATCAAAACTTTGGCAAGGTTAAAGAAGCTGTATCTAAATCATAAAAACCCTAATAACGGGTACAATTGATCATAATTGGTTTTTGAATAAGATAAAATTCTTGAAAAAGGAGTTTAGGGGATGAACTAGTATATGAGTGAAACTTTATTGGTTTTTCCTTTTCCAACATTAACCCTTAAATTGCCCATCTCGGTGACCAAATCCAGACCTTGTTTTTAAACCAAGTAAAACCCGAAAACATTACTGGATTTGATAATGTGGCAGCACGGTGATGAAATATTCTAAGCCAGATGAAGTAAATGTGCGATCAAAGTAGCAAACCTACTACAAAACTGCCAATTGCATAAACTACTAAACCGAATGACCTGATATCTCATTTCAATTATGTTTCTTTGAAATGCTTATGGTACTGGGTTCCTAAAATTGCAGCGATTTATAAGGAATCCAGAAAATTCAACAAGATATGCAACTCATTGAAATGTATATACGGAAGGTAAAGAAATCATAAGATGTTTGGTGGAGATAAGAGATGACATTACAGTTTCGCGGAACAAATGCCCAATTGAAGTCAAGAAGATCTACTTGTAGTGGGAAGAATGGAGCTTTTTATGAAGAATCCAGAGTCGTGTGGTCAGTGTGGCTAGGTTTGTACTTGGGTTGAAAGATGGATCCGACTTGATCGGATATTGCTTGGAATGTATTTAAGGAGATGATTTCCATAACATAAATAAATAATATTGTTTTGGGAGATAATTACAAAGATGGTCTATGTGATTTGCGCTAAATTTCACATTTAGTATTTTAAGATTTAAAATTACATTGATAGTCCTTATGGTTGACATGTTGTTTCACCTTTAGTCCTTTGACCTAACGGCCGTTATCTTCTACCGTTAAAAACCCCATGTGCCTTGCACATGAGGGCATAATGGTATTTTTAACCTCTAGCCTTGTTACCAAACATGATAATATGGTATCCTCTATATTTAAATAATAAATAAAAAAATAAAAGATAAAAATGAATAAAATATTATATCAATTTCCCCTACAAAACTCTCTCACTAACCATTCATTCTCTCAGCCCCCTCTCTCTCTCTTGTCTTCTCTTGAAAGAGAAACCAAAAACCATCTGCATCTAACCACCAAACACCACCACCACCACCGCCACCACCGGCTGTCTAACCGCCGCCTAACCACCACCACATAATAACTTAAGATCTGAACGATCTCAGCCGTCGTCGCCCTCCAGATCTGAACGATCTCAGCCGCTGTCGCCCTCCAGATCTGAACGATCTCAGCCGCCGTCGCTCTCCGTATTTGAACCACCACAGTAGTCGTCGCTCTCCATATGTGAACATCGCAGCTGCCGTCGCTCTCCAGATGTGAACCACCACAGTAGTCGTCGCCTCCAAATCTGAGCCACCGTCGTCGTTCCGGATCCGAACCACTACCATAACTCTCAGGATCTGACCACTGTAATCACCGCAAGGAGCCACCATAACCGTCATCTAACCACCGGAAACCACCACGAGTCTACTGATTTTGAACTCCATCCAGATCGGAACCATCGTCGTCGCTCCGGATCCGAACAACCACTATAGCTCTTCGGATTTGACCACCGTAATCACCGCAAGGAACCACCGTAACTGCCATCTAACCACCGGAAACCACCACGAGTCAACTGATTTTGAACTCCATACCATCAAATCTGAACCACCATCGCTAGCAGGACTGTGGGTGAAATTAGGGTTTTTGTTCTTGTATGATAGTTAGGGTTTTCATAATCATGACTTCTTTAATGGTTAATAGATTGGTGCAAAAATCTGTTAAGATTTTGTTTCTGAATTTGTGCAAAAATATATAATTAATATTATATGATATTGCTGATATTGATTAAATGTAATAAATGAAAAAGTAATAAATGAAGAAGATGTTTGGTGATGTGATAGAGGTTAAAAAGACCAAAATGTCCTCGTGTGCAAGGCACATGGGGGTTTTTAACGGCAAAAGATAATGACAGTTAGGATAAAGGACCAAAAGTGAAACAACATATCAACCATAAGGACTATCAGTGTAATTTTCGAGTTTAAAGGACTAAATGTGAAATTTAGCGCAAACCACAGGGACTATCTTTGTAATTAACTCTTGTTTTGAACTTTTGGATCATTTTATTTTTTTAAACCTCTTATTAAAAGAAACTATTATTTTTATCGACTTTAACTTTTAAAAATTAGTAAATTAAGGTTTTATTGATAAGTTATGTAGCAAGAAATATAATATAAATAGATTTTCTTTGTACGACACTAGGTTTAATATTTAAATATAAGTTTATTCTTAAAACAGTCTTTTGTGCTTTCTTTTTCTTTCTTAGGTGTCAACCTCAAGCAAGAACATACACAAACTTGAAGCGGAGGAAGAAAAAGAATTATTAAGAAGATAGAACGGATTGTATTATCTAGGCATACGTTGCACGTCATCCTCGGTAGACTATACTTAAGCTACTTAAGATATTTACCAAATCATAACTAAGATAACCGCCTAAACAATTGGAGAAGCAGATTAAGACCAAACAAGAACAAACCGACCAAGAAAGCATATCAAGAACCAAACAATTGGAGAAGCATATCTGAGAACCCAAATTAGAAAATCCATTAAACACAAATCAAGAAGAAATCAGTTGGGGAAGCGGATATGAAAAAACATATCAAGAACAAGATTAAGCAACGAGCATAAACATCCACAAACGCTAGATGGAATCGCAAGTCTAAAATCGAACAAGTCATAAACCATTGATACCAAATCAAACCCAAAATTGTTGGCAAATCTTAAACGGGTTGAAATTGAACGAAATCATAACTTTATATGAAATCAAAACATCTTCAAAACTGTAACCATTGTTTGAATAAAAAAAATTAATCCTAAAATATTCAAATATCACAACTATGCTCATTTGAAATCAAACACATAGAACCGTGTTCAAAATCATATTAAAAGGTTTGAGTTTGTAATAATGACCCTAAAACGCATATGAAGAACACACCTTGAAACTTTGGCCTTTGAAGATGAAATTGATGATGGTCTTTAGATTGAACCAATGATGGTGTTCATGGACAGTAATCGCAAGAACCAAGAACCTCAAACCGTTATGTACAGGTTGGTTTAGTTGAACCGAGAACTCTAAATCGCATATCGATATGTAAACTTATGTATCGTGTTCTATTAAGAACCAAAAACCCTAAGTTGTCGATTGAAACCCCTTAGCTATCAAACTGATTCCATAAAGCATAATTCGTCGATCGAACATGAAATTAAAGTTACCAAAACGTCAGCAGTGTTGTTGGCGAAGGTAACACTACTGGCGAAGGTAACCACGATTAGCACACTAGAAGTTTACCGTTCTTTGCTTGATTCTTTGACCGAAGAAATAAAAACAGTCTGATGTCGAAGAGTAAGTCCACAAAATTCTTGGCGAAAGTTGAGAACACTAAAGCATTACGACACTTCCAAAATAAATAAGCAATTGTTCTCACCACCAATTCCAAAGCTTGAGTGACCAATATTTTAGAAACCTCGACGCACGTGAGACAACCACCATGAAAGAGTTCCCCCCAGTAAATTGGAGACCCCACCACTGATGAACGTTATACCACATATTGGCTAAAGACTGACATGAAAAAATCGTATGATTCACCGTCTCAATATGATTGTTGCATCTCGGGCACAAAAAAAAGGTATGTCAATGTCTCTACTATTTAAGTTTGCACGTACTGGAGTCTTTGACGATCCAATGTCCATTCGAACACACAAACCTTCCTTGACCTTATCCCAAACAAATAAATCGTTAACCATATCACGTCTTATAGTATTATGATACCGTACTTCCGCCATCACGTACAACCTCTCATGCTATGGTTCACTATTGGTCGTTAACGCCGTCTATCGCTAATATTTAAATTCGTATTTCTTTTATATTTTATAATTATTTAATACTTTTTATATTAATACTTAGTTTTATTAATTATAAAACAACTTGTATATCATGTATACCTAGTCTAATCTATTAAGTAAATATATTATAGGGTTTAGTTCCTAAAAGTACATCGAAGTTGACACCTTTTGCTATTGTGTATACCCATCTTTCATTACTCCCATTTAGTACACTAAACCTTCTAAAACTCACGTTTTATACATTAGGTAACTTGTTTACCTGCTAATTGATGAGGTGTACAGGTAATAGATGATGTGTAATTTCTTTTAACTTTATTTTAATATCCTCATATAACATCCTCGTATAACTTCTGTACTCCAAAGATCGATCCTAAGTTCGTTAAAAAATTAGGGCTTTTTTCACCATCGTTAATCAGAGCTCAAATCCAATGCCGTCTTCTTCATCATCAAATCGTAACTCACAAGTTAGGGCTTCTAATGTATTATGCTACTGTCGAGAAAAATCAAAGGTTAGAACATCATGGACGACTTCTTATCCGGGTAGAAGATTTCTTACCAGAGTGATATCACCAATTGAGCTGCAGCTTAATTGGTGATATCACTCTGGTAGGAGTGGTATTAAAGGGTGAGGTCTTGGGTTCAAGTATCACCAACAACCTACTCTGGATAATGATGAGAGGGAAGGGTTGGGGTGTATTGGGCTGCAGACCTAACACGCCGGAGTTGATAGCGCTGGTACGAGACCGGTAGGCGTTGGCCGGGTGTTACATTCCAATTGCAGTTAGCAATTCACCTTGACAAGGACCTTTCAGAAAACAACCATCAATAGCAATGATCCTCCTACAACCCTTCTTCCATCCTTCTTTCAGAGCACCCAAGCAAACATAAAACCTATCAAAGTAAACTTTCTCATCTGTATTGGTAGTAACCCCAAGTTTAACTGTTGAACCCGGATTACTTTTCAAAAGCTCATCTCCATAAGATCTTAGCATCCCATAGTGCTCTATTAATGACTTTTCATACACATTCAATGCCCAAGTCTTTGCCCTCCTACATTGGTTGCCCTCCTACATTGGTTATAAGTTACATTACATTTGTACTTTTTCAAAACCAAATCAACAATTTCACTAAGTTTGATATCCTGGTTCATTCTAATTTTATAACCAAATTCCTTGCCAATCCACTTGTAGTTCATCAAAGTACCATATGTGAAATTCCTAACACAAGTGTGTTCATTAACTAATGAAATAACTTGAAAAGAGTGCCCTTTTCTCATCCATCTTGGATAGCACCTCCATTTGCACTCTTCTGTTTCTTTATTTTCAGTGTGTGGGTACCTTTCTCCCTTTTTTTGTTTCCCTTTCTTTTTATCACCAACTCTTGCCCCTCTAGTTCCACACCTTACTATTATCCTATTGCTTGCACTAACTTTATACCATAAAGAGAAACCATTAGCAAGGGCATAATGTGTGATACATTCCTTGAATTGTTTAGCTGATTCAAACCTTTCACCAACCTGTCACAATTAACAGATACATCAGAATTATTAAACAGTTTACACAGTTTATATAAATTGATTAAACAGTTTACATAGTTCTGATACATTACCATAGGCTTCTTCAATTTCCAATGAGTAGCTGGGTCATGAATTGGGAATTTATCTTGTTCATCCTCATCCCTGTTTTCTTCATTGGGAGCCTCTTCATCATCTTTTAAAGCCTTCAATAAATCAACCATGAATTGTTCATGCTCATCCATCAAAAAATCTTCATGATCACCCCCACCATCTTGCTTGACTATCTTTTTTAGGGGTCTAACTTTATTCACTTTATCTGACCTTACTTGGGCTATTTCCTCTTCACCTTCACTTAAATGATCTAAAGAGTTAGCATCACTATTATCATCATCACTAACATCAAATCCCTTCCAAGTCTACTTCAAATTCATCTTCATCTACTTCATCAATACCCTATGTCCCCTGTTCTATCTCATCATTTGCATGCCCTTCATCTACTTCTAAATTTTGTTTACCCTCATCAGATTCTAAACATTGTTTACCCTCATTAGAATCTATAGATTTTTTACCCTCATCAACTTCTATAGTGTGTTCACCGTGATCAACTTCATTAATGTTTATTCCATCATCATTGTTAACCATGTATTTGCTCATATCATCACCAAAATGATCTAAGTATATATTTATATGCCTATATGCATCAGAAATATCAAACATCGTTTCTAAGTCATTGTCATTATCTATCTTCATTAAACTACCTTCAAGATCGTTTTCAGGGATGCACCAATAAAAACCAGAAATGATAGTACATGTATCTTTTTCAAGAAACGATATCATTTCCTCATAACAAACCCTAGAAATATTGATTTGTAAAACACTTCCATTCTCATACCTTAAGGGATGGTACATGATACACCTATCATGATGAACCGCTAATAGGTATGTAGGAATCATCCTGAAAAGATATAACAAGCATTGATGATTAGAACCCTAGAACAAAAACCCTAAAACAAAATACATTAAATCTGCAACAATCAACCATAACCATTACTGATAACAACAAATAAAGAAGAAATTTTTGAAATTTCTCAAGGTACAACTCTGTAATGCACACTACGAACCCATCTTTTCTCAATAACAGCAATGTCCAACACTAAACAACAAAACAACGTTCGTGAAGTAGGAAGCATACCTGAAATCGCAACAATCGTCTAAATTAGGGCAAGAATGATCAGAGTTGCAGTGAAGATGGAAGTTAACGGGGGGTTTTTTGGCGGTTTGAAATGTACGACTAAAGGAAGAAGAAAACAAATTGTCTGGTTTATGGAGGGTGGGGTTGGATGTTGGGTCGGGTTTAGTTGCCACGTAATTAAATGATACACATGGCATGCCACATAAGCCTCATTTTTACAACTCAGCATAGATGGTAACCGGCTACCGTTTCAATAGGTTTTTCAGTGTATAAAACGTGAGTTTTAGAAGGTTTAGTGTACTAAATGGGAGTAATGAAAGATGGACATACATAATAGCTGCCAACTTCGATGTACTTTTAGTAACTAAACCATATATTATATTATTATATCTCTATATCAATCTTATTTCTTTTTGAACGACTATCATGCGTTTTGATCTTTCTATACCGTTCTGGTTCTTAAATTAGGGTTTCGTTTCATTCCGGATTTCGATCTCTCTCCCCAGGGTTCCATTATGCAACCTGCAACAACGCCAATCATGGATCCTCAGTACCAGCAGCAGCAGTGGATGATGATGAATCAGCAACCACCTCAACCACCACAACAACAGTTCCAGCAACAACCAACGGTACAGCAAATGTATAATTACAACCAGCAACCGCCACCGGCTGCCACGGTGCCACATCAGTACACGGCACCCTCTTCAGCTCCCATTGGTGGTGCGACTCCTCAACCGGCGAGCGCCGATGAGATCCGTACTCTTTGGATCGGCGATCTGCAGTATTGGATGGATGAACAGTATCTCCTTAGCTGTTTTGCGCAGACTGGCGAGGTTCATGTTATTTATTTCTTATTGTGTCCGTACATTTGCTTTTGTATCCTGTTAATGAGTTACAATCAATTCTGTTTTTATTTAGGTTTTAGATCGCAAAAGTTTCTGTCTGTTTATTAGCTGAAGATATTGAGAAATTTCCTTAAATGCCTTTTGAAATTTAACCCAGACGTTTACATTCTCTAGTAATCGCTATTTTTCTTGTAATCGCTATTTCCCGAATAAAGGATTGCTTTTAAAAATGTTATATCAACCTATTACTTTATGGAAAAGTTATAATAAGTTACAAATTTGTCACTTCATATATTTGATAATGTGTAAGATGGTTGTGACACTGTCTTAATTTTTCATAAAAGTTCAAATAGTATTCTTGACCAACTTTGTGCTATGTATACATGATTAAAGCGTGGTTACTGTGTTGGAAAGTGTTGTTATGTGTTAAGACAATTTTTCTTATTTGGTGTTTGCATATTTAGCATAGTTGAATTATGTTTAGCCCTTATAAATGATTAATGTGCTGATCAATTTGGTTGTATATATGAGTAATGGGAGTGTGTTGTTGCTTGTACTTTATATCTTTCTAATATTCATTTGTGCTTGCAGGTGGTTTCTGCAAAAGTCATACGTAACAAGCAATCTGGTCAATCTGAGGGTTATGGTTTCATCGAGTTTGTTAACCGTGCAGCTGCAGAGAGGCATCTACAGGCATATAATGGTACTTTGATGCCCAATGTTGAGCAACTCTTCAGGCTGAACTGGGCTTCTTTTGGCGCTGCTGAAAAAAAGCAAGATGATACGCCTGATTACACTATATTTGTTGGGGACTTGGCGGCCGATGTTACGGATTATACCTTGCAGGAGACATTTAGGGCTCATTATCCATCTGTTAAGGGTGCTAAGGTTGTAACTGATAGGCTCACAGGACGCACAAAAGGTTATGGTTTTGTGAAGTTTGGAGATGAGAGTGAGCAAGTACGTGCCATGACTGAAATGAATGGAAGATTATGCTCAACCAGACCAATGCGAATTGGACCGGCTGCTAACAAAAAGAACGTGGGCAGTCAACAATATCCAAAAGGTACATGCCATTGTTTTTTCTGGCTTTCACAATGCAGTTTTCTTTTCTTTGCTTGAATATTAAATTTCTGGTTCCTCTGCTTAGAACCTTATGTATTGATTCCAGTATTTGTTTGTTTGGACTTGGTTTTATCAGATATCTTTTGTGTAGTTATCTTTCGAAGCTTCTTACGATTTATCCTTTCGCGATTTTGGTCGATTCTTGTAGATAAACACAAGCTTAACGTCGTAATTTCCTTCCCATGCTTTGAGAATTATGGGCATTAATGCTCTTAAAATATTGAACATGCAAAACTTATAAAACTCCTATTGTCTCAAAGCAGGGCATCAAGAGGCTCTATCATATAAGGGTCTGACAATGGTTTCAGCAGAAATTGTTACCCTATAGAGGGTGGCCTTGCTTAGGTCAGTGTTTCCATTTAATATCATTAAATTGCCCTTGCCTTTTATTTAAGTTCCTCGAGGCAAAATTATGTTGCGTTGGTTTCTTTTTCTCAGTTCATTTTATATATTGAGCTTTCCTTTCAGTCAAGTTACATTATTCCTTGCCATTCAACGCTTTTGTCGTAATTTCGTTTTACAGCCGCCATATCACTTTTAGTCTTGTAAACAGTCTTCTTTTTACTTTCTTGGACCGGTACCACATTTTATAAGCTTTGATGTTTGCCTCTTTTTCTTTAACTGAAGTTAAGTGATACCACTTTTCAGATCTCTTTTAGTTTTATACAAGCTATCATGATGAGGGGCTTGTCAGTTTTTACTATCAGTGATCTATATATAAGATTATTTGTGGATATACGAATTCATGCCAGACAGACAAAGCTAATACGTGCTTCACATGATTTTAACGTCATGATACCTCATTCATGATGGTTGGATTACATCAGATCTAGATTTAGCTTTATGCAAACTAATTTTTGGACCACTAAAAAGCTATGAAAACCATGTACACACCTATAGATGTTTAGAATTTAGCAGAATTTTATCGACCCAAAAGAAGGATAAAAGGAAAACAACCGAGGGATCTTTTGTTGGCGATAATATCAAACACTGACTTTATATATTTAGATAGATGGACATTTTTCATTGACTATGTAAAGCTTGCGTTTCGGTTTTACAATTCCAAGTGGACTCCAGCACCAGGGAAGACGTTCACTATGCAAGCCTGTAAGGAGTTTCATTGGTAAAAGGAAATAGCTTAAGTATACATGTACTTCTTAGCTCACAAAGTTAAAATATAAGTTGTTACAATTAATCATCGTTTCTAGAGGTGCGCAGGCAGGCTACAAGAATGACCTTTAGTTGACTTACGAGGAATCTTGCATGGTTAAATGGGATTACTTGTTCTATTTTCGTTTAGCTGATATACGTGCATTGGAGTCTGCCATCTTGAAAAATAATGAACAAATAAGAAACATATCCGTGTTGCTTGCTTGATTTAAACATAAAAATATCACGGATTATGCATTGTTGATACATTTTTCATGTAGCTGCAACGGATGATCCTTCTTGCTATTTGTTTTTAAATTGCATTAGACTTCATTTTCCACTGTTTTGATTATTTGGATGAGATTCCATTTATTATTCTGATTATAGTGTTTCTGGCTTCGTATCTGTATAGTTTTTATATTACAATTTTCGTGATCTCATTCAAAATCTCTTGGTGCACAACCCCCTGTTTACTCCTGCCTCAATCTCCACAAATACTGACCTTTGGGATTACGGTTATAAAACTGGAGGCAAACACCACTTAATTGTCCTTTGATCAATTTCATTTATGTTATTCTTTATCTGCAGCTTCATATCAGACTATTCAAGGAACACAGAATGACGACGATCCAAATAATACAACTGTCAGTAATTTGTTTCATCATCAGACAACATTAATTTATAGAACAGAATGCTGAGTGTTTGAAAATTTCATTGCAGATATTTGTTGGCGGCTTGGATCCTAATGTTACTGACGAACATCTTAAGCAGGTCTTCAGCCAATATGGTCAATTAGTCCATGTGAAGATCCCCGTGGGCAAGCGGTGTGGGTTTGTTCAATTTGCTGATAGGTATGTGAGTCATGCAAACAACTTATGGTTCAAGAAGAATCTATTTATTAGTGTTAAGTTCAACTTTCTTGCGTAATTGCACATATACATATATGCAGGAGTTGTGCCGAGGAAGCATTACGGATGCTACAAGGAACTCAGTTCGGTGGGCAAACTGTGAGACTTTCATGGGGCCGTAGTCCTTCTAACAAACAGGTTTGTGTAAATGCTATCATTATTGATTGCTTTTCCTTAATCAATCCAGGTCATAAAAACTGCAATGCTTGGTTAAATTTTCTTAGCAAATACATGACTAAATGAAATGATTTAGTTATATTGAATGTTAAATATTTATGTTACACTTAGGAAGACTATTTTACTTATTTAGTGCTTATATGTTGAATATTTGGCATTAAACTAGCCAGAAAACCCTAGTCATGTGTTGACTTTGTTCAGCCTCAGGTAGAACAAAGCCAGTACAATGGTGGATACTATGGGTATGGACAAGGATATGAAACTTATGGATATGCGCCAGTTGCTCAAGATCCTGCTATGTACTATGGTGGCTATGCAGCGGGGTATGGTGGCTACCCACAGGTCCAACAGCAGGCACAGCCACAGCCATAGGTAAGATTAGGTAAACACAAAATTATATTCCCTCCTAGGGGTGTTCAGTAATTGGTTTCACCCGAAAATCCACCCGATCCATATAAGTATGGGTTAAATGGTTATGGCTTAATTGGATTTGGATCGGTTATTTGGTACACCTGAATATTTTATTGGATAATGGCTTGGATTGGGTTTTAACTTATAAGTTTTCCTTTTGGGGCCCGACCGAATACCTCTATAAATAAAGGGATTGCATCTTAATTTTTATGATATATATATATATATATATATATATATATATATATATATATATATATATATATAGGGAGGAGATCCACTAAAAAGAATTTTATTCTACAAAGAGTAAGGTGAAATCTCAGCCAATCATTTTCCAATAACCACCCCCTAAAAAATGGCTTTTTTCCTTTTCTTTTAATTATAAAAAAATACACTAAAGGGCATAATTGTCCTTTTAAAAATTCAATTCCTGCAGATTTCAAAAATCGTTTCTCCAGGAACATAGTCGGCATGAACACAAATCGATACACAAACACCTTCTGCATCGAACAGATTGTGCATCGACGGATTTACCCAAAACAAAACACAATATTTGATTCACAACCATTATTCATAATCCATATTCACAAGAAAAGATGAAACCAGATGCACAAATCATCATAGAACTCGAAATTGGATGAACAATAAACATCCAAACAACAATTTAATTCGAATACAGTCACAAAGAAAAACCAAAAAAGATGATGAACAACCAAAATCAACAACTGAACAACAGAATTTAAGACTGATACATATAAAATTGATGCATATAGTACCTGATACATAATATGCACAATCCCTAAAAACAAATGGTGCACCGGTGGTCACAACGGCGGCGGCGGAGTAGGTGCAGCGGCGGTGGTGGTCGGTGATGCACAGAGAGCATCACGCAAACAGAGGCAGCGGCGATGGGCTATTCAAGCAGCAGCAGCGGCGACGGTGCTATCGAGAAACCGAAACCCTAGATGCTGTCGCCGATGCACAGAATAGGCGGAATAGGCGGCGGTGGTCTCGAAATACAATCGGCGGCGGCTGAAAGTAGATTTCTTCTACGGGGGTAACAGATGGGGAGGCGGCGCGCGAGAAGAAAATCGGACCTAGGCGGCGTCAAGAAACAAACCCCGATGGTGATGCGTTCGGGAGAAGACAACGACGGTGGTTGTTCTGCCGTGCAGAGGCGGTGCTCGTGCATTTGCGGCGGGGGCTTCACAGCGTCGGCGGAGGGTGGATGACGGCTATGGGGGCGATTAGGGTTTCGGGAATGCATATATGTGTATGCGCAGGGATGAGGGACAGATGCAGTGGGACGTGGGGTTAGTGGGGGTATGAGAGAGAATATATTTATTTTGATGTACCTATTTTACCCTTTTTTATTTTTTAAATTAAAAGGACACGTGTCGTCACCATGTTTCTCCCTACTCTTTTTACCATAAAACTCTTTTTATTTGATCCCGATTCTATATATATATATATAGACAAAAGTTCATGCGAGAACCGTTGTTAGCGCGAGAACCAATCTAAGCCATTCAATTTCCCCTCCTTCAATGTCATTGCCCACCCATGAATTCCTCACATGAACCCTGCCACACCCTATCCCTCCACGCTCTCCATCCATGATACTTCCCATATCCAAGGAACGGCCGAGATTGGTTCTCGCGGTTCTCGCACTAACAACGGTTCTCGCATGAACCCTCCCCTATATATATATATATATATATATAAAATTGCCTTGAAATAGTTTATTTCGTTTGAGTTCCTTTATAAATATTGAATATGATAGTTCCTTAATAAAAGCTTTTGTGGGTAAACAAAGGTCAAGTATCTATGTTTTTTAAAGTTATAGTGATATAATGGCTTTTGTCAGATTGCTTAATTATAGTGATATATGTTTTTGTAAACTAAATTCAGCTTTTTTTATTTGGAAAGAATGTTTATCAACTCTTGACATATTGATAACACTGCTATTGGGACACAAGATTATTCTGTTTTTTTTATTAAGCAGCAGTGTTTTGTTTTTTTAATAAGCAGCAGTTTATTTGGAAATTCAGATCAAATGGGTTAATTCTATTGCTAACAGATCAAATGGGTGACATTAAAACTTGTAGCTAAAAGTCCTGCGTTTAATGGATTAGAAGTAGCTCATATCATACTTTTTACTTGCTCTCAATCTCCAAAATTGTGTTGTATTACTACTCCAACAATGGTGCTTTGGCTAGGATTAATAAGTACTCATTGTAAAGAAAATACTGCAAATTTCTTGTTTAATTGACTGATATCGGACTAAAAATAAGCTTTGGGTGTGCAGTGACATGCCATTGCATGGTTCAACTTTGAAGGGCGGAGCAGTACGGGATCCTGCAAATCAAGACTCTACTGGGTTCCTTGTTCCTACTACATCATAATATTATAGTAAATTATCTATTTATCTTATGTTCCGAATTTTCGTATTCTCCTGAGATGTTTCCAGTCTGTCCATCCCGAGGCTTTTTTTCTCATGTTCTGTAGCCATTCAACTCTATTCAGAAGAAGAGATTGGTCTCTTCTGTTACATTATGAGCATGGCCTTTTCATGATCCAAACAGTTACACTCATCTGTTTTGGTATCATAATGCATATGGAGAGTTTTATGTTTGGATGTCTCAACACAATAATTTCTTAATTTTTCATCTCCGATTGTTGATTATTTGATGACAGGTAGCCAGTTAGAAATTTCCATTCACCGCTAACTAAGGGTGTTGTTAGGCTGGGTTAATCGGGTTAGCCAGTTGTGCTTAATTGGTTTTTGAGATTAGAAATCCTTGTGGACATTTACTCAATTTTTTTGACTAGATAATTACATAATTCATTTACATCTTAAGTGGCATTATGATTCATAACAACTAATCATACAATTAACAAGCACCATTAACATTCAACATTACCACCAAACCGCACAAACGTTCTACACAGCCCGAGAAGAACCTGAAGCATGATTAACAATTTGTCAAAAGCGAAACAAAAATACGACCACAGTGATTTTTTTTTGTAATTTTTAAAGTTAAAGGATCAAAAGTTAAATTTCATTAAAACCATAGGGACCATTTATGTAATTAACTCTTGAAATTATAAGAAGAGGAGACAAATTCTCCTCATGCTTTTGCAAAATCGTGACTTTAGCACTTTAATGACTATTCGTTACTTTTAGATCGTTCTTAAAGTCGACCATCTTCTTTGATGAACGATTGAAGCCAATCATCTCCAACGCAATCTATTTAAATTTTGAATTTATTGATGTTGTTATAAATTAAACTTATTAATAAAAATGTCCAACTTATTGATTTAAGTTGATTGAGATCAAATTTTAGGAAACAAAAATACTATTTAGTGAATTTCAGTTGAGTATGATTTTATAAAACCCGAATGAGATATGTGTAAACGTTAGTTAGTAATTAAGTAAACCCGAAGTGGGACGACCAATAGTCCAATATACCCACCCTATATCTCTCTCATAATCAAAATTACCACGAGGGTGCTTGGTTGAAAACGAAGGAATGAGAATGTGAAATACTAAGCAACTACCAAAAATATAAATAAAAAAATACATAAGATATTTCTTAGTATTTTTATTATCATTGATATTGATTGGTTTATACTTTATAAAGATAATAAGAGTTAATTGTTCAAATGGTCCTTTAATTTAAGGGTTTCTGCCATTTTCGTCCTTTAACTTTAAAAGTGATAAGGATCGTCCTTTAACTGTCATTTCTATGCCATTTTGATCCTTATTAACGTTTGCCGTTTATTTGGTCTGTTAAGTCAGGGTTAAATGACTATTACCGTTGTTTTTATTATTTATTTATTTATTTTATTATTAATGTCCCATTCTCTTTAACTCTTACTTTGTCGGTCAACTCTCTCTCTTTCTCTCATCCATACTGGCAACACCTCCATGGCCATGACTATGGATTATCCATCCACTTTCAAATTTTGAAGCTTCGGTCATTGTTAAAAGGTTTTGATATCTTCTGTTTTTGTTTTGAGTTGACGTTATGAGATTCATACGATGAAATTTGGGTATATTTGAAATGTTCGTAAACTATTTTAATTCTTATTTGTTTAATTTGCTTCTGGGTTATTTTGACTTGTTGATCGTTTAGACCTTTTAAATTTTGTTTGTTGAACAATTAGATTTGATTCACATCTGGGTTTAGTTTTTTTTAGAGAACTGGGTGAAAAATTAAGGGAAGAGAGACCCTGAGATATATAGATAGGGTTGGGGGTTGCGTGTGTTTGTTGATTCACCACCGCCGAACACTTTACCGCCACCACAAACCGCAACTCACAACTCACTACCACCGTGCCATCACTGCATCTCCGGTGACCACCTCAGTCTGGCACCACTGAAAGAGTGTGTATGTGTGTGTTTTTTGTTTGAAAGTGTATGTTTTTCTTTTTCTTGTCATTAGTCCAATCACATTTTCTTGATTGGCATCATAGAGAACAACTTGCCATGAACAAACAGGTGTTGAGAAATCATAAATATGTGAAAAAAAGATGAATTTGAACCCAATTTTTAAAGAAATCAGAGATGAAGAACACATCTGGGTAAGGGATGTTAGATTTTACCTGAAGAACAGAGTTAGTACAACAATCGGATGAGGAAAAGAGACCATCGATGAGGAAAGTGTTTCAGATATTGAACAATGAATCGGATGAAATCAAGGTGCCGAAGATGAAACCAATGCTGAGTTTTTTAGATGGTGGTGATGGTGTCTAGAGAGAGAGAGGCACAGAGAGAGAGTGTAATGTTTGGTGGTGGTGGTGGAGAAGGAGGAGGAATACGGTGGTGGTGGTGGAGTTCATCGGAGATGGTGGTGATGGTGTCTAGGGAGAGAGAGTGTGTGTTTCTTTAATAAGAAAAAGAAAAAAGGAATATTTGATTTCTTTAATAAGAAAAAGAAAAAGAAAAAATATTATTAAAAGATAATTAAATATTAAAAAATGGTAAAAAGACAAAAATGTCGCTGACTTAACAGACCAAACAAACGACAAACGTTAATAAGGATCAAAATGGCATAGAAATAGCAGTAAAAGGACGATCCTTACCACTTTTAAAGTTAAAAAACGAAAATTACAGAAACTCCTAAGTTAAAGGACCATTTGAACAATTAACTCGGATAATAATAATAATAATAATAATAATATATGACATACGGTGTGATATGTGTGGGTCCATGGATAGAACTAGGAAAACCCAAAGTAAAAAAACAAACATAGCCTAGATGGCGAATATTAGTTATCAGCCTAAGAACAATCGGACATCCAGACTCGTGTCAAAGAAAGAAAAGGAGAACAATCTTAGATATGTTGGATGGGGAGAAAGATGAATTAATAAAACCTATTTTTCTTATTAATAACGATTTTTTAGGTATTTAGATTTATTTAATAATTAAAATACGTGATTAATAATGGAAGGAGAAATTTCGAGGTCTTTTTCTTTTTTGAACTTTTCCATGAAGAAACCGCAAGGAAAGATCAATATAATATTTTATAATTCTTGTGATGATAGAGATATTTCCATTTTGTAATCTTAATAATTGCTTGCTATTTTCTTATTTCAAGTTTAAAACATAAAAAACTCTTACATCAATTTTTACTTTTTCATTTTTAACTAAAATTATTAACAAATTAGCACTGTCCTTTCATTCTTTTCTCTTTAAGTTTTTTTAGTTTAACTTTAAAAAGAATAAATAATATATGCTAGCTATTGATAACATCTAAATTAAACGTTTTGCTACACTCGTAACCTATTTTTTTATCTTAGTTTTTATCTAAAACACAATAATACACTATTGTAAATCAGTTAAAGATGTCAACTGTTGAATCTCAAGTAACATATAAACACGAGGCCCTACAGTTTTGTTTATTTGCCGAAAATGAAGTCATGGGTACTACATATGAGAAGACTTGACAAATTTAATTATAGGTATCCATATATGGATTAATTCCTGTAACTAATCACATAAGAAAAATCAATAGATTTATGCAGTAGACTATTAGATAGTTCAGGAACGAAATTTTATAATTTATCGAATGTCAGTCTTGTAAAACAAGTACGGAGTATTATTTTCACAAAGAAATCACAACAAACGATTTTAAAATGACTCGAATATCATATATATTAATATTAATCTAACTATATTATAAAAAGAATAGAATTATGATGTCATCATTCTCTTTTTAAAATATTTTTTATTAATAATATCCATTTATTTTCTTAAATAATAAATTAATATAAATTAAAACATAAATAATTATTTATTGTCAACAAGATTTTCGGCATAAAAAAATGGGTTTAGTTTACGAAAATGTATCAAAGTTGTCACCTTTTGCTATTGTATGTACTGGACTTTCAAACTTACCATTTAATGTATTGATGTTATAAAACTTATCGTTTAATGTACTCTACCTGCTATAGTAGGTTACCTGATGATGTGGCACAGGTTACGCTGACGTGGAGCTGACATGGAGCTGATGTAGGGAGTGACATGTATTTTCTTTTTCTAAAAAAATTGAAAACAAGAAAGTAATAATAATAATAATAATAATAATAATAGTAAAAAATTAATAATGATAATTTCATAGTTGTGTTTATACCCAGATTTCAAATTCGTAGTCCATCTACCTTCCACGATTCATCATTTGCTTAGGGACGATTCACATCTGCTTCTCCGTTGCGTTCTTCATCTTCGTTGAGGGTTAAATCCAGATCTGCATCGTTAAATCCAGATCTGCATCTCGTTGTGTTCTTCATCTTCGTTGAGGGTTTCATCGAGAGCTACTGAAATCTGAGTTCGAGAATCCAGATCTGAAGATCGATTTTGCTGAAATCTGAGTTTCGTTTGAAGATCGAGTTCGAGGGTAAAATCCATTCTGCTTCAAGTTTAGTTTGAAGATCGATCTTCTCCAACGATTACAGGTTTGTTTTAGGGTTTAGGGTTCAAATCGGTTCGTGTTTAGTGGTTAAGGTCTGTGATTCATGTTTTTTCTTCTTTTTGATTGTTCGATATTAGGTTTTCGACTCCAGATGAGTTCGATTTTAGGGTTTGATTTTGATTTTGAGATCTGATTCTGGATTTTTATAAATCTGTTCGACTCCAGATGCTTTTTCTTCTCTTTGATTCTGAAGAAATTATGAACACAACCCAAGCAACGATACGATTAATCTCAATTAATCAAGAGTTTATCAACATCCACACTCGATCTCAACACAACAGATCACCACAGCTACTCTGGTGTGATCCTATTATCTAACTTGATAATAGTTTTACAAAACAGAAACAAGAACGAGATCAAGCTCACAAATAACCAAGAACAAAGACTTGGAATGAGAGACTATCAGAGCTCAGGAAGAAAAAATGACCGAATGCTCTGCTCACAGGAACCCAAAAAGACCTTTAACAAAGAGGATCATCAAGTTGACACATCCAGCCCCTCAACTTCAGAACAACAGCAAAAACAACCCAACACCAACTGAAACAGAAATATAACAACATTAGTCCCTGTGCAACTAACTCAGATATAGATTATACTTTTAACATCCCCCCTTAATCTATATCTGATATAGGTTAACCATACCAAGACGACTAACAAGACTATGGTGCTGAACTGTATCCAACCCCTTGGTGAGGATATCTGCAATTTGATCTGCAGAATCCACTTTAAAAGTTTTAATAACACCTTTTAAAATCTTCTCCCTTACAAAATGTAAATCAATTTCAAGGTGTTTAGTTCTTTCATGAAACACGGGATTGGCTGCAATTTTAAGAGCAGAATTACTATCGCAAAACAAAGACACTGGTAAAAGATTGTTATAACCCAAATCTTTTAACATTTTTAAAATCCAAATTATTTCACTAGTAACAGAAGCAAGAGCCCTATACTCTGCCTCACTGGACGATTTAGAAACTGTACTTTGTTTTTTGCTTTTCCAGGAAATCAGATTGTTATTTATAAATACACAATATCCAGTAACTGATTTCCTAGTAACAACACATTTAGCCCAATCAGCATCAGAGTAGGCTTTAAGAAACATACCAGAGGTCTTCGCAAAATGAATTCCCAAACCTGGAGACCCTTTAAGATACCTCAATATCTTAAATGCAGACCTGAGATGAGACTGTAAAGGAGCATGCATAAATTGGCTTAAACAATGGACAGCATAAGAGATATCTGGCCTTGTATTAGTCAAGTAAATCAACTTTCCCATAAGTTTTTGATACTCAACTATATTGTCAAGCAAAGGATCACGATCAGAAACTTCATCAGAAACAGATAACTTAGAAACCATGGGAGTTTTAGAAGGCTTACAAGCCAACATCCCATAATCACTAAGTAAATCAAGAACATATTTCCTCTGATTTAAACACACACCTTTATCAGTGTCAATCACTTCAATTCCAAGAAAATATTTAAGGTGTCCCAAATCTTTAATCATAAACTTTGTTCTCAAAAAACCTTTAAACTTTTCAATTCCATTAACATCATTACCAGTGACAATAATGTCATCAACATAAACTAACAAAGCAAGAAACACACCACTTTCAGACTTAGTGAACAAAGAATAATCAGATTTGCTTTGACTAAAGCCATTTTCAATTAAAGCACTAGTCAACTTTGTGTTCCATTGCCTAGGTGCTTGTTTTAACCCATACAAAGATTTCTTAAGCCTACAAACTTTATTTGATTCCATCTCATAATAACCTTGAGGAGGTTTCATAAAGACAACCTCATCAAGATCACCATATAAAAAAGCATTATCAATATCAAGCTGAAACATAGGCCAATTATTCATTACTGCTATATTTATTAAACAACGAACAGTAACCATTTTAACAACAGGAGAAAACGTCTCCTCATAATCAATTCCTTCTCTCTGATGACACCCTAAAGCAACCAACCTGGCTTTATATCTCTCAATCTCCCCATTAGACTTATATTTAATTTTCCAAATCCACTTACTTCTGATGGCTTTTCTATCTTCAGGTAAATCTACTATTTCCCAAGTATCATTTCTAATTAAAGCTTCCATTTCTTTGTTCATAGCATCTATCCAATGAGGATATTTAGAAGCATCCTCAAAGGACTTTGGTTCATGACTTTTGTTCAACTCAGTAACAAAACAACGATTTAAATCACTAAGATTAGCATAACCAACAAATTTTTCAATACCATATTTAACTTTAGAATCTATAATAAAATCATTATAGTTTCTAGGAAAAACAGGTTGTCTGGAAGACCTTCTAACAGTTTGACTACCCTGAGAATTAATCATAGGATCAACCTCCTCAACACCCTCAGAAACCAAATTTTCTTCAAGTGTGGCCGCCTCCTCATCATGAGTGGTATGAATGGGATGTTGATCATCAGTATCAACACCTGAATGAGTAAATGGAACCTCACTACCATTCTCACCAGAAACATGAGAGTGACTACTATCACTGTGACTACTAGAGTCATTATTCAGCCCAGGGTCAATCATTTTATCATCATTGGGTAACTCAGGGTAATCAAGGTCAAAAAAATTCAAGAAGTTAACATCTTGCACACTAACAACTTCAGGATTCTTAACAGTAGAATCCTTAAACGGAAAAACCGTTTCAAAAAACTTAACATCTCTTGAATATATGAACTGCTTTTTATCAAGACTGTACAACTTATATCCTTTTTTAACACTAGAGTACCCCATCATCACACACTTCTCAGATCTAGTACCAAACTTATCATGATTGTTGAGAACAGTGGCAAAACACAAACATCCAAAGACCCTAAGATTGGACAGATTAGGTTTAGTATTATAGATCATTTCAAAAGGTGATTTCCCATTTAGCACAGAAGAAGGCAATCTGTTAATAAGAAAAGTAGCAGTTAGAACACAATCAGTCCAAAATCTCAGAGGAATTCCCCCCTGAAAAAGAAGAGATCTAGCAACATTTAACAAATGTCTATGTTTTCTTTCAGCTACCCCATTCTGCTGAGGTGAATAAGCACAAGAGGTCTGGTGTAATATACCCTTTTCAACACACAACTTCATAACGGTTTGATTAACAAATTCAGTACCATTGTCACTTCTAAAAACTTTAATTTTCTTTTCAAACTGACTTTCAATCAGATTGTAAAATAAAGTTATATAGAAAGACACTTCATCTTTTGTTTTTATCAGGTAAACCCACACAGCCCTAGTGTAATCATCCACAACAGTCAAAAAATATCTATAACCTTCATGACTAGAAACTTTATAGGGCCCCCACAAGTCCAAGTGAACAAGGTCACCTAGAGAAGAACTAACATGATCACTTAATGGAAAAGGCTCTCTAGTCTGCTTTGCCCTCTGACAAACTTCACAATAATCACACTGTTTTGTGTTATCAATTTTAAGATCAGGTTTAAGAACATCTAAGACAGGATCAGAAGGATGACCTAACCTACAATGCCAATCATGCTGAGACAAACAAGAATAAACCAAATTATTTGTTTCATTACAACTCATACCTTCACAATCTAAGTAATATAATCCTCCACACTGATTACCAATCCCCAGAATAGTTTTTTGACTCAAATCCTGGTTCAACAAATAACATCTACTCTCATCAAAAGCAATAAACACTTTATTATCCTTGGAAAGTTTATGAACAGAAATAAGAGTAACACAATACTCAGGTACAACAAGAACATCATATAAAACCAATCCATTTCCCAAATTAAGATTACCAATCTTGGTTATAAAAGTTTCAGTTCCATTAGGATGTCCAACCTTAATTTTTAAATGTGAAACATCAAAAACATTGTAAAGACCTTTATCACTACCAGTCATATGTTGATTAGCCCCTGAATCAACAATTTTCATAGACTTAACAAGTTTAGAAGTCAAATTAGAATTAGAACAAAAAAACTTGTTAAAATTGTCATTGAACACCTTACTATGGTTGAACACGGTACCTGCCATATTAGACTTCACATTGTTGCCAGAAGCAGTATTGTAACACCCCAAAATGGGGCCTAGTTGTAAACTGTAGTACATGTAGCTTTAACAGTTGTACGTTGACTTTAATTGGTGTTTTGTTGCTAACTGTAGTATAAATGTTGCTAAATGGTGTCTTAAATGTGAATTGGTGTTTTAAACATGAATTGGTGCGAATTGGTGATAATTGGTGTTAAATGGTGTTAACTGGTGTTAAATGTGGATAAAAATGTAGTATTATGAAAAGTGTCATAAGTTGACCATGTTGACAAATAGTTGAACGGTTTTGGATAATGGTTCCAAAAATATCTCCGTTAGTTGAAACGGATAACCCTAAGTTGAGTTTTAAGTTGAATAGGAGAACGAAATACCCGAGATGGGGTATTAACTTGTTAAGTCGGTCTATATCCTCTTTCTTCTTTATTGGATAAGCTTAAAACACACATACACACACTACAAACACATACGTACGTACGTGAACACCCCACACACACACACACTTGAAGAAATTGAAAGAGAAATCAAGAGGGAAGATCTTTTGTTGTTGATTTCGGTTGAATCCAAGTCTAGAATCTGTTCTTGTGGAGTTTGATCATCATATTTTGTAAGTTCTTGTTCATAAACCTTGTTCTTGAGTCTAGTGAAGAGGGAGACCCATTTGGATGGATTCAAGTGGGTTTTAATGTTGTTTTTGTGACCAAATCATGTTAGTAAGTTAGTATATATGTTAGAAATGTTGTATAAACACTTGAATATGGATTCAAGTTGGATTTTGAGTCAAAAACCCGTAAAACAGCGTCTGTTTACGAACAGAGCAAGAACACACTGTGAATATGGTTCCTACGGGCGTAGTATGATGTTACTACGGCCGTAGGGTGTTGTTTATGTTGCTGCGGTCGTAGGAAATGGTTGCTACGGCCGTATGATTGAATTTATGAGGATTACCACCTACGGGTGATGGAAACAAGACTACGGGCGTAGGATATGGTTGCTACGGCCGTAGTTACCCAAAGGATGCCTACTACGGGCGTAGTATATAGTTACTACGGCCGTAGGTCATGGTTCTTTGGCATGAACTCCTACGGGCGTAGTGCATATGTACTGCGGCCGTAGTGCATGTTGGAAAGTTGTTCTGCGGGCGTAGGAACATGTTCCTGCGGCCGTAGGAGGCTGTCAGAAGCCATGTTGACCTTTTGTTGAGACTGTTGTTAGTGCAGTCTGTTGTAGTGTATACTAAGGGGTGTTTATCTATGTTTATTGGTGTTAGGTGACTCAGACGATTCTGTGTGCTCTTGGGATTCCCGATTGCATATCTGCCTCTTGTAGTTTCGAGGTGAGTACCGGTTTCCCATGAGTCTCAGTAGGTAAGTTATCTGTAGTACATGTTGACACATGATTGGTGTATTGATACGTGGAAATGGAGGTATGTTATGATAAAGTTGTACAAGCATGCTTAGTATTATTATTGTTGATATGAAAGATATTGTTGTGATTATATGCGCGCATGAACTGGATCCTTATTGGATCAACTAGTTGTATATGAAGTTTTGTCCGGACATTGAATTGGAGAACACGGAGGTCAGTCAGGTAGATGGGTGTCAATACTTGGCTGGGTTCTCGGGTAGACGGGAGTTAGTACCCGGGCATTAACGGTACTCAAGTAGTATACGCTTGGGTAATGGTCCTGCAAGCCGCCGTTCCTCTAAGGAGTAAGGTTCCTTGATAGATGGGAACCAACATGATAGATAATTGGCGTACTATGTGGAATGCTTTTGGGTTGTTGAGCGGGGTTAGCTCCCCTGCAACATACGACTACTGCTGACACGTTTGTCACGTCGCAATATGATAGGATAGCCTTGTGTGCTGTTCTGATACGTGATAGCCTGCTTATTGTTGCTTATGTGTAATTGGTGCTCACTAGCTAGTTGTAGCTAATGGTGCAAGATTTACCTTTTTCGCAGGTTGATGCTAGAGGCCTGGTGAGGCGGGTACCGATGGTAGCTTTTGTTGTATATACCTTTTGGGGAACACGTTGTTGTTTTTGGATCCGATGGTCGGTAACTAGTTGGTAACGCTTGTAGCTTTGAACTTGGCTAACCTTTTTGTTGTAATTAATTAGCCGAGTCAAACTGGTTGTTTTTGTAAATGGTGTTTAATTCCGCTGCAACACTTTTGATAATCGAAGTTTAAAAAAAGTTTAAATTAACTCTAATTTTAAGCTCGTTAGGGGTGGCGTTACAAGTAGGTATCAGAGCCTAAGTTTGAGGAATTGGGTACTCGTTGAAGTATTCAATCTCAAGCTCGGGCCCGACCATCGTTAAGTGTTCCTATCGGGGTAATTGGAGTTGAGTTGAGTGTTATGTGGCTGTCCTATGTGATAGATTAACTGTAGTATTTGTACGTGGTGAATAAATGGTGTACTAACTGTGGTCTATGTGTAAATTGTTAGTTGAGTAGAAATGGCCGAGCGTAGAGCTACGACAGAAGAGGCTCTCAAACGAATGGAGGACGAGGCCTCAAGTGAACGACGGGAAGCTGAGGACGAGGTTTCTCAGCATAATGTGGAACCGCCAAGACATGATCAAGAGCAGGCGGCATATGTTAGACTGTTAGAGGAAGAGCTCCGATTGACGAGGGAGTTGTTGCAAAATGCTTTGGCAGTGAAGAAGCCAAAGAAGTGCTCTTACAAGAAGTTCTTGTCTTGCGGGCCGAAGGTTTATGAGGGTAGTGATAATCCCTCTGAGACTATTCGTTGGTTACGTGAGACGGATCAGGTGTTCGAAGCTTGTGAATGTGAACGTGAGCTTCGCGTCAGATATGTTGTTCAGAGGTTGAAAGGGCCAGCTCTGGATTGGTGGGATACAGTTAAAGATACGTTGAAGCCGGAGGTGATTGATGCTCTGACTTGGGAGCAGTTTTCTGAGAAGTTGAAATCTAAGTATTGTACAGACTATGATCTGGAGCGATTGGAGAATGAGTTCAGTAGTCTCCGTAAGGGGGACAAGCCTGTTGAGGACCTTATTCATGCTTTTACGGATAAGGTTAGATTCATACCGCATTTGGTGACTGACGAGAAAGCCAAGATGCGCAAGTTTGTGAACATGTTGCCACTTGATTATCGCGCTCATGTTAGAGCTGCGGCTACTTTGGATCGGGCGTTTGAGATAGCCCGACAGATTGATGGGGATAGACGCCAGGGAAAGGGGGATCATGTTGTTGAGGGTCAGAAAAGGAAGTTTCAGCAGTTTTCAAAATCTGTTACTTCCAAGGGGCAGTCGTCGACTGGGGGAAAGCCTGATTCTTCGAAGAAGGCTAAGTTTGAGGGTTCTTGGTGCTCTCTGTGTCGCACCTACCATGCTGGTGATTGTTCGAAGGCCACTACTCGTTGTTTTAGATGTGGTCAGAAAGGGCACTCGGTGAATGAGTGCGAGTTTAAGGAGAACGTATGCTACAAGTGCCACAAGCCAGGGCACCGGATTACAGATTGTCGGTCAAAGTCAGACGCTGGAACTGGAGGATCTGCCTCAGGGCAGAAGAAAGACAACGCTCCCCGTGCTAAAGGGCGGGCGTTTCAGATGACGAAAGAGGAGGCGAAGGGTGCTGGGGACGTGATTACGGGTATTTTTCTTATTAACTCTACCCCAGCGTGTGTATTGTTTGATTCTGGAGCTACATATTCATTTGTGTCTGTATCTTTCTGTGATAAACTGCAAATGCCTGTATCTGTGTTGTCTGAGCCTGTAAGAGTAGAGACTGCTAGTGGTAAAGTAGTTTCTGTTGTAGATAGTGTCCCTCAAGCGGTTATTGATATCGACGGAAGTAGTTTTCCTGTTTCTTTTCTTTTAATGCCGATTGCGGGATTTGATGTTGTGATTGGGATGGATTGGCTTAGTAAGTTGAACGCTGAGATTTTCTGTTCCAAGAAGTTGATTAAAGTTCCTTTACCTGACGGGTCATATGCTGTGGCTCGTGGAGAGAGACGAAAGTTAGATATTCCTATCATTTCTCTGTTGAAAGCAAGAAAGTCGGTTTCGAAAGGCTGCGATTGCTATTTAGCACATGTGATTGATGCTAAACTGGAGAAACGTGTTGTTCGTGATATTCCGGTGGTGACCGATTATCCTGAGGTATTTCCTGATGAGTTGCCTGGGTTACCGCCAGTCAGAGATGTTGAGTATAGAATTGATCTTGTTCCGGGGGCTACCCCTGTGGCTAAAGCTCCATATCGTCTTGCTCCTTCTGAGGTTCGCGAGATGATGACGCAAATTCAGGAGTTGCTTGACAAAGGCTTTATTCGCCCGAGTTCTTCTCCTTGGGGTGCTCCGGTGCTATTTGTGAAAAAGAAAGACGGGACTATGAGAATGTGCATTGATTACCGGGAGCTGAATAAGCGAACGGTAAAGAACAAGTATCCTTTGCCGCGGATAGATGATTTGTTTGATCAACTGCAGGGAGCGACGTGCTTCTCAAAGATTGATCTGCGGTCTGGATATCACCAAGTGTTAGTTGCTAATGAAGACGTTCCAAAGACGGCTTTCCGTACTCGTTATGGTCATTACGAGTTTTTGGTGATGCCTTTCGGTTTAACCAATGCTCCTGCTGTTTTTATGGACCTGATGAATCGGGTTTGTCGTCCATTTCTTGATAAATCGGTGATTGTGTTTATTGATGATATTCTCATCTACTCAAAGACTGAAGCTGAACACGAGTTGCATTTGCGAGAGGTTCTTGAAACTCTTAAACGGGAGAAGCTTTACGCTAAATTCTCAAAGTGTGAGTTCTGGCTGCGAGAAGTTCATTTTCTCGGTCACGTGATCTGCAGCGATGGCGTGAAAGTTGATCCGGCGAAAGTCGAAGCGGTTATGAATTGGGGAGTTCCTCGAACTCCTTCTGAAGTTAGAAGTTTTCTCGGTCTAGCTGGTTATTATCGGCGGTTTATCCGCGACTTTTCTAAGCTTGCGGGTCCTTTAACTAAATTAACTCGCAAAGATGTTGCATTTGTTTGGGCGGAAGCTCAAGAACAGGCGTTTCAATATTTGAAACGGCTATTGTGCGAGGCTCCAATACTTTCCTTGCCAGAGGGATCTGAAGACTTCATTGTTTACTGTGATGCCTCGTATTCTGGATTGGGGTGTGTGTTGATGCAGCGAGATAAAGTGATTGCCTATGCCTCAAGGCAATTGAAACCTCATGAAGGCAACTATCCGACTCATGATCTTGAGTTGGCAGCGGTGGTGTTCGCGTTGAAATTGTGGAGGCACTATCTCTATGGTACAAAGTGTGTGGTCTGTACGGATCACAAGAGCCTGCAATATGTATTCACGCAGAAAGAGCTCAACATGAGACAACGTAGATGGCTCGAGTTGATCAAAGACTACGATTGTGAAATTCGCTACCATCCTGGTAAGGCCAACGTGGTGGCGGATGCATTGAGTCGCAAGAGCTCTACTGCAGATGCTAGATTTATGAAACTTACTGTGGTTCCCGATATAATTGCTCGATTGAAGGAAGCACAGCAAGTAGCGTTACAAGATGAAAACCTAAAAGCAGAAACGATGAAAAAGCTGAAAGATCAGCTTGTTGATGATACTCGCAGACTAAAGACGTTTCAGTCTCGCGTGTGGGTACCTCTTCATGGTGATAATCGTGAGCTGATACTGCAGGAAGCTCATAAATCTAGGCTGTCGGTTCATCCGGGCAGCACAAAGATGTATCATGACTTAAAGGCATTGTACTGGTGGCCTACTTTGAAGCGAGATATTGCTTCTTTTGTGGAAAAATGTCAGATCTGTGCGCAAGTTAAGGCAGAACATCAGAAGCCTTATGGCAGTTTGCAGCAACTAGAGATCCCTGAGTGGAAGTGGGATCACATTACGATGGATTTTGTGACGAAATTGCCGAAGACCCTTAGGGGTCATGATGCTATTTGGGTCATTGTCGATAGATTGACCAAGAGCGCTCATTTTCTAGCTATCAGCGAGTCTACTCCGCTAGAAAAGTTAGCAAAGCTGTATGTAGATGAAGTGGTGTCACGACATGGTTTGCCATGTTCGATTGTGTCGGATCGTGATGCGATATTTACTTCACACTTTTGGCAGAGCTTGCAACATGAACTTGGTACACGTGTCCATCTGAGCACGGCGTATCATCCGCAGACAGATGGCCAGTCGGAAAGAACTATCCAGACGTTGGAGGACATGCTTCGCGCATGTATTCTCGAATTTGGTGGTGCGTGGGATTCTCACTTGCCGTTGGTCGAGTTCGCTTATAATAACTCGTACCACTCCAGTATTGGGATGCCACCTTATGAAATGTTGTATGGGAGGCGTTGTCGTATTCCCACATGTTGGTTAGAACCCGGTGAAAAGCAGTTTGCTGGACCTGAAATTGTTCAGATTACGGCAGATAAAGTGAAGATTGCGCGGGAAAAGCTCAAAGCGGCCCGTGACAGACAGAAAGTATATGCTGATCCTAAGCGCAGACCAGTTGTATTCCAGGAGGGCGATCGGGTGTTCCTGAAAGTTTCTCCTTGGAAAGGCGTGATTCGTTTTGGTAGAAAGGGTAAGTTGAGTCCACGTTACATTGGTCCATTTCGGATCATTCGCGTGGTTAATGATCAGACAGTTACGCTAGAGTTGCCTCCAGAGTTATCTGGAATTCACAACACATTCAACGTGTGTTATCTGCGTAAGTGTAAGGTGGAGGAGAACCAGATTCTGCCTCTACAAGAATTGAAGGTTGACGCTTCAAAGCGCCTAGTTGAAGAGCCTGTAGAGATACTTGATTCTAAAACCAAAAAGTTGCGTCGAAAGTTGATTAAACTGGTGTTAGTCAAATGGAAGCATAACCTGGGTTCGAATATGACCTGGGAGACGGAAGACGACATGAAAGCTAGATACCCTCACTTGTTTGTAGACGATCAGATTCCGAGGACGGAATCTTCTTAAGGGGGGTAGATTTGTAACACCCCAAAATGGGGCCTAGTTGTAAACTGTAGTACATGTAGCTTTAACAGTTGTACGTTGACTTTAATTGGTGTTTTGTTGCTAACTGTAGTATAAATGTTGCTAAATGGTGTCTTAAATGTGAATTGGTGTTTTAAACATGAATTGGTGCGAATTGGTGATAATTGGTGTTAAATGGTGTTAACTGGTGTTAAATGTGGATAAAAATGTAGTATTATGAAAAGTGTCATAAGTTGACCATGTTGACAAATAGTTGAACGGTTTTGGATAATGGTTCCAAAAATATCTCCGTTAGTTGAAACGGATAACCCTAAGTTGAGTTTTAAGTTGAATAGGAGAACGAAATACCCGAGATGGGGTATTAACTTGTTAAGTCGGTCTATATCCTCTTTCTTCTTTATTGGATATGCTTAAAACACACATACACACACTACAAACACATACGTACGTACGTGAACACCCCACACACACACACACTTGAAGAAATTGAAAGAGAAATCAAGAGGGAAGATCTTTTGTTGTTGATTTCGGTTGAATCCAAGTCTAGAATCTGTTCTTGTGGAGTTTGATCATCATATTTTGTAAGTTCTTGTTCATAAACCTTGTTCTTGAGTCTAGTGAAGAGGGAGACCCATTTGGATGGATTCAAGTGGGTTTTAATGTTGTTTTTGTGACCAAATCATGTTAGTAAGTTAGTATATATGTTAGAAATGTTGTATAAACACTTGAATATGGATTCAAGTTGGATTTTGAGTCAAAAACCCGTAAAACAGCGTCTGTTTACGAACAGAGCAAGAACACACTGTGAATATGGTTCCTACGGGCGTAGTATGATGTTACTACGACCGTAGGGTGTTGTTTATGTTGCTGCGGTCGTAGGAAATGGTTGCTACGGCCGTATGATTGAATTTATGAGGATTACCACCTACGGGTGATGGAAACAAGACTACGGGCGTAGGATATGGTTGCTACGGCCGTAGTTACCCAAAGGATGCCTACTACGGGCGTAGTATATAGTTACTACGGCCGTAGGTCATGGTTCTTTGGCATGAACTCCTACGGGCGTAGTGCATATGTACTGCGGCCGTAGTGCATGTTGGAAAGTTGTTCTGCGGGCGTAGGAACATGTTCCTGCGGCCGTAGGAGGCTGTCAGAAGCCATGTTGACCTTTTGTTGAGACTGTTGTTAGTGCAGTCTGTTGTAGTGTATACTAAGGGGTGTTTATCTATGTTTATTGGTGTTAGGTGACTCAGACGATTCTGTGTGCTCTTGGGATTCCCGATTGCATATCTGCCTCTTGTAGTTTCGAGGTGAGTACCGGTTTCCCATGAGTCTCAGTAGGTAAGTTATCTGTAGTACATGTTGACACATGATTGGTGTATTGATACGTGGAAATGGAGGTATGTTATGATAAAGTTGTACAAGCATGCTTAGTATTATTATTGTTGATATGAAAGATATTGTTGTGATTATATGCGCGCATGAACTGGATCCTTATTGGATCAACTAGTTGTATATGAAGTTTTGTCCGGACATTGAATTGGAGAACACGGAGGTCAGTCAGGTAGATGGGTGTCAATACTTGGCTGGGTTCTCGGGTAGACGGGAGTTAGTACCCGGGCATTAACGGTACTCAAGTAGTATACGCTTGGGTAATGGTCCTGCAAGCCGCCGTTCCTCTAAGGAGTAAGGTTCCTTGATAGATGGGAACCAACATGATAGATGATTGGCGTACTATGTGGAATGCTTTTGGGTTGTTGAGCGGGGTTAGCTCCCCTGCAACATACGACTACTGCTGACACGTTTGTCACGTCGCAATATGATAGGATAGCCTTGTGTGCTGTTCTGATACGTGATAGCCTGCTTATTGTTGCTTATGTGTAATTGGTGCTCACTAGCTAGTTGTAGCTAATGGTGCAAGATTTACCTTTTTCGCAGGTTGATGCTAGAGGCCTGGTGAGGCGGGTACCGATGGTAGCTTTTGTTGTATATACCTTTTGGGGAACACGTTGTTGTTTTTGGATCCGATGGTCGGTAACTAGTTGGTAACGCTTGTAGCTTTGAACTTGGCTAACCTTTTTGTTGTAATTAATTAGCCGAGTCAAACTGGTTGTTTTTGTAAATGGTGTTTAATTCCGCTGCAACACTTTTGATAATCGAAGTTTAAAAAAAGTTTAAATTAACTCTAATTTTAAGCTCGTTAGGGGTGGCGTTACAAGTATTCTCCTTGATAAGAGAAATTAAAGTAGACAGTTGTTCATCTGTAAAACCAGAGGAAGCATTCGAAACAGAACCAGAATTATTAGACACAGATTTTCCCTTTTGAGTTTGACCAACTTTTTTCTTTCCAAAATCAGCAGGATATCCAATTAGTTTAAAACATCTATCCACAGTATGACCATTGAAGCCACAATGCTCACAAACCAACACAGAACCTCCACCTTGTCTATTATTATTATTATTATTAACTTTTGAACCAGAACTGGAGGTTTGATTAAACTTAGAAAAACCATTAGAGGATTGACCCCGTTGGTAATTTGATCTGTTAGGAGCATTAGACGCAAAAGCAGCGGGCTGAGCCTTCTGAGAAGACTCAGTCAACGTGGAAGAGACCACTCTATGTGATTCTTCATTAGAAATAGTGGCATAAGCACTTCGGACATCAGGAAGAGGATCTTTAGACAGAACAGAACTTCTAACTGACATATATGAATCATCTAACCCCATTAGAAACTGCATCAGCTTCATCAACTGATTATGTTTCTTAAACTCAACAGCAGCATGACAAGTACAATTAGGTAACTGAACCAAACTATCAAATTGTTTCCACAATGCATTCAAGTTATGATAGTAATCAGCAAGAGAAGAGCCCTTTTGTTTTAAGGTATGAATTTTATGATGCAAATTAAATGTTACAGAACCATCAACCTTATCATAAGTTTCTTTCAATTCTTCCCATACATGTTTAGCTAGTTTAGAAAAAATTTGACCAAGAAACAATTCCTCAGTAACAGAATTAAGAATCCATCCCAAAACCACAGCATTAACTCTATCCCATTGCTTACCCAAAACTTCATCAACATTAGACCGTTTACAAGATCCATCAATAAAACCAGTTTTATTCCTACCTTCTAAAGCCAACAACATAGCATTAGACCAAACGCGATAATTTTCAGTTCCTTTAAGTTTTATAGTAACGATAGTTAAAGCAGCAGAATCATTGGGATGCAAGTGTAAAGGATTACCAACATCCAATTTACTAATCAAGGTAGTAGTATCCTCATCAGATTCAGAACCATCATGAATCTTACCACTATCATCCTTAGGAGCAGCCATGATGAATCACACACAATTAAAAACAGGAAAAAACAAAGAGAACAACAACTTTTCTTAGATCGAAAGAGAGTTCCCAGGCTTCCTTACCACTCAAGATGGCAGGTCAAGGGCAAAGATCAAGAAAAAAATCGCAAACAATAAAGGAGAAGGGAAGAGAAATGTTACAGATCGGTGAAATCGGTCGCGCAGCGGAAGAAAGAGAACAACCAAAATCAACCAGATCCAAGATCCAAGTGGTTCCAATTCCAACAGCCGTTGATTGACCTTCAATACCCTTCCGATCGAGAAAACCCCAAACAAACCCTAGTTTGTAATTTCACATACGAGCCAGATTTCAAAAAACTGGCTCTGATACCATGAAGAAATTATGAACACAACCCAAGCAACGATACGATTAATCTCAATTAATCAAGAGTTTATCAACATCCACACTCGATCTCAACACAACTGATCACCACAGCTACTCTGGTGTGATCCTATTATCTACCTTGATAATAGTTTTACAAAACAGAAACAAGAACGAGATCAAGCTCACAAATAACCAAGAACAAAGACTTGGAATGAGAGACTATCAGAGCTCAGGAAGAAAAAATGACCGAATGCTCTGCTCACAGGAACCCAAAAAGACCTTTAACAAAGAGGATCATCAAGTTGACACATCCAGCCCCTCAACTTCAGAACAACAGCAAAAACAACCCAACACCAACTGAAACAGAAATATAACAACATTAGTCCCTGTGCAACTAACTCAGATATAGATTATACTTTTAACAGATTCTGAGATCTGAGTTCGAGAATCCAGATCTGAGCAACGATTTATGTTCATGGGTTTTAATTTCCTGATTCGGGTTCTTCTTCTTTTTGATTGTTCGATATTAGGTTTGCTTTTTCTTCTCTTTGATTCTTCGATTGTGCAAATCTGATTTAGGGTTCTTGAGTATGAGGTTCTTGATTGTGTTTGAATGTGCCAAGAAGACGATGATGAAGAATATTTTTCTAAAAAATAAAAAAATAGGTGGCAATAATATGTGGCATTTTAGAGACATAAAAATAATTAAAAATAAATAAGTTAACCTGTAACCTGATAAGGATGTTGCCCAATACATTAATTGGTAATTTTAGAAGGTTCGATACATTAATTTGAAAGTTGAATACATACAATAACAAAAGGTGACAACTTGGATACATTTTTACGAACTAAAACCCTAAATAAATACCATTCTCGATGTTAATATTTTCATTTACATCTATTGTATGGTTTAATTAACATATATTGTATGGTTTTCGAAATAATAATAATAATAATTTTTATTTTTATTTTTAATCTTTAATTTTTTAATATATATTAAATAATAGCATTATGATGTAATTATTTTATTTTTAGGGTACTTTTTACAAATATTGTCTATTTATTTTCTTAAATATCTTTGAATCAGTTGTTTTACATCAAAATTTTAAGCCTTGCATATTAATCTTATGTTTCATGTTAATTCATGAATTTATTCCATAGTAATATATTATATGTTTTATATTTTATTATATTAAAGATAAAAATGTTTATCTTCTATTCATAGCCACTATATAAAAAGCAATATTGATAGAAAATAAAAACAATGTTCATGTCGTTATTATTGCAATACTTTTTGTATCATTTATAATTGTCTTACTATATATGTTAGTACTGTTTAATACGAGAAAAATTCAAAATTTATTTTAAACAATTCCGTGTTTATACACGAGGTGTTAAACTAGTAAGAGTAATTAGATTGAATATATTCTTTATAAATTATACGCATTTACAACAAATGATTGTTTATCTCATAACTAATTAATATAATATACAATTATCAAGAACTAATTATGCGCCTTTTCTATTGTTCATTTATGGTTTTTTTTAACTTACGCCTCGACTATTTAAATATTATGTTTGCAGAGTGAAAATCAATGTACAGGCTGGTTGGGTTGGTCAGGTACATCCCTACATACATTAGAGGTCAAGGTTTCGAGTCTTCTTAACCTTCTAAGTTTTTTCAGTATTTTTTATTCTTTTTCTTTTATTTTCAACTCCAACCAAATTTTATTTCTTCTTCATTTACTGTTTTTATTATTTACTTCATTTTTTTCTTTATTAATAAGCAAGGAAAGTTTTTTTATTACGAGATTTACTTTTGTATCTAGATTAAAAATTTTATTGATTTTCTTTTTAAAAAATTACAGGTATAAGATTTTTTTCATTTTGATCAATACATAACTCATCATCTTCGCTCACAAATTTGAGAGTGAGATCTTCTAGAGACTTATTCTTGATTTAAAATAAGAGACACACTCTTATATTTGTAAGAGAACATGATTTGTAATGCTTAACCTCAACGTGAAATTATCTAAATCCTTTTTTGTTATGACATGATGTCATTTAAATAATAACTTAAATTAGCAAATTTTTATGATTGATTGTAATAATGAGTTACAAAGCCGTAGCGAAGCGCGGAGGTAACATCACTCGTTTAGTACAATTACTAAACTTATAACAACCAGTTTTTCTATTTTTTTTATTTTTATTAAGATCAACATCGTCTTCTATAGAATGTCTACGCAGTTGTATTTTATATTAAGATTCCTTTCCTTTATTCAAGAAGTGTAGGCGTATATAATTTAAAGTCAAACTCTAAAAAATAACTCAATTATCTATATCTATATTAATAATTAATAATATAATATATTTAACATACTAGTTCTTAAATTATGTATCATTATATATATATATATAATGGGTTTAGTTATAAAAAGTGAATTGAATTTGTCACTTTTTGCTATTGTGTATATCTAATTTTCAGAACTACCATTTAGTGTATCATACTTTTAAAAACTACCCTTTTATGCATCAACAAACCTCTTGTCTAGGTTGCCAGTTTTCCTTTCATTTTTCATTTATTTATCTCTTTCTAAAATCCATGTCAGATTCCATGTCATTATTATTGAAGAAAATAAATGTTAAAATATGAACACGAAGAACAATATGAATAACACCATGAACACTCTGAAGAACACGAGCAGATGTTGCCAAATCGATCTAGAATTCCAAGCCATTAACATGTACGAATCTGGAATTCAAACCAAAAACTCTAAAAATGAAAACCCTAAAATCGTAATCTGAACCAAGAACCAAGAAAACGAAAACCCTAAATTGAACCAAAATCTGTGAACCAAGAATCAGATCTAAATCCAAAATAAAGATGAAGCAAGAAATTGAAACCTGTTACAGAGACTTCAAGAAATCGAACAAATCTGTCATAAATTAAGGGCAATGGTGTTCACCATGAAGTTGAAGGCGGCCGGAGCTGTGATGGTGGTGCAGTCGGTGGTGGCGGTGTTCGGGTTTAGAAAATCAGATCTGGAAACCCCTTCGGCCGAATGTGGTGGAGGTGGAAGCATCTAGGTTCATAAAGATCGATGGTGGTGGTACTCGGAATCCAAAGAACAGGTCGGAATCCAAAGAACATATCTGAATAGATCGATGGTTGTGGTGCTCGTGCATATCGATGGTGGTGGTGTTGGTGCATATCGATGGTGGTGGTGCCCTCATCTTCAAAGAACAGATCTGAAAGAAGCCTTCATCAATGGTGACCTAGTGATGGAAATCGATGCCTTCATCTTCAACAGATCTGGGTCATGGTGTGGCGATGGAGTTGATCTTCAACAGATCTGGGCCTAATCGAACAGATGGTTTCTTCAATCGATGGAAACCCATCGAACATTGAATCCCACGCAAGATCCATGCTTAATGTATCTGCATAAATTATTTATTTATTTATTATTGTTATATTTTTAGTTATTGTTAAATACAAAATTACACATCATCACTCAAAACACATGCCACATCATCAAAACCGGGAGCCATATCACCATTAACCTGCTATCACAGGTTAAGATACATTAATTGGTAGTTTTAAAAAGTTGAGTACACTAAATGGTAGTTTTGAAAATATGATACACATAATAGCAAAAAGTGACAAGTTCAATACATTTTTTGAAACTAAACCCATATATAATTACAACACACTAAGATATTATAGAAAGTGAAATAAACTATTGAAATCATAGTTGAAAATTTGAAACTTTTAAATAAAGTAACTATTAGATGGAATTAATAATAATCTTATATATTATTTTAATAAATAAGTCTTATATAATAACTTCTTTCAAAATAAAGAGTCAATGCAAATTAAATTAATAATTAAAAATGTTTAGTAATGAAACATTCATAAAATATTTTATTATAAATTTTAACTTAACAATTAGAAATTGCATAACTAGAATTAATAATCTAGATAACATATAGATTGAATTTATAAACATTTCATAATTATTTATATATAGTAAGTTAAATAAAAAAGAATTATGACATCAAAACTTTTGTTGGATTTTACCAATTAATGTAAAATTTGATTGACTCATGATAATTTAGAAAATAAATACATCATTCCTGTTTTAAAAACGGACAAATTGTTAAACAAAAATATCCGTCGTTTTTTCATTGTGTGAGTACAATACTATACTTATAAGTATGTTCTGACTTTGGCTAAATTTTGAATTGCTCGCAAAGTTTATAGAACTTTTTTCTTGTAATAGTTATGTGTTCTAATGATATGGGGTAGACTCTCAAGCTTTGATTTCTTCTTTCTACATCAGTTTCATATTACTATTATAGTATTCTTCTATAGTTCTATTTCTTTCTCTCTATATTTTTAACCTACAAAATACGTATCATTCTTCCTATTTTGTAATCTACATATCTAATCTTGTTTATTTAATATTTAACTACATGTGTGTGTGTGAGAGGGAGAGAGAGAGGGAGAGAGAGAGAGAGAGAGAGAGAGAGAGAGAGAGAGAGATGAGTGGGGCTCCGGTAGGGGTTTCATACTTCTACGCCGACTTTACATACTCTTAAGTGTTATCTCTAACCATTGATCATGTGGTTGTCTACGACAATATGCGTCAACATTGTGTAAAATTGAATATAGGTACGTGTAATGTTGTATGTAAGCTTTTTCGTAAATGTTTCACGTCATGTGTTAAATGAGCCAATATATGTTTGGTATCTATGTAAAATAAATGTAGTATTACTATACTTAGGACCAAATTGGCGTAAGCAAGCCCAAATAAATGGGTACAGCACTCCAAATCGATAAACTAATTTTTTGTGTGTATATAGTTATCAAAATTTAATTTTACATGCCTACAGTTCCTTTACTTTTTATTATTTTTTTTATACTTCTCATGTTTCTAATGATTTTACATTATTAGACTCTGCCAAATTTATATGCATGATCAGATTATGCAAATAAAAATATCGGAATCAAATATTAATTTTTAATAAGAATAATAACTAGTTATATGTAAGTTGTCACGAGAAATAAAATAAAAATAATTAAAGTAAGAAAAACACAAATGTTAAAAAAAGTAAAAATAAATGCTAAAAGAAGAAAAATATTCGTAAAGTAAAAGATAACAATAAAGAAATCAATAAACAAAAAACATACAAAGAAGAAAAATAACTTAAATTACAATCTCATGTTTTGTATTCATATCCATTATAATTTTTGTTTATTAAACCAAAATGAAACTAACTAACAAATGAATTAATCTCAAATAATTTTGTTTTGTAGAGCTAGTGTTTAATAAAGTCTATATAAAAACATAATGCTAAAATTTTAATATTTAATTATACGTAATTCAGTATACAATTACATATGATTTGTAAAAGAATCATATGTGAATCATCAAAATGCCCCTCCACGCAAATTTTTAAAATGCAATATGGACCATTGATGTTATTGATTAAATGCTAAAATTAATCCTTTAAGGCTATGAATTAAGTATGAAGTATATTGAATATTTTTCAAAATTTGTAATATAAAATAGGGTTTAGTTCCTAAAAGTACACCGAAGTTGTCACTTTTTGCTATTGTGTATATCCATCTTTCAAAAATATCATTTAATACACTGAACTCTTAAAAACTACCATTTAATATACCCGATTAGCTGCTTAGTAGGTAACCGGTAATTTATTTTATTTTTACTTTTTTTTATACAACCTCACCTTGCCACCTCATAAAATTTTACCACCTCATATAATTAAAGAACACCTTCATCTTGGTGTTCTTCAAGAGCATCTTCATATTCAACATTCAGTGTGTTCTTCATCCTTCAAGACGATCTTCATAACACTCAAATCTAGGTAACTTTAAAATCATGACCATTACAATTGAAAAAAGATAGAACCATAAAAACTGAACCATTTCTGAAATCGAAACCCCATGACAAAGAAGCTACTGTACGTTCAAAACCCCATTTCAAAAGAATCCAAAACATTATCCAACCATTGAGAATTCCTCTACAAGAAAGAAACAAGTGGGTGATTTACCTTTTTAAATGGATTAATAATAAAATATGGTATGGAAGTACAGGGCTCTTTAAATCGAAGAAGAAAACCCCATTATTCTTCATTCACTGTACGAACAAGCATTTTCATCGAAGGTAGGAAGCAGATGAAGAAAACCCATTTCGAAGGTAGGAAGCAGATGAATATGAGGGTCGATGAAGATGACACCCGAAATCGCGATGGTTACGAAACAAGATCTGGACTCAACAGATCTGCGTTTTTGAAGTTCATGGCTGCTCGATGAAGATGATTACGAGATTTAGGGTTTTGAAGCTCATCTGGTACTGATCGATGAAGATGACGGTGGTGTTGAAACCCAGATCTGAAGGCGGCCGTTATTTGCAATCGAGCCCTAACGATGGTGGTGTTCCCCAGAATCCCGAGACCCGCCGCCGTTTTCCCCCAATCTTGATACCATTGCCGCCGCTGCTGCCACGGTGGTTGTGCCGGCCGGAGGTGAACCCAGATCTCAGTCGCCTTGATAAATTTCAATTCTCGATGGTGAAGATGGGATGGGATGAACGATGGTTTTCCCCCAATCTTGATACATTTCAATTCTCGATGGTGAAGATGGGATGAACGATGGACCTTCAATTTGTGCAGTCAAAGGGTTTATTTGTTTTATTTCTATAATAATAATAATAATAATAATTATTATTATTATTATTATTATTATTATTTAATGTTACACAAAAAAACCATGTCAGCTTCCATAACAGCCATGTCATCAATAATATTTATCACATCATCTTTAACCAACTATCAAAGGTAGCGATATGCTAAATGGTAATTTTTGAGACTTCGGTATACTAAATGAGAGTTTTTAAAAATGAATATACATAATAGCAAAAATTGACAACTTCGATATACTTTTAGGAACTAAACCCTATAAAATATGTAGACAGAAAACCAAAAAACCTAAAACTCACAAAACAAATACAAAGGAAATAAACGTTGTTGCAAAAAATTAATAATAATAATAATAGTAATAATTAATAATAATAATAAGAGTTAATTACAAAGATGGTCCATGTGGTTTGCGTTAAATTTCACATTTAGTCCTTTAAACTCGAAAATTACACTGGTAGTCCTTATGGTTGACATGTTTTTTCACTTTTAGTCCTTTAGCCTAACCACCGTTAAGTTCTACCGTTAAAAGCCCCCCATCACATGTGCCTTGCACATGAGGGTATTTTGGTCTTTTTGCTTTTTATCCACTTTACCAAACACTATTAACTCTATTTCATTATTTAAAGTATTTTTTTTATAATTAACTCTCTCTCCACCATAGACATTCAGCACACTTTCCCATCTTAATCCTCTCTCCATGTGAAGAACATCAACACCCCTATACCGCCGGCAACCACCGCCGCAAAACCACCACCGTGCAACCACCGCCGACAGCTACCACCGCCACACGACCTCGCTTGTCGTTCCAGTCATATTTGAACCACCACAGCCACGTCGCCTCTAGATCTGAACAACCGCCGTCTCCAGATCTGAACCGCTGCCTTAGCTCTCTGGATCTGAACCACCACCGGCGCTCTCCAGATCTACACACACACATCGAGAGCTTTGAGTTGCAGATGGAGATTCATTGAAGTTATTAAGGTTTGTGGTTTTGATGGGGAAATTCATTGAAGTTATTTTATCATCTATTAGAGTTTCTTACTTTACCTACTTGAAGCTAAAGATAAAAAACATCATAAAATTAAAAAGATGTGGCTGAAGCAAAAAAGGGCAGGAAATGGGATACGAGATTTTTTTTTGAACGGCGTGGAAATGGGATACGAGATAGCTAAGAGATTGGGTGTGCTGTGGAAAACCTTGCTAAACCAGAATTATGGATCGCTTAAACAGTCGATGACCACTTTGGCTGCTGTGCAAACTATTAGTTTGAATTTGTGGTTATTATCATGTTAAAAGTTAAACTTACTTCCTTGAGGTGTACTTTGATGTGTGCTGTAAAGTGTAAACTATGGGCATATGTAAAACTTTATGGTGTGAATTAATATAATATTGCAGTTAAATTTTTTTTTAAAGATAATCACTAATTAATATGTATGAAAATATTAATTAACTTTATTAATAACTAATTAGTTATTAGTTAATCTTAATTAAAAGTTAATTAATAATTTAATTGATAAAGAGAAAGAAAGAGGATAGAGGCTGTTTGGTTACATGGATAAATGGAAAATGACCAATATATCCTTTAACTAACGGTCAAAGATAACTGGAGTTAAGCTAAAGAACTAAAAGTGAAACAACATGTCAATCATAAGAACCACCAGTGTAATTTTCGAGTTTAAAGGACTAAATGTGAAATTTAACGCAAACCACATGGACCATCTTTGTAATTAACTCTAATAATAATAATAATAATAATAATAATAATATTAATAATAATATATTTTAAAAACGTCTCTTCACCTTCACACTCGTCCTCACCGTAACAGCGGCAAAATTTACATAAACTTGAACGTCAGAAACTATTATTTAATCAAGTAGCCAATTTTTATTTCTACAAGAACGACAAAGTCTTCCTTACCAATGCTTCATTGATCAATGTCAACACATTCCAAATTCCACCCTTCATTAATCGATCTCTTTTCCACATCCAACAACATCCACTTGATTTCAATCTGAAGGTACCCCTCTTTCGATCATCATCTTACTTACGTTTTTAACTGTGCGTTTTATGTTACTGATTTCATGATTTTAATTTGTTCTTGATCATTTGTGCTCCTGAACAATCTAGACTCTGTAATAAGTATTCCGATTAGTGAATTAGGTTTTGACTAGTCATAACTGTAGCCCCTTTTGTTACTCAGCAATTCCTTCTCTAAATTCTTGTTTGTTTTAACCTCTCACTTTTCCATTCTTCCCGTTTATGCCTTTTTATTTCATTCCGTGGATAGATGGAATGGTTGATGACCATTCTACCGTCTAATAAACCTTGAACTCGCCGTTCATTATCGGGCCTCGGATTAAGTAGTTAAACACAAAATTGATACATAAAACCATCCTAATTCCATTTAGTATATTGTTTTAAGAAAACATCGAGCCAAAAACAAGGTAAAAAGATGAAATAACAAAACGGGTCAAAAAATGGGTTTATGCTAAAAGTCGGGTAAAGAAGACGATATTAATCTAACTGGGTTGAAATATTTTCACTTTCATCCCTTGAAGTATTTGAAGTTGTTACAGTTACAACTTTAGTTTCACACTTATTGTTTCTTTAGTTTGAATACTATTTTTTTTAAAATTATTTAGGCTTTAGTATTTCGTAGTTTTGCGCTAGAGTATTTGCTTCCTTGACTTAGGATCCATATTAAGAACTTTAGCTTGGTTTTAATATTTTGATTATTTAAGAATTTTTGGACACTCGTAATTAAAGTAGATTTTTTTTATATGAAACTATAAAAAGTTAATTTATATCAATGTGTTATATTACATTCCGTTCTTATATCTATCTCTCTACTAACATGATATAATAGTGATTTGTTTTATTTTGGCATAGAAATCAAGCATGTCGATGGAATGGTAATAACTCGTTCCATTGCTTCGTCCAATCTGTCCAATCTATTCATTTGTCATACCTTTTCATTAATCCATATTTTATGAAGTTGTGCATGAACTTATTGTTTGTTTGAATGAGTTAGGTTTTGGCAGGGATCGTAAACTTGTGATTTTGTGTGAATTTAGAGATGAGTGTGATTGGGTTTGACATTGGGAACGAGAAATGTGTTATTGCTGTTGCAAAGAGAGGTGGGATTGATGTACTGTTGAATGATGAATCAAAGCGTGAGACGCCTGCTGTCGTGTCATTTGGTGAGAAGCAAAGGTTTCTGGGCACTGCAGGGGCTGCATTTGCTTCTGCGAATCCGAAATCAACTATTTCTCAAGTTAAGAGGCTGATTGGAAGGCTGTACAATGAACCGAGTGTGCAGGAAGATCTTAAGTTGCTACCTTTTGCTACAAGTGAAGGCCCTCATGGTGGTGTTTTGATCGAGTTACAGTACTTGAAAACAAAAATGATTTTCACACCCGTGGAGATTTTGGGGATGTTGTTTACACATTTGAAACATTTAACTGAGAAAAACCTTGAATGCTCTGTTGTAGACTGTGTGATTGGGATTCCATCATATTTTACAGACTTGCAAAGGCGTGAGTATCTTGATGCTGCATCTATTGCTGGCTTAAGACCTTTGATGTTGATGCATGATTGTACTGCGATTGCTTTGGGCTATGGTATGTATAAGAATGATCTGTCTAACTCAAGGCCAACTAATGTTATGTTTGTTGACATTGGGCAGTGTGACACTCAAGTGACAGTTGCAGCTTTTAAGCAAGGGCAAATGAAAATATTGGCCCATTCATTCGATCTGAACTTGGGAGGTAGAGATTTTGATGAAGTATTGTTTAAACATTTCGTGGCAAAGTTTCAAGAGCAATACAAAATTGATGTTTATTCCAATGCTCGTGCTTGTATAAGGCTTAGGGCATCATGTGAGAAGCTAAAGAAAGTACTGAGTGCCAATGCAGAAGCACCAATTAGTATTGAGTGTCTTGTTGGAGATACTGATGTGAAAGGATTCATTACAAGAGAAAAATTTGAGAATCTGTCAGCTGAGTTGTTAGAAAGAGTTACTGTTGTGTGCAACAAGGCAATAAAAGACTCGGAACTAAGTGTAGATAAGATATATACTATTGAGCTTGTCGGTTCTGGATCCCGCATACCAGCTATATCAAGAAGTTTAACTATGTATTTTAAGAAAGAACCAACGAGAACACTAAATGCTAGTGAATGTGTTGCAAGAGGATGTGCTCTTCGTTGTGCTATGCTTAGCCCAACACTTGCAGTTCGAGAATATCAGGTCTTCTTTATTACTCATATATTGTTTTGCAAATTCTACGTGTTTGTTCATCCTTGTTTCTATATTCATTTTGTGAGAACTGGTTTGCCTAATGGTTTGCGTGCATTTGTAAGCTTTTCTCAGAAAAGTACCCTTACAATGTTATTAAAACTTATTTAATGTTATCTTATTGTTTGCAGATTGAGGATTTATATCCTTACTCAGTAGTACCTTTATTACGCCCAGATATCATTCTTTTTCCAAAAGGAAGTCCATTTCCAAAAGATCACAGGATGACACATAGAGAAAATGCTACAATTGATTTTCCAGTCTCATACATCAATGATACGGATTTCCCTGTTGGAGTATCACCTATAGTTGGTCATTTCATGGTAAGAATCTCATGTCTGTGTGTTCATGCATGTTCTAATATTGCATGTTCTGTATGCATTTGTACTTACGCTTGCTATACTTACGACATTCATACTTTGAAATAATTGTTAACAATTCTTTTAGATCGGCCCTTCTGAACCCTCTGATGCAGAAAAAGTGAAGGTCGAATTCAAAGTGAAGCTTAATGACCATGGAATTTTTGAAGTAGATTCTGCTACAGTAAGTATGCTTTTTACCACAATGTAAACATGGATTCATTAAAAGCATTATGATTATTGTTCTTAATTATGTTTGTGGCTTCAGATGGAAGATATGAGTTTTTATTCTTACTTTGGGAGCATGATGACCAACAGTCATGTGTTGAATCTTCCATTCTCTGAGAATTTACATGTCTCGACAACAAAAGATGAGCTATGTAAAGCTATAGAGAGAGAAAAGATGTTGGCAAAGCAAGATATGAAGGTGGAGCAAAGTAAGGACCAACGAAACACCCTCGAGTCTTTTGTCTATGACACTCGTAGCAAGGTACTAGTTTTTGTTTTGGTTGCTTAAATTCCCTGTTTATGGCACTAAGTTTCTATCTGAAATAGAAGTTGATATCAATCTTTTGTTAGAAAAAAGTTTACCACAATAAGTTTCTATATGAGTATTTGGGTCGATATAAACTGACTGAATTTGTGTAATTTAGCTTTCAAGTGCCTACCGGAACATTGCAACAGATTCAGAGAAGGAGGGGCTTACTAAAAGTCTGCAAGAAACTGAAGACTGGCTATATGAAGATAGCGATGATGAATCAGAGCAAGACTATGCAGGAAAGTTCGAAGATCTCAAAAAGGTTTGTCTGGAAAAGGCTACTTTTAAGTTATTAATCTTCTTGTAAAATATCAACACATCTAATCACGTGTGTCCATCTAGCTATTAGAACCCATTGAAAATAGATACAAGGAGGAAATTGCTAGAGCAAAAGCGTTAAAAGCTCTTCAAAATTGTATTTCAAAGTATCGCTGTCTTGCAGATTCACTACCTGCTGGCCCGAAAGAGGAGGTATAATGAATCTAGTCCTTTTTTCATAACCAAGTTGAGTCTTTTCAGATTTTCTTGAAGTTTAAGTTTAAAATTGTAGTCATGTTTTTTTATCTCTTCTTCTTAAATTGCAACTAGTTGTGGAATTGTTGTTTTAAAAACATTTTACAATAATATATCAAAGGTATCTGTTTGAGTATTAATTATGATATTTGTCCCTCACTGTCAAGTAACTCTTTCTGGTAGGTTAAAGGTTTATGCAATAGAGCTGAGCGTAGGCTGAATGATATGTCTGAAGAGCATTCGTCAAGATACATTAATGAAGCCATAGAAGCTCTTGAGAGGTTAGTTTGTGAGTAGGTTATCTCGAATAATGTGAACTGAATCTCCTGTAGATGATTTGTTTTGACTTTTAATTGGAAGTCAACCTGATCTCAGTCAGGTTGACCAATAACTTGTTTCATTAGAAACTACGAATTACGTTGTCTTCTCACGTCACCTGCTATTTCTGCTGTTCTTTTCTTCAGCGGTTGCACACACATGATGAGACCCAAACCTTCACCACCAAGACATGAACTCGTAAAGAAAAGGGACCAAAGAAACACCCTAAAGTTGTTTATCAATGACACTCATAGAAAGGTACTTGTTTTGTTAGAATAACCTTATAAATAATCTTTGAATTTTTATCTTTTGTTTATGTTGCTAGTCATTAGAGAAGAACAAACTTCCAATCAGTAACCTTCACTTGATTTCTTGGATTGCATTTAAACTGATGGAATTCGTGTATTGTAGCTTTTGAGTACATACCAGAGCTTTGCCACAGATGCAGAGAAAGGAGTAATCACTAACCTTTTGGTAGAAACCGAAAATTGGCTAAATAAAGAATCTGAACAAGACTATACTGGAAAACTCGAATATCTCAAAAAGGTGTCTAGATTATGTCGTCTTTTTAACTGATAGCCTCTTTATGTAACAAGCATCTAATCATGTTTGTCTATGTAGTTTTTAGAACCATATGAAAATAAATACAAGAAGGAAAGTGCTAGAGCAAAAGCAGTCAAAGATCTTCACACTCGTATTACAAACTATCGTTCTCTTGCTGATTTGCTGCCCCCTCGCCAGAAAGAGGAGGTATAATGAATCTAGTTCTTTTTGTTCAAATGTTACTACTTACTACTATATGATTACTTCCCACTTCCCACATCCCATATAACCAAACTGTAAGTCTTTTCTTGAAGTTGAATTTAAATTGCGTTCACGTTTTCTTTTTTTTTGTTCATAGCAACTAGTTGATTATTGTTGATACAAAAACTTTCTATGAAAGGATGTAATGCAACACAATGAGAGAGGCTTGTTTTGAGTATTAAATATCATACCGGCCTCTCACAGTTAAGTAACTATCATTCTTTCTGGCAGGTTAAAAATGAATGCAACAAGGCTGAGACATGGCTGAATAATTTCCTTCAACAGCATTCATCTTTGAATAACTCGTCAAGTTACATTAATCAATTCATAATGCATTTTGAGAGGTTCGTTTCAGTCAATTTTTTTCTGATTTTAGAATTAAATGTATGAGATCTAGAATAATGAGAAGTGAATCAGCTAGAGCTAGAGTAATATCTCAGTCAAGCATGAGCATGATGATCTCAGTCAGGTTGAAGGAAACCCATGTTAGTTTCTGTTTTTCGTAGAATACATAACTTTGGTTGCTTTTTCATCCCATTTAACAAGAAGAATTGTGCAAAATTGCTTTTTGCTGATAACTTGTGTGAGTAGAAACTGAAATTTGTTAGCTTTTCCACTTACCTGCCACTTATGACGTCATCTTTTTTTTCCCAGCACTTGCGAATACAGGACAAAACCATTCTTAAAGTATGATGAACCTTTGGTTTCTAACCAAATGGACCAATCTGTGATCTCGGGCCAAATGGAAGATCTACCTGACGACTCAAACGAAAGTGACCAACTCGTGGACTCAAAAGAAATGGACCAACCTGCGGACTCGAAAAAGTTGGACGAACCTGTGGACTTGAACAAAAGGGACCAACCCGTGGACTTGAGAAAAAGGAACCAGCATGAGAAGTCAAACAAAAGGGACCAAAGCGTGGACTCGAACAAAAGGGACCCACATGAGAAGTCAAATAGAAGGGAACAACAGCTGATGTCAAACAGAAGGGAACAACCGATGAAGTCAAACAAAACGGACCAACCTATGAAGTCAAACAGAAGGGAACAACCCGTGGGCTCGAACAAAACGGATCAACCGGCAGACTTGAACAAAAGGGAACAACCCGTTGACATGAACAGAAAGGAACAACCTGTGGACTTGGACAAAAAGGATCATCGCGATGACATGCAAGTCGATTAGATTTGGTGGAATCAAACACATGATATTCAAGTTTTCTTTACTACGGTTCGTGACTTGGCTATTACCTTTCTGCTTTCATGATATTTAGTTTGTGTTTTAAAAACGTAATGGTGCATCCTTTAATTCTCTGCAACTGGCTTTGTTCGTTCATATATGTTGCTTAAGAATTTGAGTTATATGTGCTTTTTGGTGGAGATTTGAATAACTTCTTTCGTTATTTTCGCTAACTGATTTTTTTTTGAAAGGCAACAAACCAATACCATTACCAACAAAATAAACAAGCCAAACCCTCTGCTTTGCGAGAGGCAAAACAGATCAGGTCCCAATTTGATGAAATTATGATGGAATTGTAAGATAATACGACTCCTCAACTGATTACAATATTACATTACATGAAACCATATAAATAGAATACAAATGATGAAACCCTAATAGGCCTTGACCCTAATCTAATAGACTCAATCTATATACTCACTAATACTCCCCCGCAGTTTGAGCGGAGGTTTACAAAGACTCAAACTGAAACTAAAATTAAAACTATTAACTGAATAACATAGTGAAACTTAGAAAATATTGCAGATAAAATAAATAAATAAATAAAGATTTGCAGAAGAGCAACGGAGATGGCCCATTTTCCAAGCCTTTCTTTTGCATTTGTTTTCTCGGGAATGAGCAGACTGGGTGTAACTTTTCTCTTTTTTTATTTTTATTTTTTTGTTTTTACCATTTTATGAAGAGGTAAGGAAGAAGGAAGTAGCAAAGAAGAAAGAAGGCATGCTTGAGAAGCAAAAATAAAGGCCGACAGCTGTGGTCGGCGGCGGCAGGAGAGGCAGCCTATGCAGCGGAGGTCCGCGGCGGCGGTGGCCGGTGATGTACGGCGGCAGCAGCGGTGCTGCGGCAACAAAGGGAACCGGTGGGTGCAGAAATATGCAACTGACGATGAAGGCTAAGACGTAGCCAAACGGAGCGGATCTGAAGAGATCGGCAGAGATGTTTTGCGGCAAGGGCAGCGGCGGCGGAACAGATTTCTTTTTCTTTTTTTTTTTTTTTTTTTTTGATAATATATCAACAAGGATCGGCGGCGGCGGGCCGGCGAATATATATATATATATATATATATTTTTTTTGGCCTCTAAATCTGATCTTCGCAGTTCAAAATCTTCCCTCAAGTGTCAGGAAGCTTCTGTCCAAATTTGGTGACGATCCGACATTGCAAACCCTGGAAAACTGCAAAAGAGTGCAGTTGTGCTGGATGAACAGTAACCTCTGAAAAACTTCTTCCTTTTCTCTTTTTTCTTCTACTCCTCACTCTCTTTTGTGTCTCTCAAACGGACTAAAATTCCCCTTTTAGGGTACTTAAAAAGTGGATAAATATAAAAGGCCAAACAGACCTTTATTTGTTTGGCTCCTTATATGCTATTGAAAAATAAACCCTACAGTTATGTGATTATGGAGTTAATTATGGTAATGCTTTCTAACCTGAGTTTGTATATATAATTGATATTGGACTAGTCTTTTTTTTGGAAAAATATTGTTATTTGGCTGTGGTTGTTTTAACCGATAGTTTTTAGAAGCTTGCCTGCAACTTTAGTCACGTGTTTAAAATGGGGTTATTTTTGTGATTATTGTAACACCAAAGCTGCATTTGAACTTCCTATGATTAATAATATTGCTTCTCAAATAAAATTTTCCTATATTTAAACGTAATTTAGCACATGCACTTTGACATAATCGATCTAATCCCTTACACTTTTTATCCATTAATTCCACCTTATACCATATAAATGACTAAGATTAGTTCTCGCGGTACTTATAATAAAAGTATGATTTAACAAAGACTTCTCTATATGTATGTATGCATATATGTATGTGTGTGATATATATATATATATATATATATATATATATATATATATATATATATATATATATATATATATATAGGGGAAAGGGAATATGTGGCTGTGTTGCACCTAAGCTTAGGTGTAGAACCAAACATACGATGTCGTTTTGTTTTGAGCAGCAGTTGCAGTCACTCCAAAGATCGATCCCTCACAAGTTGAATCCCTAACCTTATCTACTTCTTCGATTTTAATCTCTTAAACACGATTTGTCTCAGTCATGAATCCTATTATTGAAATACTTCCCTCTTGGCTGTGGAAGAAACCCTTTTGCTCATATCATGATTGCCATATAGTAGCTTCCAAGACCGACTTTTAATTGCGCTGTTAATCACTTTATATCGGTTTGGCCACACCTTGAATCATCAAAATAGTCATCCAGATTCACTGTCTCCCTACCGTTCTTTAAGACCTCTCTATATTCGTTAATTCGATCATGTAAGTTTATCATTTTTCCTAATATTTGGGAGTACAAAAACCGGAAGGGTTTTTTTCATAAAGTTTTGATTATTCATTTATAAGCTTTTTTTTTCCAGGTAATTTCATTCATGCTTGAACTTGCTATCCACCATTTATATCATTTTGGTTTCTTTAATTTAAAGAATTGATTTCCTTATTCATGTTGAGTATTGACTTGTATGAAATGCACACCAAGTATTCGATTAAATGCTCGAATGAGTTGTTTTATATGGACGATAAACTATATACCAGGTTTAATATCGTATTATTTGAATCTGCAACCGTTGAATGATTTTAATATGTTTTGGAATTGGTTGTCGATTTCTATTAAACATTTTCTTTTTCCTGTTTCAAATAACATTTTAGATTATCGGATCAAGAAAAGTTGAGATGTGCTACTCTTGTTAATGTAATTTACTGGTACTTGCAACAACAAGTTCCATATTGATGAGAAGGTTCTCAAACTTGCACCAAGAAATGTAGAGACAAGAGTAGAAAAGTTGATGCCACACAAGGGATTCAAGCATGCAAAATATGGAGTGAATCATGATAGGCCTATGCAACTTGCTTATAGAAAAGGAAGTCAAGCACACTAGACAAACTTTTCATTTTTCAGAAAAACAAAGCTTGAAATATTTTGAGCTTAAGTTTGTGATATGATTAGGCTAAAAGATTGTCCAGTTTTGATTTATAGTCCACTGTGTCCATATTGCTCGAGTTTGTTATTTTGGTTAAGTTGTTTGTAGTTTTCATCCTGAAAATCGATTCTTACGATTCATGTACTTAACATAATTCCTTAATAAAATTTGGATAATTACTGATCCATTTCATTTATGTTGCTGTGAATATTTTAATATATGTGAATTTCATTTGGTTGGCATATGGATTTATAAAAGAAATATGTAAATGATACAAGAGTAAATTTACAACTTTATACAGAGAAATCAAAATAAAGATAAATTCTTGAACATTCTTCTGCGTTGATCTTGCATTTGCACTTCTTCATGCTAGCATAAATCTTTTTCAATCCCTTCTAATTACCAAGGTGCTCTGGCAATCTTTCAACACTTGAGAAACCCTCAAGGTAGATAATATCAACTGATTTTAGATTGCATATACTACATGGAAGATTCTTTAGCTTTGTAGATCCATTTAAAGTCAAAGACAATGGCAGCAATGCAAGGCAAACCAATTATACACGTCTTCGGTATCAAAGAAGCACCTATCCCTTTGATTGCCTACCAACTTCCAACCCATTTCACTTGTTACAGAACCAACCACCATCAATAAAACCTGAAAAATAAATATGAAATATTACCACAATATCATGATGCAGCTTCTAGCTTCACGTCATCCCTTAAAATTCATAAAGAAATGATCTTATGTAGAGACAATATTATCCAAGTACACCAATTTTGTTTATGTAGAGAACATACACCACATCCACCTATCACAATCCAAAGCTCCTTAATTGTTTACAGCTAGCACTTACTTGAAGTAAAAGTGAATCAGATCTATTTACTGATTGTAACTATACAAAAATCTAGTACATGGATAGTAAAATACTAACTTGAGGATACAACTATTAGGATTTTTAGGCAAACATTGGATCATTAGACTTGTCACCTACGTGTTGTTTCATATACTCCTCTAAGCAAAAATTGAAAATCTTCCGGCATCTATAATCTAAACAATAGCCACTTAACACCAACTGAGAAATCCCACCTTTCTGCTACTAAAAGCCGATCAGATATCAACACCATTTGATCAAAACTGATTGTTGCTGTTCATATATATAACTCTTTTACTATCCCACTTCACCTCAATTTTATCCTTTGTTCATAAAACAATAGATTTTCCAAAGACAATTGAAATTCAAGTAAGAAGAAAGACTTGTTTTTCATTATCGAGATTTTCCCAAAACAATATATCTGATTCAGGTTTATCAAATCAACAATCATTCTATATTCAACCCTAAATTAACAGAGTGACCTATAAATAACAAATCATCGACTTCAATAACATCTAGACAAAGGAATAACAGGTCTTCATCACTCATAACAGCAAAACTAAAAATATAACCCCTTGATTTGGGTACATATTTCAGAATGAAGCAGAAAATCACATAAATATTAGAAACGATCCTCAAAATCACAAATATACCTAAAAAGATAACCCTTAATTTGGGAATGCACAAGCAGCACAACCTAGATTAGGGAATCGAAATCAAAGAAGCAGATGAGGTTAGGCATTCAACCATAACTTGATTAAGGAATCCATTTGAGGAGAGACCCTATCTTTGTTGGTCGATTTGAGGAATGAAGAAGGTACGACGTCAAATCCATTTGAGGAATGAAATAAAAAACGTTGTATGACTGATTCGACTCATTGATCAAGTTACGAGATCGAAATCGAAGAAGCAGATAAGATTAGGGATTCAGCTTGAGAGGGATCTCTTTGGAGCGACTGCAACGACTGCTCGATCCGACAAGGCAGAACATTTGAATATAAAACCAAACGACATCGTATGTTCGGTTCTACACCTAAGCTTAGGTGCCATACAGCTACATATTCCCTTTCCTCATATATATATATATATATATATATATATATATGTGTGTGTGTGTGCATGTGAGTAGTTGATAATTATAATGACAAAGTCTTCCGACGACTATTCCATGAACTTGAATGTCAGGAAGCTATTATTGAATCATGTACCTAGAAAATTTAAATATCTACAAGAATGTCAAAAGTCTTCCGACGACTATTCGATTTCAATGGTTTATTAATATCAACACATTCGAGTCCACCCTTCCTTCACTCATTGATCTCTCTCTTTTCCACATGAAGGAAGACACTTGATTTTAATATGCAGGTATCCCTCTTTCGATCATCTTACTTACGTTTTTAATTGTGCGTTTTATGTTACTGAATCAATGACTTTAGTTTTTTTTTTTTTTTTTTTTTTGAAACGGCAAGGCTATGAGAGGAAGTGCTTCGGCTTGGCCATCACACAACCAAACATAACAGAAAATTTATTAAAAAACACACTAGCAAGGTGCTAGCCCCCAACGTACAAACATGACAAACAAGAAAAGCACGAACACAGATACAACCTACACCCAACTCAACAGATACAACAACTAAAAACATGAACTGGGAGATAACAGCCATTCGCCCCATTTCGCTGCTGGGATATCACGACCAGCTCTATGCTTAATCCAAAAAAAAGAAAAGGCTTGAATCGAGCTAAAAATGTTACTTTCTCCAATCTCTTTCCTTGCAAAAACTCGACCATTTCTAAGCTTCCATATCATCCATATAAAAGAGTAGATGACACCAACAAAACAAGACAGAGAAGAACCTTTAAAACCCAAAGAAACTCCCCAGTTTAGCAAGCTCGGAATGTCCACCGGAGATACGCAATCTAAGCACCACCATCTGCAAATTTCCAAAATAATCTTCTTCGAGATTGAACAATCCAAGAAGATGTGTTGTTCCGATTCGTCAGCCATACCGCACAATGGACAATCTGTTGAGAGAAGAACGATTCCTCTCTTCTGTAAATTGTTTTTAGTTGGGATCCGACTTAGAGCCACACGCCAAGCATGAATATTGACCTTTAATGGAACCAAACTACACCACATAAACTTGAAATCATCAATCTGTGGTAAAGTCTGATTGTCATAAACAGACCTGATAGAAGAAACCGAAAAAACTCCACTGGGCTCCAAAGCCCAACGCAAACTGTTATGCTGTTGATCCATTTGACCCGGAGCTTGAATCCAATCACTGATGGGAAGATTAACCTTGGCAAAATATTTGAGAACTTTTAAAATATTACGCCACACGCTAGGAACCGACCCACGTGAATTCACGCCGTTAATTCCACCATAATTTCCGTGGATGGACTTTATTACCTCACGCCAAAGCCCATCTTGCTGCCTTTGAAATTTCCATATCCATTTGAATAGTAAAGCAAGGTTTTGGGCTTGTAGACTACCCAACCCAAGACCCCCTTTATCCTTCATATTAAGAATAAGGTTCCATTGAACCCACGATATTTTTTTACTATTATCAGAGCTATTCCAGAAGAAATTCAGCCTGATACTCTCTAGCTTCTTGATTACTTTTACTGGAGCACGAAAAATGGAGAAGAAGTACGAACCTAAACTTCCCAAAACCGACTTTAAAAGAGTCAATTTACCACCCATAGATAAGGTTTTAGCTTTCCATTTGGAGAGTTTAGCCTGAAACTTATCAATCAACGGTGCCCAAGATTCAAATTTGTTAATAGATGCACCAATGGGAAAGCCAAGATAAACAAAAGGAAAGGCCCCAATTTTGCAATTAAAACTAACAGCTAGCCCATTAATAACTTCCGAAGGAACACCCAGCCCAAACAAGTTGCTTTTGCTAGAATTAATTCTTAATCCAGATGATAAAAAGAAACAACGCAGGATACGAAATAGATTAGCAAGATTTTTACCTGACCACTCTCCAATGACAAGAGTGTCATCTGCGAACTGCAGGTGAGAAATCACAGGACCGTTATTGGGTAACCTCAATCCATCAAAGACTCCTTTTGAGCATGCATTCTTCATGGCCACATTGAAAACCTCCGCTGCAATAAGAAATAGAAAGGGGGCCAAGGGGTCACCTTGTCTGATACCCTTTCCCATAACAAATTCAGAGGTTGGTGAACCATTGATCAGAACGGACACCTTTGCCGAAGATAAACATCCCAACATCCATTTTCTCCATCATAGAGCAAAACCCATATGATGCATGGCTTCATCTAGAAAGTCCCAACGGACCGAGTCAAAAGCTTTATCGAAATCAATCTTGAATAGCATTGCCTCCATTTTCCTCTTTTTGACCCACTCCATTATTTCACTAACGATTAATGGCCCATCAAGTATACTCCTATTATGAATGAAGGCTGTTTGCTCAAACCCAATGATAGAGTCCATGACCCTCCTAAGCCTATTAGCAAGAGTTTTGGCAAGAATTTTATATAAGCTATTGAGAAGACTAATAGGCCTATAGTCGTTGAAACTAGAAGGCGAGTCCACCTTAGGAATCAATGCAAGAAAAAGACGAGTTACAGCCCAAATCAATGACACCAGTTTCCTCAAAATGTTTAATTGCAGCGAATAAATCAGAAGAGATAATATCCCAAAACTTCCGAAAAAACTCAATTGTAAATCCGTCCGGGCCGGGGGCCTTTTCTGCCCCAAGCTCCCACACAGCCCCTTTGACCTCCTCAAAAGAAAAATTCGCTTCCAGATGTTGCACCTGATCATAAGTGAGTATTTTGAAATTTTCATTACGGAAGGAAGGTCTGTACAAGCCAGGAACAGAGTATTTTTTATGAAAAAACTCTAGAGCTGAAAGTTTAATTATCCCCGGATCACATGCCCATGCACCATTGACTGATACTCCATGAATAAAATTTGATCGGATATTTTTATTAATGTAAGCATGAAAAAACTTCGAGTTCTCATCCCCTTCAATAGCCCATTTAATTCTAGATTTTTGTTTCAAGTCCAGCTTGAGTTTTCTCTCTGTTTCCTTAAGATCAACCAGAATGTTTTGCCTTTTTCGAGACTCCTCAACAGATAGAACCGAGGCCTCAGCTTTTAAATCCAAATTTTCCAATTCCAATTTGAGCCGTTGAATACTAGACTGCAGTTTAGGAAAAGAATCTTTCTTCCACTCCAGTAATTTGTTTTTCACAAAACGTAACTTGAACATGAAATTCCAAACCGGGGATCTGTTACTGTGAATCTGACAGAGAGACCAAGAACGGGAAACCACCTCTATGACAGATGGATCCACCAACCAAGAGTTGAAGAACTTGAAATAAGAAGGCCCAAAATCCATAGCCGCCGCTTTAAAAATGAGAGGAGAATGATCCGAATATAATCTAGGCAAAATCACCACACACGGGTTTGGCCAAATCAAGAAAAAGTTAGAAGAAACGAGGAAACGATCCAGCTTGCTTAACTTCGAGCCATCTGCACTAGCTCTAGAATATTTGAAACCCCCACTCTTGACTTCCACAAGGCCTGCAGTGTGGATAAAATCGTTGAAGACTTTGTCACCCGAATAGGAAAAATTCGTGCCCTTTCTTTCTTCACGGGATCTAACCTCATTAAAATCACCAAAAATAGCCCAGTGAACTTCATCCAAGGTAGAAATCAGATTATGAATTGTCCTCCATAATAATTTTTTCTTCGATAACTCCTGCTGTGCATAAACGTTAATAAACCCAAGTTTATAATTAGCTCCTACACAAGAGCCCCAGACCGCCAGAAAGTCCCTGCCTTTAAAACAATCTGTTCTAACAAAAAAGGAGGTATTCCATATTGAAACCAAGCCCCCGGACTTTCCTCTTACATCCACAAATTCGAAATCGAACATAGAGTGCCCCCATAGTTTATTGATAAACAACGAATCCGGATTAAACAAGAAAGACTCTTGTAACCCCAGAAAATGAACCTTGTTTAGACGACACAAATCCCTAACCCAATCCTGCTTCGATTCCGAAGCAACCCCCCTCGAGTTTAAAGATAGAATATTCATTGATTAGGAACGGGAGCACCTGAATTGTCGAGAGTATGTCTGATTGCATCGCTGCTGCCAGCCATACAAAACCCAACGAGTTCGCCCACCTCAATCGTACGCCTAATTTCTTCTTCCTTGTCATCGTTATAAGCAGACTTACTAAGCCCAGGGCTGTGAATTGAGCGAGACTTCGAATTCTGGGAAGCAGACCTGTTTAGGTCAAGAGAATGCTCCGAGACCGAAACATTATGTTGAGAGCCAACCTGCTTTCGCTTCAGGCCAATTCCCCTATTTTGCCCCATGATTGACCTTGATTTTAATGGAAAGGGGAGCTTATGATTGCCAGGTCTTCGATTAGAACGAGGAGGAAGGGGATCAATTCTGCGACTGGAAGAGCTGAGAGGGGAAGAAATTGACTTATTAGCCGGGCCTGAAGTGTATTTCTCTTGGGCCTCCCTAATGCTTGGGCCATCTGAGATGATGTTTATGGAGCCCAAATTGGTATCCAAATTTTCTGCCACAACAACCTGAGGCCCACTATGTTGGATAGGCTCACCGCCATTTGTTGGCTCCTGAATCCCATCGCCAATCTGAGAATCACCCATGCCTGACAATTGTAGGCTGGAATTAAATGCATTAATAATTAAGTTTGGGTTCTCAAAATTCTTATTACCCATGCACCCGATGTCCGAGGTCGACTTTTCCACTTCCTTTTCCAGTGTCGCTTCCACTCCTGCATCGTCCTCCGATTCATCCTCGTCGGAAAAAAATCCAGTTTTTCATTACTTTTGCTGAGTTTATTTCCGGCGAGGACCCACCATCACCGAAACAAGCTGCTTGCATGTCTTCGTCATCGTCCAGTCCGTTACCCATCACTGATCCTTCCTTTCCATCGGAGAAATCGTCCGAAAAAGACGGAACCATACTAAGCGATTCAGCTTGATCTTCTTTTACAAAAATGGTATATGGGACACCGTCAATTAAAACTTCGCATGAATCTTGAATCCAGAGATGAGATCTAGTTAGGATGGTTACTCGACCACAGGACCAGTTTACGTTTGTCCCGTCACAAGGATCTGGTTCTAAGATGGTACCCCATTTCTTGGCAATCTCCAAAAAAGCATCGGATGTCCACGCGACCAATGGTAACCCCGTGATTAGTATTGATGCTAACCTCTCGTTGGGGATCCAACCTTTCTTCCATGTATCCAATGACTCAAACCAGTTAGACCAGGTCTTCTTCATGTTATCACGAAAGCGATCCATCTTATCCTTAGTTTCAAATTCCAAAAGTAAGTGAAGCCCCCCAAGGTACCGGAGTGTAAAGCCATCACAGCCTTCTTCCTTCAGCATATCATAGATATTAAAAAGTTTGTCTAAAGACTGAACTCTCCCAATAAGATTCGAAAGCACCCATTCCTGCATGATCGGATGCGATTCGAAGGAGATCTTTACCGTTGGCTTAGAACTAGGTTTGTTCATAACTGCTTCCGCGTACGTCTTGTGAGCAGAGCCCGACTCCTTATGTGTCCACTTATAAACCTGGGTAGGGTGATTGGATGGAGGGTTTCTGGGAAGTTTGTCTCTTTTGTATCTCGCAATGTTAATCGCCAGCACATTATTACCTAAACTGATCATCCTTAGACTCCTGAGCAACAGAGGTAAATTTTGCACATCAAGGAACCTTATGAACCCGAAATTCTTCTTCAATCTATTCTTTTTCTTAGCAACATACGCATCCACCAGTTTACCGGTTCCTTTCATGGTTTTCCATAAGTCTGCTGCAGTGATACCATCTGGCAGGTTAGACACATAAAATGTCGTAGTACGGTCTCCGAGTACGTTATTATCCATTCAGAAGATCTGCTTCCCACCTGCGCCTCCACTCATCAATGACTTTAGTTTGTTTTCTTTTTCATTTTTATATATTTTATCATGGGCTGACGCACTAGTACGACTCATTTATTGTTAAAAAAGGTAAGATTATTTCTTTAATTTAATAGCTTAATTGTTGATTTGTGACTTAATTATCTATACTACTATATAAACCATTTAACACTCTTTCTCATCTTTAATTTTAAGAGTTCTTAAAATTCAATCAATACAAAATATTGACATTTTATTCTATCTAAATTAATCTCATCCACTCAATCTTTTATCATTTAACTCTCTCTCCTAATTTACTTTAATTTTTTATTTACTTAAAACATACTCTTTCACACTAAAACACTCTCACACACAAATACAATTATTTACCTACATCAACATAATTCCAAAATCTTATTAATTTCTCTCTTTTTATTTCATAAATATAAATCTCTTTTCTTATTTTATTGTTGTTTAGAATCTATACTACTATATAAACCATTTAAACTCTCTCTCCTCTTTAATTTTAAGAGTTCTTAAAATTCAATCAATACAAAATCATAACCTTTAATTCTATCTAAATTAATCTTATCCACTCAATCTTTTATCATTTAACTCTATCTCCTAATTTACTTTAATTTTTATTTACTTAAAATATATTCTTTCACACTAAAACACTCTCTCACACAAATACAATTATTTACGTACATCAACATAATTTCAAAATCTTATTAACTTCTCTCTTTTTATTTCATAAATATAAATCTTTTTTCTTATTTTTAATGTCGTTTAAAATTTATTTTTAGAATTAATAAAAAAGTTTATGCAAATAAAAGAAAAAGAAAAACTGAAAAAAACGGAAATGTTGTTGTTCTGTTTGTTGTAGAAAACTTTTTTCGTAATACTGAATCGCGTGAATAACATATCATTACATATTTAGATTCTTTAAGCGACATGTTGTAAAACAGAAACTATTTGTCATCGCAACATTGCGCGGGTACTCTGCTAGTTGTTAATTAATCAGTTGTGTAGTTGTTGTGTAACACCCGGTTTTCACGCGCTTAAATTTAGAGAAAATTTAAGCTTTTTAAATTTTACGCAAAGCGGAAGTAAACGCCATTAACAAAATATTAAGTGTTACCTGACTCGGCAGTTATAATACAACAAAAAATTACGCCAAGTTCAACATTCAGGTGTTACCAACTAACCGACAAACTACCGACCATCGGATCACATATATATACAACGAGCAGTGTTCCGCAAAAGATATTTACAACCGCTACCAATAAGTCCCGCCTCACATAGGCCAACTACCTCGCATCTGGAAAAAGGGAAATCAGGCACCGTTAGCTACAACTAGCTAGTGAGTACAGATTTACACATAAGCATCAATAAGCAGGTTATCCTAACTACGGGACATCACATAAGGCTATCCTAATACATAGCGTCGCGCCAACGAGTCAGTAAGAATCATATCTCGCAGGGTGGGAAGCCCCGCTCAACGACTCAAACTGGGGACCATCAACAACAACTATCCGCAATGGTGGGGGAACGAAGAGCAGTCCACCAAACGCGTTATAAAGCTCGAAGCTTATCAACTCGGATCTCAACGGAAGCTAAGATCCCAACTCACGTTAAGGAGCGGTGGTTTGCAAGACCACCCCAGTGTGCTGCACACTGAGTACCGTTGATCCCCGTTATTCCATCAAAGGGATCCAGCCTTTGGGAAGAAAGTTGACCTTAACCATGCCATCAACAAGTCCGGACCAAACAATAAGCATCAACGACCCGTAGCGGGTCCAACGATACGCATGAGATTCATAACCAACGTGTAAAACAACTTAGCATGGCAACAATATATAACAACATGGCATAACATACCTCATATACGCACGTGTGCGACATCGACAACATATTTCAACAAACAACAGACAACGCTACTTACCGAGACTCATGGGAAAACCGGTACTCACCTCGAGATTATAGGAGGCATATATGAATTCGGGAATCCCAGGAGCACACAAAATCGTCTTAATCACCTAACACATCATGTATAGGTTCAGTCAACGTCTAAAAGTACTATCAATGCTTCTACGTAAACGTACAACGAACAACAAGCAACAAGCAATCTGGAACAGCTCCTACGGCCGCAGTAGATGTGTCTTACGGCCGCAGGACACCTTCCAAACACCTCCTACGTGTTGGGTTTTATAGCACCTCCTATGTGTCATGCTGATTCAAACTCAAACTGGTTTAAACCGACTCAAGGATGAAAAACTGATTAATCTTTCATAAAGCGGAACTTGAAAGATCAACCACCCAAAAACCTCAAAGGGTTAGAATCTTTGTTTATCACAAAGTTTATATATATATATATATATATATATATATATATATATATATATATATATATATATATATATTCGATATTATGTATGTAACAAATAACATCATAAAAATAAGAACATTCATATTAATATATAAGAACATATGATGTACAGAACCAATATACAAAACTTGTATATTTATATATCATAGATCATAACTAGTATGTATATACACATATACATACTCGATCAACAAGCCAGAACAAGATGAAGAATATGGATATCATACCTTTTCTTACCTTAGGGTTGCTCAAGTAATAATCCACCCGTGATGAAGAAAAACGAGATCCCGCTAGAAAGGTGAGCAAACCACGAACCACGATCACCATAGCTTGTGATCGAACCAAAAACCGAAACTCGGTTTCTTCTTGGTGTTCTTCGGCCGAAGGCCATGAGAGAGAGAGGAGAGAATTTTTCCTTTACTAATTCTATTAGAATGGTTCACCCAAAATTCAAATACTAATCCTCTATTTATAAGAATAGATTCTAGGATTAGATTAGGAAACCATTTGAATATTTCTTTAATTTGAATTAGGATAACTTAATCACCAAGATATGTAATTATTAATAATTAATAATAAACTAAATATATTATATATATATATATATATATTATTATAATTATTCTTTAATTATTAAAATAAACCTTAATAATTTAAACTTAAATTATTAATCTTAATTAATTAACAATATATATTTATTTAACTATAAATATATATTTTCTTGTCAATTAATTATCTTGGTAATTAATCCTCTCCGTAAGTTAAAACCATAACTTACTTTTACTGGTTTATAACTAACTAGTTACAAAACCGTTCTCCCACTTGTGGTTGCATTACTTCTCGGATTACATGCCCTCACGGGTGTGACCCTTGAGTGCCTTATGGCATTGGACGTGACATCAGGGTTCGATTGTGAGTGTGAGCATGGTGTGAGTATGGTGTGAGTCAACTCTTAACACTCAGAAACTTTTCTCGACTATCCGATTTCGACTGATGTGATAAATGACAAAGAACAAATCAGTTCGTTTGGGCATGACCATGCACTTCTACAGTCTAGATCAGTCAAGGGGCCCATAAACATCTCTCCTAAAAAGGAGGTGCAAAATGCCTCTCGCATACTTGCATTTGACAACACGCTTTCCGCTGACACCAGATACGCCCGTTATTACTACCCAGTTACGGCGTAGTGTTAGGTGCGATCCAAATGCCAGAAGTCCACGCATCCCAAACCAAATATCTTAGGCTTGAGGAAAACCTATGTGATGAATACCTTTGACTCGTTGACCACGCGGTATTCTTCACGATGTCACTATCCAGTATTCACACCCCTTGTGAATACATGTACATCCTTGGCCTACACTCCTGGTAGCTATCTTCAATCACTATGAATCTCCACCAAGGATTACAATGACGTTATTACCTCCCTAATCGAGGTTCCCACCAAGATAGGTAGTCACGGACAAGATTTTGAATAAAAAACTTTTATTCACGGATATTACCAAAACATACAAAATTTGTGAAGAGTAATGAGATTAATAATGTACTCTCCATATTCACTCTCCTGAAATATAGTACAAAATTAATACTAGTCCATCGTCTCAATTCACCGCGTCTATTTGCGTTACTATGTTGGTTCAAGTGGACTTATCACGGATCACTTTTTGAAACCACAACATTACTATGAACTAGAACAAGTATGCACTAACTAGTGTTCTCACTCATTTTGCTAGATGATTTGTTTTCCGCAAACCTTGAAAACAAGTCTAGTCTTTTAATTTTATCATATTCCCTGAACTTGTAGAACTGGATTAACTCCTTGTTCCTGAATATATATAAAATTATCCCGTAACTATACCTAGTTACATTGTAGATGTATAAACCTTTTCTATTCCAAGAAATAGACTAAAATAATAAACCTTTTGTTTACACTAACCCGCAAACAAAATTAGATACTTAGTGTAGAAACACTTATCTAATATGTTGTTTTTTATTTTCAACACTTAATTCTTTTATATATTAATATTGGACATCAAATTTCAATATATAATTATGACATCCTGGGACTAGTCCTAACACCTGGACCACTTTGAATCCTCAAAAACCCGTCATTTAAATTATATACGTTCTTGAAATCCAACAAGCTAATAATCACTGTGTTTATCCAAAACACTTATTAGCTTCTACGCAAATATATATACATATATATTTCAATTTATCAAAACTTGATAAATACCTTTGCGTAGGTCAATTGCTCTGACTGACTATTATGAAAACATAGCATTACTTAAAATACCTTATTGACTTGGTCAAACTTGACACAAAAGTCAAAATACTGATTTTAAGTATAAATCTAAAACTTAGATTTTGAATAAGAATCTAAAAATCGACGAAACCTTAGACTTGAGTTTTCCACATACCCACTATTTCCTTTTATGAAAATTGATTTCTCGAAACTTTACATGACTACAAGTATAACACACTTGTACGGATTCTTATTTTAAACATGTGAGTACCCTTGATTATAATATCCATTATGATCATGCTCACCAATGTTTTATCCTTAAACACATTCCCAGAAATAATAACTATTATTTCAAGTGCTTAATACTAGTTCAAACCTTGAACTTGTTTTCATAAATACTTATAATTACTCGATTAGATAAACCTTCTAATCAACAACACCAACCGTGTTGATTCAAATAATTCTATAAGTTTAGTCGAGCAATTAATATTAATATATCTCAATGGCAATAATTAATACATAGGATCAACCACTAACAAGTCAAAAACTTTGACTTGTTAGTTAACCTCTAGTCAAACTTGACTAGATATAATCACAAACCACGTGCAAAGATATGTCACTAAATAATTCATTAATATTTTAAAAACAACTTTGAAAAAGAAAAAAATATTTTCAACTATGAATTATTAATATCCTTGTTTTCTTCACGTGGGATCCTTGCATTCTTGGCACTTTTCGCTTTCACTGACCTATTGCAATAAACGATTGCAAATGTCGAACACTACTTGAAAGCAAACACTGAAGTTAGTCACCAAAGCTACTTGTGGTGTTAGACTAAACACCACCTTCGTGACGCTTCGGGCAGTTGACCTTGTACTGGCCAATCTCACCATACTTAAAGCACCAATTCTCGGAATTTTGCTTTGTTCGGTTTAAATCTCTTGCCCTTGCCATTGCTATTTACCTTGGCCCTGGGTCCAGATGGTCCTGGCTTGGTTTTACCCTTGCCCCTGCCGCTGCACCCTTCCTCTTATTACTACTCCCCTTATCTACCATGAGAATATCTTTGGACTTAGTACCCATATTAGACTTAACTATCTTGAGCATCGAGTGAAGCTCAGCTATGGATTTCTCCATGTTGTTCATGTTGTAGTTGACTATGAAAGGCTTATAGTCATCAGACAACGAGTTAAGCATCATATCCGTTGCCAGCTGCAACGGTATTGGGTGTCCAAGCCTTTCTAGGTGGTCCATGTACCCTTTCATATTCAGGACATGGGTACTAACCGAAGTACCCTTAGCTATCTTATAAGTGTTAAGAGCTCTCGTGATATCGTACCATCCTGTACGAACCTGCTCCTAAAACATGTCCCCCAACTGGCGGATCATGTCATAAGCCGATGTTTCCATCATGCTGAAACACTATTGGCTGGGGCATTTCCCACCGGCTCCTCGAGGACATGCCACTTTCTCTCATTCCTGAGCACGATCCGAAGATTGCGCTCCTAGTAGAGAAAGTTAGGTCCGGCAAGCTTATCCTTCTCAAGGATAGAATGGAGTAAGAAGGTTATTAGTGTTGGATGTGTTTGCCATCTACAATCTCAATCATGTAGTTCAATTAGTAACACTCAATAGACTTTGCTAATACAAATCGATAAAAACCCTTAAATGATAAGTATTAGCCCTAGGATCCATATTTCACACACTTGACGCAAGGTTTGGGTACTTCCCGCCAAGTCATGCTATTTCTGGTAGGTAACACCCTGTACCAATCGTACCTATCTGATACGACTCCTAGAACCTCGTAGAGTACTTAGACAAAATCTAGTATGTTTAACTCTACTCTAGTGCATTTTGGGCTGGGACTCCCGATAATCCTAAAAATAGATCGCACCACCTAAGACAGTATGTATTCTGGCCGGGACTCCCGATTATCGCAGAATCTTTCATACCCTTTCCCGCAATGGTTTGAACCCGGATGCCCAAGGTTTTGGCACTTCCGACACCTGAGTATCGTTTAACAGCAAATGTGTACCATTAGGTGGGTAGCACACTGATCTAAGATTTTCTTGGGTTTTATCCAAGTTTGAAAAACTTGATTTCCAGTTTTGTAAAACCATTTCAAAACTATCTGTTTTAAAATCCGTATATCTTAGTATACCTTGAACTAGGTACACAATACGTCTTATGATAAAACCATCTTAAAAACCAACTGTTTTAAAATGCTAATACGACAATCATAAAATATTTAATTTTATAAAACTGTTGTCGTATTCCAATTTTATCATATACCGTGGTTTTACCTCTGATTAATAAAAACTATTATTAACCTCCTGCTTTAATTTTATAGTCGCATAAAAAAAACATAAAAGTAAAGCACAACCACGCAGATAATAAACTTGTTATAGTTTTGCCAACTATGTCCTAAGGGGTCAACTAAGGACAAACTACACAAAGCTTGATCCCGTGGCTTGATCTTGTGTTTAGACTCCTTGCTCCCACTGGCCTTGACACCTCCGGTCTTGACTCGAGCAATTTCATCTTGTTCCTCCATCTTTGAAAAAAAATTCCATCTTGATAGATCTTCGTGCTTGGTTTCGGTTACAATAAACTAAACTAGAATACATGAAATCCTATCTATTACTTTTACATTATAAAAGGGGTTGTAAGTGGCATGCATGCCTCCCCAAAACTAAAAAGAAATAGAGAAAGGAAAAACACAACCACAGGTCTAAGTTGGCAAAACCTATAACCTACATGTTCAACCACTGCAAAAATATACTGTTGACTTGTTTAAGTCAAGCATTTGTAGTTGACATGTAGAAACTACAAATGCGACTTAAGGATACTAATGCGACTTAGTATACAAGTCAAACCCATTCAACATTTATATATAAATAATATATAAATAATCAACCATGCATTACATATAAACAATAAATAATGCGAACAACATACATACATCCTTGATCTATTAACCTTTCTCGTTACCTCTCAATTAATTAAACTATTAATCGAGACGAGAAATATGATAAAAACTTTGTCATCCTTTTTAATCAATTAATTACTATTGGTATAAAGACTATTACACCAAATGTGTTTTAATCCAAAAACACTTAATTGATTAAAATTGTCCTTGTTTTACTTTGTTCAACAATAATACACTATTACGGTTAAATATTATATTTTTTTAATCCAAAAATATAATAGTTCTTTATTTTAACTCAACTAGTTAAAATAATCCTTTTAACCATAATTTATATATATATGTATATACTAATTTTAAGTCCGTAAAACTAATACATATATATATATACAATCTTGTATTATTTAATTATTCCGAAATATGCGTCCTAAAAATACAAACGGTATTTATAACGCATAGCCTTTAGTCCAAGAGCCCGTTCTCGATTTTAACCCTAACTGGGCCGAGAAGCCCACTATGTTCAAGAACAATTTCAAAAACCCAATTATATAAACAAAAGACATTTAAGTTCTAATAACTATAATTAAAAGGATTTAATTAAAGAACTAAATATAAATAATTTGGGCTTTAAAAGAATCGGATTAAAGAACTAACCGGGCCGACCCAAACTGGGCCGAACCCTCTTGGGCTGCCGGGCCGCCGCATAGGGGCCACGGATTGGGCCTTGTTTCTGGGCTGCCACAACTGGGCCACCACTGCCGATCCATCACCACCTGCTGGGCCACCGCTGCTGGGCCGCCGCCATGCTGGGGCTGCCGCCGGCGGTCCAGTGGTTTTTCTGGTGACTTTTCCGATTGAATAAAAAAACGGAATAATAAATATGAACAGTTATATATATCGAATTTAAAACCTAGTAATCCTTATCTATTTAAGGTTCAAACCTTTCCTTTTAAAACACAACTTGTTTTAAATAATTCAAACTTTAAACAACCTTATCAACATAGCTTGTTGATAAGGACTAGGATTTCAACAAAATTTAAAGTTTATCCTTTAATCAAAACTTAAACTAGTTTCGATTAAAAACTTTAAAACAATATTAACCAAACTGATTTATACATATACAAACACATATACATATACAAACACATATACAAACACATATACATGAACGGAAATATACCTTTATAGTTTTAATTGTTTAACCGGTTAAGCCTAACTGATTTAACCTTTCTGATTAAAAATTAAAAACTATAAAATCTTTCAATATTCAAATCTAACTGTTCGAATATCAAAAACTTATAAACTGAGATTAACAAAACTTGTTAATCCCTACTTTTTTGATTTTATATATAAGAACAAGAACAAACAAAAGATCAAACAATATATAATACAATGTGATAAACTGAGCCGTGGCTCTGATACCACTGTTGGGTTTTATAGCACCTCCTATTTGTCATGCTGATTCAAACTCAAACTGATTTAAACCGACTCAAGGATGAAAAACTGATTAATCTTTAATAAAGCGGAACTTGAAAGATCAACCACCCAAAAACCTCAAAGGGTTAGAATCTTTGTTTATCACAAAGTATATATATATATATATATATATATATATATATATATATATATATATATATATATATATATATATATATATATATATATATATATATATATATATATTCGATATTATGTATGTAACAAATAACATCATAAAAATAAGAACATTTATATTAATATATAATAACATATGATGTACAGAACCAATATACAAAACTTGTATATTTATATATCATGGATCGTAACTAGTATGTATATACACATATACATACTCGATCAACAAGCCAGAACAAGATGAAGAATATGGATATCATACCTTTTCTTACCTTAGGGTTGCTCAAGTAATAATCTACCCGTGATGAAGAAAAACGAGATCCCGCTAGAAAGGTGAGCAAACCACGAACCACGATCACCATAGCTTGTGATCGAACCAAAAACCAAAACTCGGTTTCTTCTTGGTGTTCTTCGGCCGAAGGCCATGAGAGAGAGAGGAGAGAATTTTTCCTTTACTAATTCTATTAGAATGGTTCACCAAAAATTCAAATACTAATCCTCTATTTATAAGAATAGATTCTAGGATTAGATTAGGAAACCATTTGAATATTTCTTTAATTTGAATTAGGATAACTTAATCACCAAGATATGTAATTATTAATAATTAATAATAAACTAAATATATTATATATATATATATATATATATATATATTATATTATAATTATTCTTTAATTATTAAAATAAACCTTAATAATTTAAACTTAAATTATTAATCTTAATTAATTAACAATATATATTTATTTAACTATAAATATATATTTTCTTGTCAATTAATTATCTTGGTAATTAATCCTCTCCGTAAGTTAAAACCATAACTTACTTTTACTGGTTTATAACTAACTAGTTACAAAACCGTTCTCCCACTTGTGGTTGCATTACTTCTCGGATTACATGCCCTCACAGGTGTGACCCTTGAGTGCCTTATGGCATTGAACGTGGCATCAGGGTTCGACGGTTATGCACACAAATCCTAACACTACGGCCGTAGGAATACATCCTATGCCTGCAAGAGTTCCTTTCTAAGAAACCATACCCTACGGCCGTAAGGACCATACCCTACGCCCGTAGGAGTGACTCATTGGGTACCAACGGTCGTAGGTTATGTACCCACGCCCGTAGGCTTCTTTCCTTCACCCGTAGGTGGTAAACCACACAAAATGCATTACTACGGCCGCAGAGAACCCTGCCTACGGCCGCAGAGACTATGACAACCCCCTACGGTCGCAGGGACTATTTCCTGCGCCCGTAGGAACCTCTGTTACAGCAGACTTCGTCCTGTTCGAAGCCCAGACCTGCAACTCAGGTTTTTACCCATTTTTATCGACTGAAATCATGTTCTAAATGTTCCTACTTGTCTTTTAACACTCATACAACATTACCTACATGTTTCTTACTTTAAATCATCAACCAACCCACACCTTAGACCATCAATTTATCTTTTCTTGCAAATACCCACAAAAACTAAATTCATATACAAATACTTACAAAGATGAAGGGATAGAACAACTACAACACTTGAGATTGACTAACGGAGACATTTTCAGAATCATTATCTGAAACCGTTCAACTATTTTACCAACTCTATCTATTAACAACACATTTCCAACTTTAACCACATAACCACGTATACCAACAATTAACAACAATTAATCAATAAAACAACTTAAACAGCTTGGTTAAAATCAACGTACAACTAAACCAACACAATGTACAACTATCTACTACTAGGCCCTAAGTTAGGGTGTTACATGTTGAGGTTGTGTTTATATATAATGAAGCTCCTAAAGACCAATTTTATCTAACGCCGGTAATTTTTTTTGGATTGACACGAAACTCGATTTGAATCTGAAACGCATCAAAAGTAGGTTGACACGAAATCGACACAAAAATAAATAAGATGGATTGGGGTCAACTTGACAACCTGAAAGTAACCCGTATGATTGTTTAAGGGTAAAACCGCAACATTATTATTATTTTTAAATTTAAATTTAAATTTTAAGAAAAAGATTGTGAATATATTCAGATACGAGAGTGACATCTTAAGGTAATAAGCCAAACAAAAATGCAAAACCCTTAAACGTTAAAATTATAAAATCAATAATAAAATATTTACAGTTAAAACAATAGTAGTCATTTTGATATCTGTTATTTTAACTATATGATTTTGATACTTTTACATTTGATTACCTGACATATGGTATTTTAATATTTTAAATTTTACTCACAATTTTATTTAATAATGAATAATTTTAAATTATTTAGTTGTACAATGACATTATTTATTGCTACTTGATATAATTGTATTCTATCATAGTTTTTATTATATTTATTTGTATAAGTTGAGTTGAAACTAAAATCAAAACAAAACAAATATCGAATTTAAAGTTCGAATACAACCAAAACGAAGATTGAATATTGAAGCTAGAATTTAAACGAATATCATTTTCAAAATTTTTACCTTTGGGAAACTATCTCAATTTTTTTTCCTTTAAAATAAAGATAAAATACAATCAAATATATATAGGAGATAACCGTAACAAACTACGAGTTTTTAACCAAAATAGGATTTTTTTGAAACAATATTTATCAAACTAGGGTTGTTTTGAAAATATTTACCATAATAATGCTACTATATCCAAACATCACCTTAACTCCCTCCCAAACACACTAAACTCTCCTAACTCCCTTCTTCAGTTAAAACCCTTTCCAAATCCCAAATCTCTCTAACAAAAAATGGCACAACCCTGTCGCTGGACACTTGTCGCCGCCCACCACTGCAGCCTGGTACTCGTCGCCGGCTACCACTGCCGCCTTACACTCCTTGAAGAAAAATCACCGCCGGCAGCTTAGTGTCGTGTAACTTGTCGATGACAAACCCTTGAAGAAACCCAACGCGTCAAACCCTTGAAGAAAAACCACCGCCGAGAAACCCTCTAGCTAGTCGCTGACAAACCCTCCACCTCAAACCCTCTCACTCGTCGAGAAAAACCACCGCCTAAACACGTGAATCGGTCGTCGGTAAAGAGTTTGTCATCGACGAGTTAGAGCGGGAGAATCGATTGTCGGTAAAGGGTTGCGCCGGTGTGGTGGTAGAGGGAAAATGACGGAGGTTCAGATTTGGACTAGTCGCCTGTGACGGCGAGTGTTTTCGGCGGCATTGATATCACCGATGAATACAAGAGCGGGAGAAGGTTGTTTCGAGGATGGCGGTTCAGGGGTGGAAATGAAGGTGGTCGGATTGCAGTTCGCTAGTAGTGGTTCCGGCGATGGCGGCATCTAGGGTTCCGACGATGGTGGTGGCGTCAGCTAAGGTTCCGACAACGGTGGGGGAGGCAGCTAGGGTTCCGGCGAGAGCAACCACACTAGGAAGAGAAAGAGTTGAAAGTGATTTAGAATGTGTTTGGATTGTTTAGAGATGGTTTTAAGGGGTGTTTGGATATACTAACAATATTTTAGTAAAATATTTTCAAAACAGCCCTAATTTGATAAATATTCATTTCAATCATCCTATTTTGGTAAAAACTCAACAAACTATACACTAATTTGGGCAACTAAATATCCTAATTAATACAAGATATATTTCACTATTACACCACACCCCTGAGGGGAGTCGGCCGAACATGCATTGAGAACGGATCGAAAACTCAAAAATAACGGCTTTGGTAGAAGATATCAACGAATTTATGAGAGGAGGGGACGTGCAAGACACAAAAAACCATAGTCGCAATTCGTATTGGAGTATGTAATTCAAGCAACAGATTGGGTAGGATATTGTGTTCGTTTCGGTTCGTTTACAACTTTACCCGGTAATTACGACCTCAGGTTTCGAGAGTTGTTCCCATTCTCATTATGAGAAGAGTAGTCACGACATTGGTTTGATCCACGAGTGGAGACAGGTCGAGGGATTGGGGATTGGTACCTGGCATCTGAATCGATACTATGAGGTGCGATGGCCACAACAGTTGGGGTTTCTTCACATCCAAATTTTCGGTGGAATTATAACCATGATAACCACAAGCATGAAGTTGAAACAACTTGACCAATGCCGAGTACGTAACTTTGGTTTCATCGAGAACCCGAACTTTGAAATGGTGAACTCCGGATGCAGTTTAGAGTCCGTAGCAGAGGTGCCAACCATGATGGCCATCCGGAAAAAAACGAGGTTGGCGGCGGCAGGAGGGTTAGGGTTCCTAGTCTCTTGATACCATATTGGTAACTATCTCAATATATTTCCTTGAATATAAAGAAACAATACAATTTTAATATATATATATATATATATATATATATAGGGAAGGGTTCATGCGAGAACCGTTGTTAGTGCGAAAACCGCGAGAACCAATCTCAGCCGTTCCTTGGATATGGGAAGTATCATGGATGAAGAGCGTGGAGGGATAGGGTGTGGCAGGGTGCATGTGAGGAATTCATGGGTGGGCAATGTCATTGAAGGAGGAGGAATTGGACGGCTTAGATTGGTTCTCGCGGTTCTCGCGCTAACAACGGTTCTCGCATGAACTTTTGTCTATATATATATATATATATATATATATATATACATATATATATAAGAGATAATTGTAAGAAACTATACACGAATTTAGGCAACTAAATATACTAATAATGTACAAGATATATTCCACTATAGAAAATTTGAAAACAAACATGGAATTTGAAAGATTTTTAAATGAAGTTGTGCATGAACTGATTGTTTGTTTAAATGAGTTAGGTTTTGGCAGGATCGTAACTGGTATCGAATTTGTGAGAGTCAACTTGTGTAAATTTCGAGATGAGTGTGATTGGGTTTGATATTGGTAACGAGAAATGTGTGATTGCTGCTGCAAAGAGAGGTGGGATTGATGTACTCATGAATGATGAATCAAAGCGTGAGACGCCTGCTGTCGTGTCATTTGATGAGAAGCAAAGGTTTCTGGGCTGTGCAGGGGCTGCATTTGCTTCTGCGAATCCTAAAACAACTATTTCTCAAGTTAAGAGGTTGATTGGAAGGCTGTATGACGAACCAAGTGTGCAGGAAGATCTTAAGTTGCTACCTTTCACTACAAGTAAAGGCCCTCGTGGTGGTGTTTTGATCGAGTTAGAATACTTGAAAACAAAAATGACTTTCACACCCGTGGAGATTTTGGGGATGTTGTTTACACATTTGAAACAAATAACCGAGAAAAACCTTGAATGCCCTGTTGGAGACTGTGTGATTGGGATTCCATCATATTTTACAGACTTGCAAAGACGTGAGTATCTTGATGCTGCCTCTATTGCTGGCTTGAAACCTTTACTGTTGATGCATGATTGTACTGCGATTGCATTGGGATATGGTATGTATAAGAATGATCTGTTTAACTCAAGGCCAACTAATGTTATGTTTGTTGACATTGGGCAGTGTGACACTCAAGTGACAGTTGTGGCTTTTAAGCAAGGGAAAATGAAAATATTGGCCCATTCATTCGATCTGAACTTGGGAGGTAGAGATTTTGATGAAGTTTTGTTTAAACATTTCGCGAAGAAGTTTCAAGAGCAATACAAAATCGATGTTTATTCCAGTGATCGTGCTTGTATAAGGTTTAGGGCATCATGTGAGAAGCTAAAAAAAGTACTGAGTGCCAATGCAGAAGCACCCATTAGTATTGAGTGCCTTGTTGGAGATACTGATGTGAAAGGATTAATTACCAGAAAAGAGTTTGAGAATCTGTCGACTAAGTTGTTAGAAAGGGTTACTATTGCGTGCAACAAGGCTTTAAAAGACTCTGAAATAAGTGTAGATAAGATATATACTATTGAGCTTGTTGGTTCTGGGTCCCGCATACCAGCTATATCGAGAAGTTTAACTAAGTTTTTTGAGAAAGAACCAACAAGAACACTAAATGCTAGTGAATGTGTTGCAAGAGGATGTGCTCTTCGTTGTGCTATGCTTAGCCCAACACTTGCAGTTCGAGGCTATCAGGTCTTTCTTTATTACTCGTATAAAAGTACCCTTACAATGTTATTAAAACATATTCAATGATTTCTTATTGTTTGCAGATTGATGATTTATATCCTTACTCAGTAGTACCTCTAAGAAGCCCAGATTTCATTATTTTTCAAAAAGGAAGTCCATTTCCACACGATAAGGAGATGACACATAGAGGAAATACTACATTTGATTTTCCAGTCGCATACATCAACGATATGGATTTCCCTGCAGGAGTATCACCTATAGTTGGTCGTTTCATGGTAAGAATATCATGTCTGTGTGTTCATGCATTTTATAATACTACATCTTCTGTATGCATTTGTACGTACGCTGGCTATATATTCATCATTCATAATTTGAAATAATTGTTAAACAATTCTTTTAGATAGGTCCTTCTGAACCCTCTGATGATAAAGAAGTGAAAACCGATTTCAAAGTGAAGCTTAATGAGCATGGAATTTTTGAAGTAGATTCTGCTTCAGTAAGTATATATGCCTAATACCGCAATTTTAAACATGGATTCATCAAAAGCATTATGAATATTGTTCTTAATTATATATGTTTGTGGCTTCAGATGGAATATATGAGTTTTTATGATGAATATGGGAGGAGGATGACCAACAGTCATGTGTCGAATATTCCATTTTCTGAGAATTTACATGTCTTGACAACAAAAGACGAGCTAGATGAAGCTAAACAGAGACAAAAAAAGTTGGCAGAGCAAGATATGAAGGTGGAGCAAACAAAGGACCAACGAAACACCCTCGAGTCTTTTGTCTATGAAACTCGTAGCAAGGTACTAGTTCTTGTTTTGGTTGCTTAAATTCCATGTTTTCCGCAGTAAGTTTCATCTGGAATAGATATAAACTGAAGTTGTGTAATTTAGCTTTCAAGTGTGTACGGGAACTTTGCAAATGATTCAGAGAAGAAGGGACTCACTAAAAGTCTTCAAAAAACTGAAGACTGGCTAAATGAAGATAGCGATGATGAATCAGAGCATGACTATGCAGGAGAGTTGGAAGATCTCAAAAAGGTTTGTCTGGAAAAGGCTACGTACTTTTAAGTCATTAATCTTCTTGGGTAATATTAACTATCTCCTGACTATTCTCATCTAGTTATTAGAGCCCATTGAAAATAGATACAAGGAGGAAAATGGTAGAGTAAAAGCGTTAAAAGCTCTTCAAAATTGTATTTGAAAGTATCGTTCCCGCGCAGATTCACTATCTGCTGGCCCAAAAAAGGAGGTATAATGAATCTAGCCCTTTTTCCATATGTTAATTCATGGGAATAATTAACCAAATTGTGTTTTTTCAGCTTTTCTTGAAGTTTAATTTAAAAATTGATCTTTTCTTCTTGCGATGCAACTAGTTGTGGAATTGTTGTTTCAAAAACATTTTACATCAAAGGTATCTGTTCAAGTAACTCCCACTCTTTCTGGTAGGTTAAAGGTTTATGCAACAAAAGCCGAGCGTAGGCTGAATGATGCCTCTCAAAAGCATTCGTCAAGATACATTAATGAAGCCATAGAGGCTCTTGAGAGGTTAGTTTGTGAGTCGATTATCTCGAATAATGTGAACTGAATCTGCTGTAGCAGAAGTAAAGTGCGAACTTGATGATTAAATTTGACTTTTAATTGGAGTCAACTTGATCTCAGTCAGGTTGACCTATAACTCGTTTGATTAGAAACTACGACTTCTGTTGGCTTCTAATGTTACCTGCTACTTGTACCGTCCTTCTCTTCAGTGGTTGCAGAAACATGATGGAACCCAAACCTTCACCACCAGTGCAAGAACTCGTAAACAGAAAGGACCAAAGAAACACCCTAGAGTTGTTTATCCATGACACTCATAGCAAGGTACTTATTTTGTTAGAATAACCATATAATGATCTTTCCATCAGTAACCATCACTTGTTAAGTTACCATTTGATTTCTTGGATTGCATTTAAACTGACGGAATCTGTGTATCTTAGCTTTTGAGTGCATACCAGAGCTTTGCCACAGATGCAGAGAAAGAATTGATCAGTAACCTTTTGATAAAAACCAAAGATTGGCTAAATAGAAAATCTGAACATGACTACCCTGGAAGACTCGAATATCTCAAAAAGGTGTCGAGAAAATGTCTACTTTTTAACTGTTAGTCTCTTTATGTAACAAGCATCTAATCATGTTTGTCTATGTAGATTTTAGAACCAATTGAAAATCGATACAAGAAGGAAAGTACTGCTAGGGCAAAAGCAGTAGAAGATCTTCAAACTTGTAGTGCAAAATATCGTTCTCTTGCTTATTCGCTACCCACTCACCAGAAAGAGGAGGTATAATGAATCTAATTCTTTTTGTTCAAATGTTACTTGTATGATTACTTCCTACATTCCATATAACCAAACTATAAGTCTTTTCTTGAAGTTGAATTTAATTAAATTGTGGTCATGTTTTTTTTTTCATAGCAACTAGTTGATTATTGTTGCTACAAAAACTTTCTATCAAAGGATGTAATACAACCCAATGAAAGAGGCTTGTTTTGTGTTTTAAATATGATACCTGCCTCTCACAGTCAAGTAACTGTCATTCTTTCTGGCAGGTTATAAATGAATGCAATACGGTTGAGAAATGTCTGTATGATACCCTTCAACAGCATTCATCTTCGAACAACTTATCAAGTTACATTGATCAGGCCAAAATAAAATTTGAAAGGTTCGTTTCTGTCGATTTTTCCCCTGATTTTAGGATTAAATGTATGAGATGTAGAATAATGTGAAGTGAATCAGCTAGAGCTCAAGTAATACTTTGGTCGAGCATGAGCATGATGATCTTAGTCAGGATGAAGGAAACCAATATTAGTTTCTGTTTTTCGTAGAATACATAACTTTGGTTGCTTTGTCGTCCCATCTAACAATAAGAATTGTGCAAATTGACTTTTGCTAATAAATTGTGTCATTAGAAACCGCAAAATGTTAGCTTTTCGACTTACCTGCCACTTATGATGTCAATTTTCCAGCATTTGCCAAAATATTATGAGACCATTATCAAAGCATGATGAACCTGTGGTTTCTGACCAATTGGACCAACCTTTTACCTCGGGCCAAATGGAAGAACCTGGCGACTCAAACAAAAGCGACCAACCCATGAAGTCAAACAGAAAGGACCAACCCGTGAGCTCGAACAAAACCAATCAACCCGCGGACTTGAACAAAAGGGAACAACACGTTGACATGAACAGAAAGGAACAACATGTGGACTTGGACAAAAAGCATCATCGGGATGACATGCAAGTCGAATAGATTTGGTGGAATCAAACACATGATATTCTGGTTTTCTTTACTACGGTTCGTGACTTGGCTATTACCTATCTGCTTTCATGATATTTAGTTTGTAACGTGATGGTGCATCCTTTCTCTGCAACTGCCTTTGTTCGTTCATATATGTTGCTTAAGAAGTTGAGTTATATACGTTTTTTGGTGGAGATTTGAATGACTTCTTTCGTTATTTTTGCTAATTGATGATTGGAACTGGAATTATAGGATCACTAATTTCATATATCAAAAATAACAACTAAAGACCAACGAAAATAATAAAGGAATAACCCTCTCATCCATGAGCTACATCTCGATAGTGTTGGTAAGAAGTGCATATGCAGATTGATGTATCTAGCCCTATCAGCAAAACAACCATTGAAGGTAGCCGAAGCAAACTGGAAATTTAGTGTTTGTGTAAAATCAATTATGCTAATTTCATATAACTAAAGCTTATGTATATATAGGCAAAAGTTCAAACGAGAACTGTTTTTCGTACGAATACTACGAGAACCAATTTGAGCCGTTGATTTCGTAAGTGGAATTCATGGATATAGATTGTGGGGGGATCAAGTGTGGCAGGGTGCATGTGAGAAATTCATGGGTGGTTGATGACATCAAAAGAGGGGGAATTGAACAGCTCAGATTGGTTCTTGCAGTTCTCGTACGAAAAACCGTTCTCGTTTGAATTTATATATATATATATATATATATATATATATATATATATATATATATATAGGGTAAGGTTAAACAAAGAACCTCCCTTAAACAAAGAACCTAAAGAACCTCCCTAGTGATGACATTTGGCACATAGTATAGGGACAAAAAAGGAAATTAAAAAAAAAAAAAAAAAAAATCGGCGCCTACAGCACCAAGCAAATCTTCTCCCAACAAACTTAAAAAAAAAACCCCAATTACTTTAAATAATCATAACTCGTTCGTTTTTAACAATTTTAACAAAAAAATTATACCATTAGATTCAGTTTTTCGTCCTCTTTCGAACAAGACTGGACTTGATATATTTCTGAAACTTTTTTTTTTTGAAATGCAAAGCTTGCATTTTGAGCTGGGTTCATTCAAACTCAAAATGCAAAATCCGTAGTTTGCATTTTGAGCTGGGTTCATTCAAGCCCAAAATGCAAAATCCGTAGTTTGCATTTTGAGCTGGGTAATTCAAGCCTAAATGGAAAATCCGCAGTTTGCATTTTGAGCTGGGTAATTCAAGCCTAAATGCAAAATCCGTAGTTTGCATTTTGAGCTGGGTAATTCAAGCCTAAATGCAAAATCCGTAGTTTGCATTTTGAGCTGGGTTCATTCAAGCCTAAATGCAAAATCCGTAGTTTGCATTTTGAGCTGGGTAATTCAAGCCTAAATGCAAAATCCGTAGTTTGCATTTTGAGCTGGGTAATCCAAAATGCCAAAAAAAAAATCATTTTCAAATTTTTTTTAGAAAAGTATAGGAAGAGTGATCTTGTTTGAAAGAGGATTAAAAAACTAAAAGAATGGTATAATTTTTTTGATGAAATTCACAAAACTTAAAAAGTTATGGCAATTTAAAGTTTTTGGAGGTTTTTTTTTTAAATCGTGGGTGTGGGAGAGGGATAATTACATTTTTGCCCTATTCATCCTAAATTAATATATAATAATTACAGTTTTGCCATCGATCAATCCTATCCATTGATATTGATGATCTGAAGGTCCAGATTGGTTCTTTAGGTTCTTTGTTTAACACATGGTTCTTATTGATCCAATTTCTATATATATATATATATAGGGTAGAGATATTGTAAAAAGAGAATTAAGGTACAAAGAGTAAGGAAAAATCTCAGCCATTCAGATTCCTATAACCGCTCCTATAAAAATGATTTTTTTCTTTTTTTATTAATTATAAAAAATACACAAAAGGGCATAATTGACCTTTTAAAAATTTAATTCCCTGATATTTAGAACACAAATTTTATGATGGTTTCTCCAGAATTATTTTGATGCACATCGTTCTCCAGTTATGCACATCATTCTCCAAACCCATTTTCATTCACAACTAATTTGATCCAGAACTATTTTGATGCACATCATTCTCTAAAATGATACACAACATGTCTAAATTATCTCCCAAAATAATGAATAAAACTAGTTTTCATTTACATTCAATAAACATAAAAAATACAGAAATAAAATGATAAATAAAATACACAAAATACATATACAGAAAATGTGGATGAATTACATTCATCAAACAAGTAATACATATACTGATGAATAACACAATAATTGATACAGATTGATGAATAACAATACAGATTGATGAATAACCCATTATTTGATGCATAACAAAAATGATGAATTACTAATATAAAACTGATACACATGAACCAATATGAAGCAGAAATCAATTTACTTTATGATGAACAAAAACACTAATATATGATGACGGAGGATGGCGACCAAAATTCACTAAAAAAAGACAAATCCAAAATAAAGTTAATTAATAAAGTTAGAGCATGGTAAATCCATGGCGGTTGGCAACCAAAACGGGTAAATCCATACGGAAGTCCACTATTGGCAAATCCAAAAAAAACAACAAATTAATGATGCTAGAGGATGGCGACCAAATCCATGGTGGCAGCAAAGAAAAATAAAAGATAGATGCTGGAAGATGACGATAGCAGTGAAGCAAAAAAATTAGTCGGATGGTGGCCGTAGGGAAGAAACGTGGTTTAGAAACTGTCCAAAACTGAAAGGCGATTTATATGGAGGGGATATAATTTATTTATCAAATACCTATTATACCCTTTTGTTAGTTATGACACGTGTCATCTCCAGATTTCTTCTTACGTTTTTTACCTTAAAACTCTTTTTATTTGAATCTGATTCTATATATATATGTGTGTGTGTGTGTGTGTGTGATTTGTGGTATTGTAGTCAGTAAACAAAGAACTTGCACATGAGTAGTTGTTGACAATCACAGTCCCTTGATCATGTAAATCAAATTCTAAAGTTGAACATGTTATCATAACAATAGGAGCAATGTTTTTTTATACCATTAATTGGATATTTGAGTATGCTTGAATTCAAGCAAAATATCAAGTCACTGATATTATACCCAACAACAATCTCTAATACCCATATCTTGAGCAAGTTGGATTAAACTCTTAAGCACTCGATCGGATAGAGATTGTTAATGCATTCATATGCAACAAATTACACTATATATAAAGCATATCCGATTTTAACTTGAAATCAAAACTTCATGGGCAAAATTGCTTCGAACACCAACATAAATAACAAATAACAAAATCATGTTATAGTTTCTCTAAGAAGTTTCAAATATGAAGGGATTTCAATTGACTTACCTTCTACTCAAGTGTGTAAGTACCAACTTTTTGCGCCAATAAATCCATCGCGCATCAGATCCACATTCTTTAAGTCAATCCACTGTGTATAAAATTTGAAGGGAGATCGGTTGACTTACATTTTGTTCTATAAATCAACCCACTGAGTATATCATCACATCGCATTCCTTTTAGATTATATATTTTTTCTTAACTCAAGAAAAAATCCAAGATATTTTAGGTTTGTTTAATTTTAAACTATTGTTAGATTGAAGAGCTAAAAACAACATTAAAATTTATAATGCTCTGTGCTTTGTCCAAATCTTCTTTTTGAACAATCAATGATCGTATCTTTTATCAGAGAACGCAAACTCAAAAGTACAAAGACTCGAGGCATATGAACCTCATTGATATAGTGTCACTTCGTAGTACCTAACATAAAATATACGAAGGCTTAGGTATAGCCTATAAAACTATCATTGTTAGTCCCAGCATGAATACACAACAACGAAGGTTTGTAGAACCTGATGACCAAATGGACCAATGTGTGATCTCGGGCCAAATGGAAGAACCTGATGACTCAAACAAAAGTGACCAAACTGTGGACTCGAAAAAGATGGACCAACCTGTGGACTTGAACAAAAGGGACCAACCTGTGGACTTGAGAAAAAGGAACCAACATGAGGAGTCAAACAAAAGGGACCAACCTGTGGACTCGAACAAAAGGGACCAGCACAAGAAGTCAAACAGATGGGAACAACCGATGAAGTCAAACAGAAGGGACCAACCCGTGGGCTCAAACAAAACGGATCAACCCGGAGACTTGAACAAAAGGAACAACGCGTTGACATGAACAGAAAGGAACAACCCGTTGACATGAACAAAAGGAACAACCTGTGGACTTGGACAAAAAGCATCATCGTGATGACATGCAAATCGATTAGATTTGGCGGAATCAAACACATGATATTCTGGTTTTCTTTACTACAGTTGTTGAGTTGGCTATTACTCTTCTGCTTTCATGATATTTAATTTGTGTTTTCGTAACATGATGGTGCGTCCTTTCTCTGCAATTGCCTTTGTTCATTCATATGTGTTGCTTAAGAAGTTTGAATTATATACGGTTTTTTTTTTGGGAGATTTGAAAAACTTCTTTCGTTATCTCTTGCTAACTGATGATTGGATTATATGATTCAACCATTGATTGGCATCCGTTGACTAATTAGGATATTTACTTTGACTTCTTTTCATTCCTTCAAAAGAGCGAGTTTGTTTGCTTCCCATTTTCCACCTGAATTTTGAAAAATTTCATGAAATAAAAGGCAAAAAAACATTAACGATCACTACAAATAAAAGGCATTTAGTGGAGTGATCATGACTTGTTAGCCAACCAGAACATGAAACTATACCAGACCCAACTTAACCTCTTGTACCCATTACTGGCATTATAAATAAAAAATTAAAAAACAGTTGATAAGATTTAAAAATTAGGTCTGTTAATAACCAATTAATAAAAATATTTCTTGTAATTAATTTTACAGTTGGAGTTCTAGCAGATGTACATATTGGTTTCCAACCCAAATATGATGTGTGTATATGATATCTTTGTGATTGTGAGTATGTGGTCTTCCTTAATCCTTAATTTCCAAGCCTAATCTGATACCCATTTTAAATTTTCAAATCCAAAAGTGTCATTCTTTATACAGAATAGTCATGTCAACTTACTTCTATAATGTCATATATATTATATCAGAAAGTATTGCTCATTTGAAATGTATACCTTGTTAGTTCAACAATTGGTTTACAACTATGCATTTTGGTGCACTTTCATTGTTGTACAATACTTTATGCGAATTCCTGCAATTGATGAGCTGGAGATTACAATAGTTCAATAATTAGCTTACATTCAGTAGTTCAAACAATTAGATCTGTGTTGTAGACTGATCAAGAAATTAATGCTGAAAAGTGAAAACGATCTTGGGAAACAAACAAGATTTAAATTTAAATATATATTTATAACAGTTGAGTTTCAAAAAAACATTAAAAAAAACAAAAAGTTAGTGTAAGTGACATTTGATCAAATAGGTGGTGAGCAATGAAATAAAATCATTACACCCATGATTAGGTTATCAAAAGCAAATTACACCCCCATGCTCAGATTATCAAAAGATGATGATGGTCGAGAGAGATGGTTTCCTGAAATCTTAGTGATACCCAGAATTAGATGAATCTTACAAAACAAGTAAGAACCTCAAGATAACTAAAATCAAACATAACTATGTCATGATTTTTACAAAACAAGTTATAAACTAATTGGCTAAATATAAGAGACACACCATGTAGAAGAAATGGAAACAAAAAAAGACAGGACTTGAAACATACCTGAAAACAAACGATTTAGGGCGATAACTATAGGCTCGGACATGGTGACAGCTATGGAGAGAGGTGGTTTCTTGTGTATAGATGTTTTACGCTCCGATCGAGTTTTTGCGTTATTTAGCTTTAACAAAGGTTTGAGCACCCCACCTTCACTTCATTTCACTCCATCGAGGAAACCTTGGAAAATCCCCAACCCCCTACATGCAGAGGGAAGGGGCGCGCCTTACCAAATGGGCTAAACCCCATTGGCGAGTTTATGCTATGGAGAGGGGTGGTTTCTTGTGTATAGATGATTTACGCTCCGGTCGAGTTTCTTGTATCTGCCCTAGAAAACAGTCATCGACGGTTTATGCTAACATATTGCTCAAGATGAAGTAGATTGCTAGGGGTGAATTCAATTGCAGGGGATTAAGTCGGGTGATTGAAATTTTCACCATATAACAACATTTTAAGTCAATTGGAAGAGGTTTGAAGTCGGTTAAAGTGCCAGATTCTTTATGAGGAACCAAAATTCATCGAGGGAGAGAAAATTTAGGGCACCAAATCCGTTAAAAAGAAATACGAAGTGGAGATAAATTTGGTCAAATTGAAATTGTCATGAGAATCATCGGGTAACCCTACACATCACAAACATCTCACCGTTGTCACTACCGACCACCACCAAATCACCGGTACCATCATTGTTGCCACTATCTCCACCACCAATATTCATAATGTGGGACCATTAAGAAACATGATTAGTTATATTTGACCCTTTTTTTTCTATATGAATTATTTTAAGTTAAAAAAAATGAGAAGTTGGTATTATATTCGAGTTGTGACACTTGCTTTATTTCACAAAGTCAAGGGACTAGAACTCGTAACAAGCAAATTGGGAGAGGGTATTTAATCTAATTTGGGTACACAGTCCTAGGCACCATCACTGTTTGCAAATTGTGATTTGTGCATGTGTGAGGCGGTGTGTGCAAAGCAAGTGGAAAAGCTATCATTTCAGCTTCAAATCGAGTTGTTGTTAAAGGAGAAACATGGGGTAATCTTCCCTACATCTTTCTGACTGAATACATATCATTATCATAACAAATGATTGGATTTTATGGGGTTTTGTTAAGGATTTGGGGTTGTTCGAACATGTAGATAAACTGAGACTTTAATTGGTATTTTAACCATTAATCCTTGTTAAAACTTGAATGAATGAATAGAGGTTTGCTTATAGAATGTTTGGGAACTAATGCGATTGGAATCACGTAATTTGACTAAAATTTGTGGGAGTTTGATTTTTAAAGAATGACTACGTTTAGTCGAATCGCAATTGTACTAGAGAGACCAAATTTTAAATCGGGTGGGAATATGGAATAGAATAGTGTGTAGTCAAATTATAATCATAAATTGAATTAGGGGTCGCAATCGAAAAACCACGTGATTGTAAATTGAAAATTTAACCATAAATCCTTATTGAGATTCCCCTCAATCGCAAAATGGGATCGTGAAATAGACTAAAGAATCTAATTCCATGATGGGGAAACAATCGTAAATCACACCAAGAGGTGTTTGGATAAAAAACGATGAATGATGTAGTATGAGATCGTAAAATGGAGTAATAGTGAATTCAGGTAGTGAATTGGCTAACATAAAACAAAAACATAAAAATGGGTTCAATTGGAAACCACGAAATTAAAAGGGAATTTCAAATTATTCAAATCGCAATGTAAATCAGAAAACTTCTATGTCTCGAGAATCGTGATTTATGAATCATGAATTATGGGATCTCAAATCAGGTCTTAGAGTTGAATCGCAAATTGGAATTGTAAAAATTGGGAATCGTAATCTGAAAATCTGAAAATCTTAAGGGATGTGAAACGTAAATTATGATCTGAGGGTATGATAAATTACAATTAAGTTGAATTGCAAATGGTAACTTAATGAGAATTGTGAACCCATAAATGATGACAACTCATGAAATGATCTGAGTGAGGGTTTCGGAAAATTCCATAATATGACCATGTGTTTAAGGTTTATGGCCTTAAGTAAAATATGTTATGATAGAAAACATAACTGTAGGTGATTGTCAGTAGACGCATATTTTCCGTGTACTTAACTAAATTACTGTTGATTACAAATTGTGTTGCAATCAGATGAGTTACACTAACTTGTTCATTGTATTAATGTGAAATGTGCATATTATCTATATGTGAAATTGTAACTAATGTGCTATTGTATGAAGTGAAGGGTTGTGTTGGTGAAAACACAACTCGAGCACAGTCAGACATGTGAACCCTTGGTACGACTTGGTTAGTCAACTGTGACCCAAAGTGTGAAATAGTCATCAATGCACTGCTTTGGTATTATGAATGTAATCATGGATGATGTTTGTAATATGTATATCTAGTTTGGTGTGGAAGCTGTGTGCTCGCTAAGTTTAATGTTTACTGTTGTTTCTTATCTTTTCAGGATCGGACCGTTGGAAGGCTCCAGCAGTGTGAAGACGACCCATTCATACAAAAGATTTTTCTCTGTTTTCTTTTAACCACATAATAGAATGTTAAGAACAATATTTGTATTTAATTGTATTGTTGAAATTTCAGAACCTAGAAAAAAGACGTGTAGTTCCGGGTTCGAGTACTCGTCATGATTTTGTTGGAAGTGTTATGTTGATTTACTATGATATATACAGATGTTTTTTTAATCAGGGCATTACAATCATCTAACACCTCCACCATCGAACCCATCAACCATTGTTGCAACCATCATTATCGATGGTCGCTACTACTTGTTGTTGTCAACACCATTAGTAGCCACCACCACCGTCGCCAATTGCCAAAACTACCAAACACCACAAATCGCCTTTGGTCCACCACCACTAATGGCTGCCATGATGATTGGTCACCGACATTATTGGTCACGGTCAAGGTGCAATGGGAACACCGCAAGGTCGAGTGGACTTGGGAATCTGAAGAGGAAATGAAAAAGAACTACCCTGATCTATTCGAGTAAGGATTTCGTAGACGATATTGCATCTAAGTGGGGGAGAGTTGTAATACCCGATTTCTATATTTCTATATATACATTTATTATAAAATAATATTTCTATGAGTGTTATTGTTACTCGTGTGGGGTTACAATTCATTATAAATCAAATGAACTAAGTAGGCTTAGATGATGATTTAATCCTAGTGGATAAGTGGATTAACCACTAATGGACTTGTTGAACTTCACTAGATGGTTGGGCTAGATAATTAAGATCATGGGCTTAAGCTAGTAGGATGGGCCAAGGCCTTATAACAAATGTGATGTATTTAAAGTGAAGATTAGGGTTCAGCCTTCAAGGCACCCATTTTTCATTATCTCCTGAAACTCAGAATATTAATCTTTTCTAGAAATCACCAAGGAAGTTCTCAGATGTATGAATTGCGGCATGTGAGACTCATATGTATGAATTGCATCAATGTAAGCAAAATTCATGTATTGTGCCTGTAGGCCCAACAGTCACCTGACTGTAGTACACGCAAGTATAGTTTGACTTCACCTTTAAAATGGTACGACTTAGTAACCTTATTAACTTTGGACATGGACTAGATGAGAACGGAAATGGACGATTTTGGGCCGTGAGACCAATCTCGAATTGGATTCATAGAAATTAGAGTTAATTACTGAAATGATCCATGAACTTTGCTAAAAGTCACTGATTTGGTCTCTAAACTTTAAAAATTACGTGGATAGTCCATACTGTAGCAATTAAGTCCCAGTCTCTGAACCTAACTTCTATTAAATCCAAACCGTTAACCTCTTTTCTAGGAGGGGCAATTCAGTCTTTTTTCATTGCAAGGACCATTTTAGATAACTTTATTTGTGTTCTTCATCTTCATATGTAAAAACCCAAGCTCCATCTTCATATGTTCTTCGTCTTCACCTAAACCCAGGAAATTGTTGTTGTGAAAGCCCAAGCTCCATCTGGTACATTTTGATGCCTTTTGCCATAAAACGATATAAAAACAGAGGGTCATGGTAATAAATTATCAGTGAACACCAACTGAGCATTCAAACAAACATTTATCAAGCTCTTCACCTGAATAATTACTCAAATAGTCAAATATATACATCCTAGTGCATAAGATAATTTTTTATGACATTCAAACTATATGTTTTTTAAGTGAATGATTACTCGAATATATTCATCTTTATTGCATCTAATAATTTCCTTTTAAGTTGCATTATGTAACTATGAATGACAGTACAGGGGAGGAATACAAATATATATGCTAGAGAGGACGAAATAATCTCAATTTGGTATAATTCCCTCCTAGTTCGGTATAGCTGGATTTCCATAAACAGAGTTTGACTAAAGATTTCATTACTAGCTATCAAATTTTCTCATTAAGTAAGGGAGTATAGATTAGTTCATAATTAGAATCCAAAAGGGTCATCTTTTCCATTGCATTTTTGCAAAAACTCTTCATTTGTGACCTCCATAACTATTACATGATCTAAACAAACATAGACTTTATTGTGATAAAATAAGTTAAAAGATTGTTAGGTCAACCAAAATAGAAGAAACCATTCCTCCAAGTGAAATGCCTTAAAAAAAATAGTAAAAACACATTTCCAATCGATTCAAAACATCCAAAATCTAAAATCTTTATAATTATCTTGGATAGTTGAATCAACAAGATTCCAAACCTGAGCCCTAAAATTACATCTTACAATCTTAACCCCTGTAAAAAGACATTAAAATCTTGAGAATTAATCCAAGAAAGAAAATCAAGAAAAGTTACAATTACTTTCTTATCAATAAAGTCAGCCCAAAACCTTGCACGAGCTTTACCAAGAGTATTAGAGGGAAATAATGGAGCTTTATCATTCCAAACTTCATCGATATATTCAACGATGATGCTAGACTCACATATTGGCTTGCCATTGTGGATGAGAACTGGGATTTTCTTGTAAACGGGGTTCATGTCCAAAAGAAGCTGGCTCTTGTTCTTCAAATCCTCTTCACTATACTGGTATGGAATACCCTTTTCTGCAAGGGCAATTATGACCCTCATTCCAAACATGCTTGCCCAGAAATCCAATAGAATCAACTCTTCTTGTTTCGACATTGTTAGTACTGATTATTTGTTTGCGTATGTGCTGATGAAAGGTGAGTGACTAGAGAGTATTGAGTAATTCTTGGAGGATACTTGAAGATGAAGAACACAAATGGAGGAATCAGAGAAGACTTTACAAGATTTATTTGGGTTTTGTTATTGGTTTATATATGGAGATGAAGAACACAAATAAAATTATCTGAAATGGTTCCTGTAATACAAAAAGACTGAAATGCCCCTCCTCAAAAGGGGGTTAACGGAGCCATTTAATAGAAGTTAGTTTCAGGGACTGATGTAATCATATTTATACATGTTTTTACATACATTTCACTTGCGTTTTAATCCGTTTTTATGGTGAATTGTTCTTAGAATGATGGAAAATCCTGCATATTCACCAAACTGTTGTGAAATGATAGCCCCACGACAAAAGGAAGCGAAAACAACGAAAAACTGAAGAATAGTACCAAAATGCAGATAACAGCCGTTATCCTAGATAACGGCCATTATCCTAGATAACAACCATTATCCTAGATAACGGCCGTTATCTCATAACGCCCGTTATCTTTTAGATAACGGCCGTTATCCTTTCCAGGTTGTTAAACCACTTCGGCCGATAATAATTGACGAATATTCGGCCTTTCAGACTTCTAATATATCACGCATACCAGATCCGATCTGAGATCTGAGATAACGGTCGTTATGTTTGCATAACGCCCGTTATCTAGATAACGCCCTTTATCTTTTAGATAACGGCCGTTATCCCTTCCTGCAGCAGACACTATTTAATCAGCACTTAACAGCAGATTCAAGGGTCGGTTCTTTCATGAATATTATCATATGTCACGACCAAAATCACTGAAAATCATCATTTAAAGCCTCTGAAAGTTATCAAGAAGCATTGAAGTGAAGTCTTCATCACTTGGTGTAACACCGGTTTTCACGCGCTTAAAATTAGGGACAATTTTAGCTTTTTAAACTTATATAACAAAAGCCAGCAGCGGAAGTAACCACGTTTTACAAAAGATAATATTGTTTATCTGACTTGGTAATGTAAAAGTACAACACCATAAACCAAGTCCCAAAAATACTACCGCGTGTTACCCAACTAACCGACATTACCGACCATCGGATCACAAATAATTACAACGAGCAGTGTTCCGCAAAAGATATGCACAACAACTACCAACAAGTCCCGCCTCACCAGGCCAACTACTTCGCATCTGCAAAAAGGTAAATTTAGGCACCGTTAGCTACAACTAGCTAGTGAGTACAGATTAACACATAAGCATCAATAAGCAGGTTATCCCAACTACGGGACAGCACACAAGGCTATCCTAACATACAGTGTCGCGCCAACGAGTCAGTAGGAATCATATCTTGCAGGGTGGAAACCCCGCTCAACGATTCAAACTGGGGACCATCAGCAACAACTAACCGCTATGGTGGGGGAGCGAAGAGCAGTCCACCAAACGCGTTACGAAGCTCGAAGCTCAACATCTTGGATCTCAACTGAAGTTAAGATCCCAACTCACGTTAAGGAGCGGCGGTTTGCAAGACCACCCCGGCGTGCTGCACACCGGGTACCGTTAATCCCCGTTATTCCATCAAAGGGATCCAGCCTTCGGGAAGAAAGCTGACCTTAACCATGCCACATCGGTCCGGACCAGTACCACATATACAACTACTACCCGTAATGGGTTCAACTATACGCATGCGATTCATAACCAACGTGTAAAGCAACTTAGCATGACAACAATATATATATAGCAACATGTATAACATACCTCATACGCACGTGTGCGACATCGACAACATATTTCAACAAACAATACACAACGCTACTTACCGAGACTCATGGGAAAACCGGTACTCACCTCGAGGTTATAAGAGGCAGATATGAATTCGGGAATCCCAGGAGCACACGGAGTCGTCCGAATCACCTAACACATCATGTGTAGGTTCAGTCAACGTCTAAAAGTACTATCATTGCTTCTACGTAAACGTACAACGAACAACAAGCAACAGGCAACCTGGAACAGCTCCTACGGCCGCAGTAGATGTGTCCTACGGCCGCAGGACACCTTCCAAACACCTCCTACGGCCGTAGGAATACATCCTACGCCCGCAAGAGTTCACTTCCAAGAAACCATACCCTACGGCCGAAGGGACCATACCCTACGCCCGTAGAAGTGATTCTTTGGGTACCAACGGTCGTAGGTTATGTACCTACGCCCGTAGGCTTCTTTCCTTCACCCGTAGGTGGTAAACCACATAAAATACACAAAATACCCTCCTACGGCCGTAGAAACCTTTTCCTACGGCCAAAGAAGGCTTAATTTTAACATTCCTGAAAAACACCCTCCTACGGCCGTAGGAACATTCTCCTACGGGGGTAGGAGCTAAATTTCTATAAATCTGAAAAACACCTTCCTACGGGGGTAGGAACTTTTCCCTACGGCCGTAGGAAGTTCCTGCACAGCAGGCCTTCGTCTCTGTTCGCGAAACAGGCCCGAAACTAGCGTTTTCACCATTTGTATCGACCAAAACTCGACTTCTAACATTACCACATGTTATCTAACAACATTACACACCTAGTACATGTATTCCTTCTTTAAAACAACTTCAAATTCATGATTTAAACCTCCAATTGACACAACACACTTTATCACTTCAAGAACTAGGTTTCTAAAGATCAAGAACTCTACTTACAAGGATTAATTCGAGCTGTGAACACTGAATAAGTAGGTAGAATTACTTGAACCTTTCTCCCTTCTTGATTTCTCTCCAAATCTCCAAGTATGTGTGTGAGTGTGTGTAGCTACGTACGTATGAATGTGTGTTGTATGTGTTTGTGTGTGTTTTTGGCTAAAGCAGGGGATAAGACCTCCCTTAAACCGACCCAAGTGGGTTTAATACCCCACGAGGGTATTTCGTTCTCCTATTCAACTTACTACTCGACTTAGGTTTATCCGTTTTAACTAACGGAGATATTTTCGGAATCATTAACTGAAACCGTTCAACTATTAACCCACTCTATCTATTAACGACACATTTCCAACTTTAGCCACATAACCACGTGTATCAACAAATAGCAACAATTAATCAACAAAACAACTTAAACAACTTGTTTAAAGTCAAGGTACAACTATACAAACACAATGTACAACAAGCTACTACTAGGCCCTAAATTAGGATGTTACACTTGGGAGGTTGACACCATCAATATGCATCATTGTTCTTCATTTGGTATTTTCTTTCCTTTATTTCCAGCACTTGTATTTTAATTCCAGTAGATTGTAATGTTAATTTAGATATGTTATGTAGCTAATTCCATTGATTTGTCTAGATGTAGATGAATCCGTTTCGTTAATGGTTGTTTTGCTACTTGGATCATGTTTTGATATAATAGCTATTGAATTCTTGTTTTAAGGTTGTAGTATGTTTAATTGGTTTATTTACACGATTGAGTCATGTGGTTGTTTGTCTCGGTAAATGGATAACTCCCTCTTGTTAAAACATCCATGTTCGGTTGCTAGTATATTCCAAACATTTATGTTCAAAAGGATTTCTTGTCATAAATCATACACTTGTCCCTTGAATGTAATTGGTATTTTCAATCGTGATGCTATGACTTAGAAATGAGCGGTATGGATTTATATTGTGTCTATGTTTCGGTTAAACATATGTCCTTAATTTGTATCCTTATTAAACAAAGATACGGTTTTGTTGTGTTGTTGAAATCATTCAGAAGTAATAGTTGTTGTCAAGAAATGAGATGCTTCTATTGTTGTCATTGGTTTTGCATGCATGAGTTAAAACAAGTTTACTTTACTTGAGCATCATAATAACTTAAATATCATTTACATGATCCTTGTAGCATATTTGTATATATATATATGTCTATGTATATATATACCTATGTCAACACCATTAATGAATAGGAGGATTCCAAATCTAGATGAATCACTTTGTTGTATTGTTTGTTGCCTTCTCCATTTCGTATGCTACTTGTATCTCGGTGTTTATCACCTTTCCTGATTTATTCATTCTTCAAACAATAATTGAGATTCACATTTAATAATTGCCGTTCCCTGTGTTCGATACTCGGTTTTATATAACTATACTATATACGTGGGTTCTCTGCCCGTGTGTAACACCCTCCTTACCGGCCTAGATTAATTAAGGTAATTAATTAATTAATCTGGAAATTTAATTGTTATGTGGATTAATTGTTTTAATTGTTGTTGTGTAATTATTTGTAGATGTGATAATTGATTATGTGATATTATTTTCTTTTAATTATTTAAGGAAAATAAATATTAATAATTTAATAATAGGGAGAGTATTGGGGGGGGGGGGGGGTATAGCCGGTTGGTGGTATACCCACTCTCCTCTCCATGTCTCTCTTTACTTGTAATATTAGACAAAGTATTGTGTGTGTGTTTTGTGTGCTACGGCTGAGAGCAAGAAGAAGAAGAAGAAGGAAATCGAATACATTGTTCAATACAAACATCTTGAAGTGTTTAACATTATTAGAAGGTTAGAAATTCAGAACCATTATGTTGTTTGATGTTGATTTTCTGTTTTGAATATATATATATATATATATATATATATATATATATATATATATATATATATATATATATATGTGTGTGTGTGTGTGTGTGTGTGTGTGAAATCCGATAGAATGATTATATGATGAATTGATGATCTTAGGATGAATGTATGTTAGATTTTGATGATAGATTATGTTCATTATATGTTTAGAATGATTTCTGGAAACATATATAACTTGTATGCATGAAATCAGTAAGATTTAAGCTAGAAATAGATTTTATGCATGAAGTTATGATTCTGTCGGATTTGAGGTTTGAATGACTCGAAATCCGATAGAAGTATCGGAATCCGATTAAATTAACAGTGATGCCTTAACAATTCTCTCGGAATTGCCATTTGACTCGGAATCCGATAGAAGTTTACTCGGATTTGGCCCTAACTCTTTTATCGGATTGTGCATGTTATCGGATTGTATAATTTGATCGGATTTGGCCTTTTTCTCGGATTGTGCATTTTATCGGAATCCGACTAGATTGGAATTTGTCTTTGCTCGGATTTGGTTGATCGGATTTCATGTTTTATCGGATTTGACCTTATCCCGGATGTGGTTTCATCGGATTTGACTCTTTGAGGATTTAAAGATAAACATGAACTTGTAGCCTTGGCTTATGAAAGGAATGTTCGAATTACCTAAGCTAAGGAGTTGAATGAATTCACAAGATTACAGTAAGTAAAGAGTAATAGTGAATTACAGCATATTGTTTGAATATACATAAGTTGATCTGTACTTGTAGATTATTGGTACATGTGATATGTAGATGTATGTACTTGTTGATTTATGTACATGTTAAGTATTGTGCTTATTGTGTGTTGATTAAGCAAATACTGATTGTTAGTTGTTTGTTCAGGTGGAGACAAAACTCAGTAGATAAGTAGAGACTGAGTTACCTGAACTTTTGAAGATATCGGTGAGTGGATATATATCTTGGATGTATAAGATATATCACCTGATTGTTGCTCTTTGAGATGTATTCTCTTGTTGACTGTATATATACATGTAGTTTGGGAGATCAGCTTGGCGGTTGTTTTTCAGCTGGGCCTTGGTTTAGGGATATACAGTACTAGCATTCGTATTGATAGCATTTGTTGTAATCAAGAGTTGCTAGTATTGTTGTCTGTTGTAACTAGGCTATCGGTAAACCTATGCTTTGGCCGGCATTTGGTTGAAGGTCCCGCAAGACCGCCGGTTCTCTTGTTGTTTGAGCATTGTTGGTTTAGGCTTGATGCCTTGTATGTTTTGATATCTATTCTCTCACTTAGCTTTGTGCTAATCCCCCACTGTTGAACTCTTTTACAGGATATTCCTGGTATGTTGAAGATAGAGGTGAAACTGGACTTATGGACTGATCTAACTCTGATATCTGTTTTGAAATTGTAAAGAGCCTGATTTTGTAGTAACACTGTTGTAGTTTTGTAAAGTTAACCAGAAAAATTGTATTTACCATATTATATATATGTAATTATGTTATTAGCTTCCGCGCGTATTATAAAGTTGTGTTTTAGAAAATACGGTGTTACACCGTGTGTGTTGTATTATTATTGATACCCTTTTAAAACTATATGTGTCTTGCGAACTTAATATTTATATATACGTACACGCACACTAGGGACCACCCATGGGACTTATCTTCAACAGTAGGGACCATCTACGTAATTTTTAAAGTTTAGGGACTAAATCAGATACTTTTGGCAAAGTTCAGGGATCATTTCAGTAATTAACTCTAGAAATTATCGTGGGTTAGATCTTAAAGTTGAACCATGGGTGATATAAGCTAGTATAAATTTTGAGTGCTTATGCGTTACAACTGTAAATGTAGGTGTTGCGGGTAGTCGATCAAATTCAGATAATTATGACAAGTTTTTTAAGCAACACTTAGTCTGCAAATCAGGTGAGTACTCTTACTTACAACCTAACTTGGTGAATTATGTGATCAAGATGTGATTGTATATATATGATGATATTGTTGTACTTTAACTGTTTGATGGGACCGTTCACTTCGGTGACGAGAATTATGTACTTGATGGGACCATTCACTTCGGTAACGGAAATGTGAGACCATTCACTTCGAGATGGGAATGATATGTTTTATGGGACTTTTCACTTCGGTGATGGGAATGTGGGACCGTTCACTTCAGTGAAGGGAATGCTGTACTTATTGGGACCGTTCACTTTGGTGAGGGAATGAGTGACCCGTTCACTTTGGTGATGGGAATGTGGGACCGCCTACCACGGTAGTGGAAATGATCGATGTTGTACCTGTAACACATATTCGTTGATGTGATAAACTAATTTAGTTTGTATGTAACGTACTCGCTAAGCATTGGGCTTACGATTGTTGTTTTACTGTTTATCAGGTAATGATTACGGTGGGGCTCCAGCTCGTGTTTGATAGCTCGTCCTCGTCATTGCTTCCACAAACTTTATTTAAGTCGTATGTTCTAAATTCGTATTTCAGTTCAAACCTTATTCAAGTGTAATCTAACCTTCAGCTTTACTTATTCCAGTGTTTATCGAATTACGTTGTTTGATTGATTTTTCTGTGTTATATTTAAAAAATAAATAAATTTGGGACGTTACACCATTGAAACCACCACCTACCCACCACCATTGTGTCACCCTCTAGACATCACCATCACAACTGGACGCCACCCCTTAACCACCACCACGACTAAAAAGATTATAGTGGTGGGCATCAGCTTTGGCTGTGGGTGGCGGCAAAAAACGATGGTGGCGAGCGTAAGACAATGGTTTTGGAGGTGTTCGTGGGTGATGGTGATAGTCGCCAGTGTTGGTGGCAGCGAGGGTGGTGCCTTCCACAAGATATAAGATCCATGCAACAAAATCAAAATTAAAATAAATATTAAAGTATAAAGTTTTATTTGAAAAGAAATCCAGATAGAGTGTTTCACATACGGAAATCAACTTGCTCTATTCACACATTCTCGGTCATCCCTAGGTATGTGCAACAGTGCAAGTAAGAATAAAATTAACTAAGTTAATTGCTCAATGGGCGGACGATAAACTCATAACAATTTTTTAGTCAAGTTATCTAAAGGGATTACTTGTAATTAATGTTATTTTTATTTTAAGAACCTATTAAATAAATTTCACTGACACTAAAATAGATTTGAAAATGTATAGAACTGTAGTGATTGTAAAAATAGTGGCATTGTCTTAGAAAGGACTTACGGTTTGACACTGCAAGGTATAAATGAGAATTGTGTTGGTCCCTTCGACGATTTAGACATTTGTATCCCTAAGCTCTAATGCTACGGGCCTCACAAATGGGTAACCCTCGTCTGTAAATAGAGTCCTTTATATTGAACCTTACTTACCTTATAACGTGTTTGCTTCTAGCCTCTTAGGTTAGCATATCCCTCATCTTATAATATTATTAAAAGAAAATGATGATGACATCATTAAAAAAAAAGATGATGATATCATCATCCTTAAATATAACAAACTTTTATCAATTATAACCTTATATTTTACAAATATTCTTAATAACCTCCTCATAATTATCCCCTAATTATAGCAATTATTCATTACAACTTTCTATATCACAAATTTTCTTAATAACCCCTATAATTACCGATAACATCTTATTTTCAATATATTTACTTTTCTTATATCAAGGATGATTAGTTCAAACTCGAAAATAATTTTAGATACTAAAGTTTTTAAAATTTTCAAACTTTTCATATTTCTAGATGATTAGTTTTGGTAAACATATAATACAAAAAAATAATATATGTTAATTATCCTACAAGATATATATAAATAGTAACATTAAGTTAGAAACTTTCTAATATCATTATATATTAGTTAAAAACATGTTTATTTTAAAAACAATAAAAAATGTTTAAATTCACCACAAAATGAATCGTAATATTAGCAGCTCATTATTTCTTTTTTAATTACTTTTCAAATATAGATGTTTATTAACGGGAGGATCGTAACTATTGTAGACATTTATATCTTAAATCTATAAACATTACTAAATTTTGACATCACACATGTTGCTATGATTCTTCTTCATTTTGATAGTTATCAATTACGGAGAATTAACAATCTTCTTCATCATCTTCAAAGAGACCTTTATTGGAACAATATTCAAATCCTAGGAAGAAATCACGATTAAGAAATTCTAAAGAAAACAATTAGGTTCATAATACGTTTTATATTACAATGTATGTTTTTGCAATTGTATTTTATATATATGTTAGTACTCTTAAAAACCTAAAAAATTTAAAACTGACTTTAATCATTTTCCGTGTTTATACACGGGGTGTTAAGCTAGTGATATATAGAAGAAGATCCCTTGAAGATTTCTAGCCCGAAGCCATACTTATTGTATTCGTTATGACTTAAGAAGGAACAAGCATGTAATCTAGTAAAATTTATAAAAAAACAAACCTAGTAAACGTTTATAAAATTACACAATTCATATAATAATAATAAATAAAAATTACATATTATCTTTATGTTAATTATTGTTTCTTTAATTAAATCGATTAAACTAATTTTTGCCTTTATAACAGTATATAATTTTTCCTTTTATAAAGGTAGGCAAAAATAATATCATATGTTCAAAATGTAATAACTTAATTAGGAATTAAATATTAAAAATTATGAATGATCATATTATTGGATACTAGTTTATTACCCCGTGTAAAAACACGGGATCTTTAAAAAAAAGTATAAAATTTGATGGTATGAAATTTTAAAAGGTATAGTAAAATAAGTGTAAAAGGGTCTCAGAAATGTTTTGAGATATTAAAATTTTCAGATAAAAATAATAAAATATCACCAAAAATTTATATATGTCAGAATTTTTAACAAAAAACAATAACTAAATTTTTTGAAGTACTACTATTAATGGATAGCATAAAATTAAGAATATACTAATTTTTAAAAAGTGTCTGATTACAATAAAATTTAGAGTTAATTGTCCAAATGGTCCTTTAACTTAGGAGTTTCTGCCATTTTGGTCCTTTAACTTTAAAAGTGGTACGAATCATCCTTAAACTGCCATTTTCATGCCGTTTTGGTCCTTATTAACGTTAGCCGTTAACTTTCTCTGTTAAGTTAGGGGTATTCTGGTTTTTTTACCATTTTTTAATATTTAATTAATTTTTAATAATATTTTTTATTTTAATAATATTTTTTCTTTTTCTTTTTCTTTTTAAAGACATCAGTACTCTCTCTCTGACAGTCACCCTCTCTCCACCATCTCCGATGAACTCCACCACCATCTCCGATGAACTCCACCTCCATCTCCGATGAACTCCATCACCATCTCCGCTGAACTCCACCTCCATCTCCAATGAACTCCACCACCAACACCAAACACTACACTTGCAGCCTACCAGCACCACATGCACACCACCAGAAAGTCGAGATCCACCAAGAACAATCAAAATCCATCACCCAAATCAAAACCATTACACACACTCTCTCTCCTCTCTCTCTCTCCCACTCTCTGTCACTCAACTCTCCTTCTCATCGCCACCTCCACCACCGCCAACCACCATGAGACACACAACAAACAGAGCACTATCCTCTCTCGACGAAATAGGGTTTTCTTGATCGGAATATAGGGTTTTCTTGATCGAATCTGACCAAAACCCCAAAAGATTCGAATGAAAACCGTAAAAAAACAATGGATCTAACTAGATTTTGTAGTGGCGGCGGCTAGGGTGTAACACCCACTTTCCCGGCCTAGTAGGATTAAGGTAATTAATTAAGTTTAGATTTGGATTTAAATCAATTATTATTTGTAACACCCACTTTCCCGGCCTAGTAGGATTAAGGTAATTAATTAAGTTTAGATTTGGATTTAAATTAATTATGTTGATTAATTGATTTAATTGTGATTAATTGATTAATTGGTTTAATTAAACTAATTTTATTATTATATTGTTAAGTGGATAGTGAGGTGGCCGGTTTTGGTGATATTAGTCACCACCTCACCATCTCATTTCAATTACATGCAAATTAAGCTAAACATAGTGTGTGTGTGTGTGTTTATTAATCTCGGCCGAAATCAAAGAAGAAGAGCAAGGATCAAACTTTTGATCTTAGGATTTGCATGCATTTGAGTTACTGAATTTGTAGCATAAACAAGGTTAGATTACTGTTTTGATTTGGTTTATTAAGGTTTGTATTCGGTTTAGGAATATATGATGAATTCCGATTATTATATGATGAATGATTTGATGTATAAGGTTGTATGCATGCTATCAATTATGAACATTACTTGTAGTTTATATGCAGTAGATGATTACTGGAAATATATATGATTTGCATGCTTAAAATCAGTTGTGATTTAAGATAGAAATCTGATTTGGGAATGAATTTATGAATTTATCGGAATTGAAGTTTGAGTTAATCGGATTTAGTGAAATCCGATAGTTTTAATCGGATTTGGTGACATTCTGATAGATTTGATCGGTATTGGTGAATTCCGATACATTTTCTCGGTATTGAACATTTTACCGGATTTGGATTTTTACCGGATTTCATGATTATCGGATTTGGATATTAATCGGAATTTGACCTATGCTCGGATTGTGTCTATGCTCGGATTTGGGATATGATTTTATCGGATTTGGACTTATCGGATTTGGGACTTTATCGGTATTTGTACCTTTACTCGGATTCACATTCAATCGGATTTGATTTACCGGATTTCCATTTAATCAGGATTAGTTAATCGGATTTGATGATTAAAGATAAACATAAATTGTATATCTTTGGAACTTATGTATGATGAATATATGTGTATGTTCAATATTGCTCATACATGAATTATGTGATTAGATATGATATCTATTTTGGATCAGTATTATGATTTGAATACTGACTTGGGTTACTTCAATCTCAGGAACTGAGAAGACTCAGTGAGTTAGTCACTCGAGTGAACCAGAGTTTTTGAAGACTTTGGTGAGTGGGTTTATATTTTTTGATATACAGGATTTAATATCCTATTTGGAATGCTCTTGTTTGGATTGTATATACATGTTATTTGGAGATCAGCATGATGCTGGGCCTGTTGCTTGGGGGTGTACCGTATCAGATCTTGTGGTGCATTTGTTGTACCTAAGAAGACTGGTACTGTTATCCCTGTTAGCAGGGCTATCGGTAAACCTTGGTTTTGGCCGACCTTGGTTGTAGGTGCTTGCAACACCGCCGGTTCTCCTGGGATTCATGAGCTATTTGGGTTTAGGCATGTTTGCCTTGTATTTGATTAGATATTGGTTCCCTCACTTAGCTTAGTGCTAATTCCCCACTAGACTGTTTTGCAGATTATTTTGGTGAGCTTTGAAGCTTTGGACTGGGAATATGGACAGACCTCACTCTGATGTCAACGTTTTTATTAAGAGTCTGTTTTGGTTTAACACTGTATAAGTTTTGTTGTATAAAACAAGATAATCTTTTGTATCTATTATATAATTAAGTTAATTATATGTATTTAGCTTCCGCATGCGATTATATTATATGTTTTAAAAGTACAGTGTTACATAGGGTTTACTTGGAGTGAGAGATAGAGAGAGAGAGAGAGAGAGGAGAAAGCGATGGTGGTTACCGTGGCGGCGTTAGATGAATCACCTCTTAGCGGTGGAGATCACAGGCAATAGAGTGGTGGAGGAGGGAGGTATCTTTCAAAACTCTAACCCTAACAGATGAAAACCCAAGTCACCGTTGAAAACCCTAGCCGCCGCTAACTCGCCACCACCGTCCTCTGTCCACCGTCGCCAACCTCCGATTTGTGTGTATCATCATAATCGGTATGTGTGTATGGATTTTTTTCTAAACACCCACATAAAGCACCGTCCTCTGTCCACCACTTTCTTTTTTTCCGACCACCACCTTCTACACCATCGATTTGAGGTTTTTTTTCAGATCCGATTTTATGATTTTAGGATTTTCATTTTTCAGATCTGAGTTTGTGTGTGGTGTAGGTGATGTGCGGTGGAGGTGGGTTGTGATGGTGGTGGGTGGCGGTGGTGGAATTGGTTGTTAGTGGTGATGGTGGTTTCTGGTGAGGGTATGAGAGAGATAAAGATAGAAGTCAGAGAGAGACTTGTAGAGAGAGATGACAGATGGAGAGATGTGGAGAGAGAGGGGACACGTGGAGAGAGAGAGAGAGAGAGAGAGGAAACACATGGACAGATGAGAGAGAGAGAGGGGACATATGGATTTCAACTTTGACAGACCTGAAACTTTGACATTGACTTTTAATTATTTATTAGTTTATAAAATGAGTAAAAATAAAAAGTAAAATAATAAAATATAAATACAGGGGTAAAATGGTCATTTTACCTAATTTAACGGAAAAAGTTAACGGAATCTGTTAATAAGGACCAAAACGGCATGAAAATGGCAGTTTAAGGATGATTCGTACCACTTTTAAAGTTAAAGGACCAAAATGGCAGAAACCCCTAAGTTAAAGGACCATTTGAACAATTAACTCTAAAATTTATACTAAAACATAGATTAAAATAAGACGATCGTAAATATATAACTATTTTTTCTCTAAACAAAATGTATCACAAGTTACTAAACATAATTTATAAACACCATATAATTAAAAGTTAATTACACGGATGGTCCATGTGGTTTACACATTATTACTGGTTTGGTCCTTTATAATAAAAAATTACGCTCATGGTCTCTATGGTTGACATTTTGTTTCACCCATGGTCCCTGGCTCTAACAGACGTTAAAAAAGCTCTGTTAGTTGTCTTTTAGTGTGAGGGTATTTTTGTCATGTCCACCCTTATACCCATTTCCAAACACCCATTTCTTCTTTTCTCTTTCCCCTTTGCTTTTCTTTGAAGATGAAGAAACCCTAACTTCACTACTCTCCTCCTCTTCTTCTTGATGGATTTGCAAATTCTGAAGAAATAAGCGAATCGCATTATTCTTAATGTAAGTTGCTGCTTCAGGTCCTCCATGACCATCAAATACCTGCACTAACATTTCCGGATATCAAAAACTAGCAATTTCAAGTAGCAGTTATACACTTATACAGGAAACAAAAACGGAGTGTTTGAGATTGGTATGCTTATGTTAGAACAGACAATTTCATTTGCGGAATAATAAGCAATCGGAATCACCTACTCCGTAAAATGCAGTCGGATATGGGAGAGAGCCCGTATACGGGTTTAAGTCGTCAGTCCTTATATGCTCGTCTTCCATATATCTTCGAGGCCTGATGTCTGCATAGCTCCCTGATATGATGTTTGGAAACCCTTGTAGATCGACAGATTCTCGTACTGATCTTTTATCCTGATTCAAGCATATATCAATCAATTTTGGTTTTGAATCTCGATGAACTACGATACGATTCACTCAAATGGATGAAAGATTAGGGACTAACGAGGTGAGTAGTGGCGTTGTTTGCAGTGTCTTCCGGTGAAAGATTAGGAATCACCGTCATCGTATCTGCGGCCGGTGCTGCTTCTTCGATCGGCTATCGTCTTCTTCACAAAATCAAATCAAAATGTTGTGGTAATTGTGTTTGAGCTTTTGGTGGCGAGATTTTGAAGCAAATATTGTTATGCAAAGAAAAAAGCAGTAGAAAAGTCGTTGGATTATTATTTACTGTTTATGTTGTTGATGAGCTCAAGAAGGAGGTTTGGATGTGATTTAGACTTATGTTTTCTGGAATGGGCATGAACCAGAACCGGGTAAGGGGGAAAGGATGAAGAAGGAGAAGGGAGGAAGAAGGAGAAGGGTGTTTGGAAATAGGTATAAAAGGAGAAAAGACAATATTACCCCTCACTACTAGACAACTAACGGAATGGACTTGATAGATGTTAGGATCAGGGACCGTGGGTAAAACAAAATGTCAACCACAGGGACCATGAGCGTAATTTTTTATTATAAAGGACCAAACCAGTAATAATGTGTAAACCGCAGGGACCATCCGTGTAATTAACTCTATAATTAATTATATTAAGAGATAATTTCTTATATACCCTTATTAAACATCAAAATATTCTATTTACCCACCTTAAATTAAAAATATCCTATATACCCTTATTAAACCTCCAAAATATCATATTTACCCAAACCATCATTTTTATTAATTTTAACAATTTAATAATCAATTTAAATCTTATATAAATATTTAAAAAATAAAAAAGACCATATTACCCTTTCTTCATAATAACGTAAGATAACCCTACTGCCGTTTCATTCGACTCTCAGGTCCCTCACGTCAACTCTCACGTCCCTCACGTCGACTCTCGCCCTGCCGTTATTCGCTCCTTCCATCGCTGCCGATTCAGGTCGCCGCCGAGCATCTTAGCCGCCAAACGGAAGAAGGAACCCTACTGCGCTTCACGTTTTCCTGTTTCTTCTCTGTGTCGCCTGCGCTTCACGTTTTCCTGCAATTTTCCAAGTTTTTTAACGCTCAGTTGCTTTTCTCGTTGCTTTTGTAGTTTCCATTGCTTTTGGGGTATGCAATTTTCCTTCAATCATGCTTTTTTTCTGCAATTTTGATATTAAATCAATTGTTTACACTCGTTTTCTTTAGTGGACAAGATCGTGTAACCTTTATTATAAGGATCATTATTATTTGTATTTCATTCATACGTTGGAGCAACGCTGAAGATGGATGATACTTTAGACATTAATATTGACACCACCAACTCCAAACCAATGTGGGAGAACATGGTCGAGTCTCCAATAATCGAGTATGATTATGCAAATTTTCTTAACTCCAAATTTATATAATGTACTATCGCTAAATGTTATTACTAATTCTTCTACTTGACTTGAATTTCAGACATATACCATCCTCCAAGTATAAACTAAAGTTGAAATATGGGGGTTTCTTTCGACTAGCCAAGAACTCTCGTAGAAAAATATATTGCTTTGACTCTCAAAAATGCATCTACATAGACAAATGGTCATACAGTTTGAGTCAACTAAAAGAAGAAGTCATAAAACGTTATTTCTATCTTGCCATGTAGAATTTGGGTGAATATGAAGTTTGTAGAAGTTCTAACAATCAAGCTGAAGTGAAGTGCAAGGGGAGACGTTGGGAAGTTTACCTAGATGAAAGAAAATGTAGTTGTCGAGTGTGGCAAGTTAAGGGTCTACCATGTGTACATGCAGCTGCTTTCATTGCTTTTATAAGGGACGTTAATTGGGACAAGTATGTTGATCCTTATTTTACTATAGAGAAATACAAAGAGGCATATGCATTTCCGGAAAGGATCAATGGATGAAAAAGAATGGAGAGAAAATATATTCGCCAATTATCAAGCGTCCGGCTGGACGACCAAAAAAGAATAGAATAAAATCATCGGATGAACCTAAAAGAAGGCACAAGTGTCCGCGATGTGGTCAGTATGTACACCGTAAAAAGACATGTAAGAACGCTGCATCACAAGATTTGGATTCAAATGAAGCAACTACATCTAAAAGGTTACTTATTTTTCATTATATTTATTTCACTTAAGAAGAATATCAATACTTATACAATACTAATAATATTTTTATTTATTTCAGGAAACGTGGAAAAAATAATCGATCTCTTGACAGCTCAACATTACCAGCGTCAACGTGAAAAAAGTTCGTGAAAATGTTAGGGTTTTTTATAATGGCCGGTTAAACTTTTTTCTTTCAAATATGGTGTCTATCGAATAGGTTTGAGACTTTGAGTATTGTTTGCAATGGTTTTTCGTTATCAACTACGAAGATTGTGTTTTTTCCCTTCAATCGATTATATTTCAGCTGCTATATGCCATAATCGAAGTAATTTTGATGTTTTATGTGATGAACGATAGTGGGTTTTCCAAGGTTTTTATTAATCAATTCATCTTGTGGGTTGTGTTTATTTTTGTTTTAAAGAGGGGGCATTTTATGTCAGCTTACTGTTCGATGAGTGAATTTGGTGCAATTTGATTTGAAGATTATTTTTCTTCTATGGCGTTAATCGTATAATTGTATGTGTGTATAAAATCTTTTAGCTGAATAAATATAATTGTCAATTTGTATGGAATTGTCAATATAGAATTGTAGTAAAAAATCGTGTGTTTTTTTAAATAGATTAAAAATTAAAATATAAACTTGGATAAATATAATATTTATGAAGTTTAGTAAGGGTATAGAAGATATTTTATGAAGAGATTTAAAGGAGGGGTATAATAGTAATTTATTTATCTTTTATAATTTAAAATGATTAATAATTGATAAAAATATTAATTTGGGCAAATAAGATATTATCAAGTTTAATAAGGGTATATAAGATATTTTAAATTTAAGATGGGCAATAAAGATATTTAGATGTTTAATAAGGGTATATAAGAAATTATCCCTTATATTAATATACCATTTTAATAAAACCCCTCACATTTTCTTAAAAACCCCTCACATCTATACTACATTATAAAGCATTTAACTTTCTCTCTCTTTAAAATTTTAAGACTACTTAATTTTAAGTAGTACAAGTTTTTATGCTTAAGATACAAACACTTAAAACAATAGTCTAATCAATCATTCCCTTGATTATCTCAACTCATTTAAGACAACTACTATTTTAATAATCATTAAACATCACAACAACTATTTCATTTATCTAATTTTGGCTAAATTACTTACATCAATACAATTTTAAGGCTATAGTATCTTTTACTCTAATTATTTAATAAAAATATTTTTAAATTATTTTTCAAAAACTATTTTAACAATTAATATAATGGTTGATTATAAAAAAAAGTAAAGAAAACAGAAAAAGAAGAAAAAAACATTAATATGTTGACTAACACCGCATTTTATACATAATATACCATACTTTTTAAATCAAACATGTTGTCGGGCACAAACTATTGTCATCGCCGCCGCATTGTGCGGTTGCAATGCTAGTGTTTTATAAAACACGCTCATAATTTTCATTCAGACCCCTCCCAATTGATTTAGATTTGGAATTCGATGGCCATTAATCTTTCTAAAATTGTTTTTGAAATTGGAGATTGTGATTGGTTGATTGAGTTTCAATTTATGGTTATTTTAGGAAAATTAATAAAAATATTATTGTTATCATTCAGTCTTTATTGAGTTTAGAGTTAATTACAAAGATGGTCCCTGTGGTTTGTGCTGAATTTCACATTTAGTCCTTTAAAATCAAAAATTACACTGGTAGTCCTTATGGTTAACGTTTTGTTTCACTTTTGGTCCTTTAGACTAACTTCAGTTAAAGTTGACCGTTAGTCAAAGGGTAGACTAAGGGTAATCTGGTCATTTTCCATATTATCTATGTTGCCAAACACCCATTTTCATTATTTATTAATTAAAAATTAATAAAAAAACACAAACCTGTTTATATGTTTCTGAATCAAATCCATATGAATCTTAAAAAATCTTTAAAAATATAAACACCCATAAATATTATCCAATCAAATCCAATATAAACCTGTGTATATGTTTCTGAATCAAATCCAATCAAATCCATATGAATATTATCCATGTATATGTATTGAGACAGATTCATTAATTAAAAATTAAAAATTGATAAAAAAAATATAAACATCCAGATGAATCTTACACATGAATCTTGATTTACAATAGAAACACAACACATACACAAACCCTGGTGAGGAATCAAAATACTAGATCTGTTCTATCACGAATCTGAACGAAAAAGAAAGCCCTAATCTGAAAAAGAAAAAAAAGAGTAGAAGAAGATGAAAACCCTAATCTGAACAAGCGAATCAAAACCTGAAAACCCTAATCTGAACGGCGGCAGTTCAGATCTGTGGTGGTGGTTGCACGGTGGTTGTTGGAGATGGTGATGACGACGGCGACTCGTGGTTCAGATATGGAGAACGGCGGCGATTCAGATCTGTGGTGGTGGTTGCACGGTGGTTGTTGGAGATGGTGATGACGACGGCGACTCGTGGTTCAGATATGGAGAACGGCGGCGATTCAGATATGTGGTGGTGGTTGCACGGTGTTTGTTGGAGATGGTGATGACGACGGCGACTCGTGGTTCAGCTATGGAGAACGGCGGCGGTTTAGATCTGTGGTGGTGGTTGCACGGTGGTTGTTTGAGATGGTGGTGACGACGGCGAGTGTGGCAGTGGTGGTGGACGACAGATCAAAGTGAGAGAGAGCGCGCGGCGGAGGTGGACGGCGGCCCTAGGGTGGCGGTGGTGGTGGCCGGTAGTCTAAGGTGGTGATGGTGGCTGTTCTTGTTTGGAGAGAAGAGAGAAGAAAGTAGAGAGATGAGAGAGAGAGAGAGGGGAGGATGATATAAAGAGTTGAAATTTGGCGTTTGGTAACAAGATTAAGGGAAAAGGTTGTTTGGAAATTAGTTTAATAGGTGACTATGTTTGGTAACAAGCATAGTATGATAAATGACTAAATTACCATTTGACTAACGGTCAACTTTAACACCAGTTAGTCTAAAGGACTAAAAGTGAAACAAAACGTTAACCATAAGGACTACCAGTGTAATTTTCGATTTTAAAGGACTAAATTTGAAATTCAGCGCAAACCACAGGGACCATCTTTGTAATTAACTCTTGAGTTTATTGATGCGTGCACGCACGAGTATTTCGGAAGTGTATTTGAGATATTAAAAATTTTCAAATAAAAATAATGTAATAAATGAAATACCACCGAAAACTTTTAATCTTTTTTTAATTCTAACACGTGCAACGACAACATATAATTGACCATGTGTAAACATATGTTTCCTGAGGAATAAACCGACTTCTGAAAGTGACTGTACTTGACTTTTGTTAATCGTCATAGCAAAAAACAATATTAGAGGAAATTGTCTTCTTTGAAACTTAACTGAAAGTTTTGTATGTGATGAAATCATTTTCATTTAGGAATACCCACTACTATTAGTCTATTAATAGATAGATAAAGAGATGTGGACATAGATTTGTCAGACAAGCCCACGTAGAAGCAAATAAATAATAGTAGAAGCAGGGTGAAGCGAGCAGTCCAAGTGAATACAAAAAAAGAAAAAGAAGATATTGACTTTGACTTTCGTTCATTCCTTCAGTTGAGTTTCTTTGTTTAATTGCTTCCCACTTGATTCAGACGTTTAATTGCATTCATGTTCCTCTGATCATCCCCGACCATATTCCCAATTAAGATACCACGAATCTTGCGAGAGCTCTGTTTTATTATGAGAATATATTAAATCCTGAATTGAGATCCTTTCAAGTTGGTGAAAACATGATTGGTTAATTCTCTCTCAATAAAAACGAGTGAGACCCTTGCTTATAAGAGCTCGATTATTGTTGTAAGTGAACATGAGTTCTCTTCAATGATGATCTCAATCCATGATTATAAATGGTACCTTAACACCAAAGTTGAAATGGAAGCCGAGAAGAAACCCGGGGGGATGCCTACCATGTAATAGCATTTGACATTCACATATGCCACATAAGTTTGTCAAGCACACCTAACAGCCACACCTTTGATTTGTTCATCATGTCAATATTCATAAGACGGCAGGCATGCGAAATATTGAGATGCACATGCATATATATTTACTTTTATAAACTTTTAAAAGAATATTCTCAAACCTAATAAAACGGGTTGTATGCCATTGAGAGTGATGGTGATGGCCAATAACAGGCAAAGATCAGAGACCGCATTTGCAAAGGTTTTCACCATGAGTGAATGTGTACCCCTAATAACATGTTTCAGGATAAAACAATCATCGCTTCAACTAGAGTGATTAGAAACGAGATGGCTGTGACCATTAACACCAAAAAGGCCGTGGCTTTAGCGTTTCCTGCTCCAAGCTCATTTCCAACTCTAACATTATTTTCAAAATTGTGTATTACATATTACATGATTATATGTTTGGTTTTAGTTAATTGTAGTGTATTTCCTTAAGAACGTATAAAAGTCTTATAATTTAATGATTATGTATATCGAGTCGTATGCTTTAAAGAAACTAGTATTTTACCCGCGCGATGCGGCGGGCTAAAATAGTTTCATTTGTCGACATAGAGGTGTTCAAAATTCGGATATAAACCGTTTTAACCGTAATCCGAACCGCTCCGTAACCGAAAAATCCGAAACTGTTTTCAAATTCGGTTTAAAAACCGAAACTGATTACTATAAATACTTTAATTACGTAAAAGTGAAACCGTTTTCAAATTCAGTTTAAAAACTGAAACCGATTACATAAAATAGTACAACTCAAATAGCATTATTTACAATATGTTTCAACAATGATCTTAAACACTTTAAATACTTTAATTACATAAAACTGTCAGAATTTAAATACATAATTAATGTTTTAAAACTGTCAAAAAATTAATTACAAATTAATGTCCTGAATTTAATGACAGTTGTACTATTTTAAAAGTGTTAAAATTGTTGTTCAAAGTTATTGTAAAGCATGCTATATTACTTGTAATACTTAACTTAAAAATTATCTTAAAAAAAAGAGCTAAATGCTTTATAGAGTAGTAAAGATTAACCTTGCAGCTGCATTGGAACAACACCATAAGCATCAGCCCGTTGACACCTATGTAACACAAAATGAAAACAAAACGAGTTTAAAACCAATTTATTGCTAAAATTATTAATGAAAAGGCTCCATTGGGACAAGAACATATAAATCTATACTCCATTATCTCCATTTGTGATTATTGTAACACCAAAGGTGTATGTGAACTTCTCCCCATATAATAAAGGGAAAATTACCATTTTTGCCAACATACTATTCATTTTTTTCCAATTTTATCAACATTCTTTTTATTTTATCAATTACACCATTACACTTTCAATATTTTTCTAATTTTACCAACATTCTTTTTATTTTATCAATTACACCATTACACTTTCAATATTTTTCCAATAAACACAAGGTTTACCTACTAAGCGGTAAGGCTGGCAACTTGGGTCGGGTTCGTGTTATTGGGTTCGTGTCAGTTTCGTGTCGACCCAATTTCGACCTATTTATTTTCGTGTCAGGTTCGGGTCGTGTCACTTTTTTCGTGTCGGGTTTGGGTCGTGTTTTGTGTCAACCGATTTCGGTAAAAAGTATCTGACTAGTTAACAATTAGATAAACATCAAGCTACAACAGTTAATATAAGAAATTTATATATCGTAAATAAGAGCCTTAACTATAAACCTTTGCAAATTTACTTTAGTACGTGATTTCCGTAATTCTAAATTGCATAGTTTTTTTTTTAAAAGTTAATATAAGAAATTTATATATCGTAAATAAGAGTCTTAACTATAAACCTTTGCAAATTTACTTTAGTACGTGATTTCCGTAATTCTAAATTGCATAGTTTGTTTTTTTTAAATATTACTGCAAAGTTTTTTTTCTCCATTTTCATATAATTTTAAGAATTTCTTCATTTATGGTTTATATTATGTTTAATCCAAAACCGTATTTGAAACCCATAATCGAAAACCGTACCCGAAACCCGTATTCGAAAACCATAATCGAAAATCAAAAAAATACTAGTCAAATACTTTTGACCGAAATGGGTTGACACGAAACACGACCCGAACCCGACACGTAAAAAGTGGCACGACCCGAACCTGACACGAAAATAAATAGGTCGAAATTGGGTCGACAAGAAACTGACCCGAACTCGAACAACACGAACCCGACCCAAATTGTCAGCCTTAGTAGGTAAACCTTGTGTTTATTGGAAAAATATTGAAAGTGTAATGGTGTAATTGATAAAATAAAAAGAATGTTGGTAAAATTGGAAAAATATTAAAAGTGTAATGGTGTAATTGATAAAATAAAAAGAATGTTGGTAAAATTGGAAAAAGATGAATAGTATGTTGGCAAAAATGGTAATTTTCCCTATAATAAATGATGATTGATTTTAAATAAACTTTTTTCTATATTAACACACAATTGATCAGCACATGCATCTTAACACACTCAATTCAGTCTCATACACTATTCATTCATAAATTCCACTTATACCGAATGAATAACTAAGATTAATTCTCGCGGTAGTCGCAATAAAGATGAGTATTAGATGTACCCTCCCCTATATGTGTGTTTAGGGTGAGATCAAATGAAAACTGTTTTTGATATGAGAACTGCGAGAATTAATCTTAGTCCTTAATGAAAATTAATCAATGTCAGATTTTCTGACAACTCATTCATAATGACATATTAATAGCTCATTAATGATGCATTAATGATGAGTATTTTTGAAAAAATCAAGTTTCGTAAATAAATATCGGCTTACCTAACATAATATACGGTTAGATAAATATATAAATTACTAAAATATTTATTTAATGGGTAATTCTCATATAAAAAATAGTTGTGATTAATACTGTATGATATTAGCCATTAGGGCAAGAGAGATGTAAAGTATGAGCTGTAATGTGTGCGTTCTTACTGACGTCCCCTCACCTCACCTTCACACTCGTCCTCGCGGTAGTAGCAGCAAAATTTACATAAACTTGAATGTCAAAGTTCTATTATTTAAACAAGTAGACAGTAAACGCCCGTTCTCGAGTTTTTTAAAGAAGGAAAGGGAAGGGGAAGAAAGCGAAGAGAAAGAAAGGAAAAGAAAAAAAAAGATATAATTATGTTCTTGAGTTGGAAGGAAAATGAAGGAATCCTTTCTTTTCAAATCATGTCACTTTTAGAGGATGATTTTGTAACAAAATAACCCCTCCTTCCCCTCCCTTACCTTTCTTTTCCCTTCTTAAAAAAAACTCGAGAACACATCATACTAATTGTTTCCTTTCCTTCCCTCCCTTTCCTTCCAAAAAATAACTCAAGAACGGGCGTAAATGTCTACAAGAATGACAAAAGTCTTCCCACGACTATTCCATTTCAATGGTTTATTGATGTCAACGCATTCCACATTTCATCCTTCATCCTTCATTCACTCATGAATCTATCTCTTTCCCACAAGAAAGAACACACGTAAACTTGATTATAATTTGCAGGTGCCCCTCTTTCATAATCTTACTTGCGTTTTTAATTGTGCGTTTTATGTTAATGATTTTAATTTTTTTTCATTTGATCATTTGTGTTCTCCGATGCAAATACCTACAATCAAGATTGGTGTAGTACCAATGGTTGACTGCTAGTCACTCAAAATAGATGAATTGAAGATCAAGAACAACTGACTAGTTTGAGGAATCAAGAATAGTAGAAGAAGAGAGTAGTTTGGGGTAAGGAAGAAAGTATATATTACAATGCACACCCACACACACACAGTCTGTAATAAGATTAATTATTTATTTTTAATAGATTAATTGTTGATTTGCGGCTTCATTATGTGTTAGAAAAAGAAGCTGTAAGTTTGTGGGGTTCCAACTCAAAACCAATCGGTTATGAAAGGAGTAGCCCATGACACTTATAAGTAGATTACAAAGTCACTCTTCGTCCAATGTGGGACATTACTCAACACGCCCCCTCACGTGGCGTTCTTTTTTTTTTCTCGCGCCTAACACGTGGATAGGTATGGGTTACGAGGAGTGGGTGAACCTTGCTCTGATACCATGTAAGTTTGTGGGGTTCCAACTCAAAACCAATCGGTTATGAGAGGAGTAGCCCATGACACTTATAAGTAGATTACAAAGTCACTCTTCGTCCAATGTGGGACATTACTCAACAGAAGCGTGACTTCATTATGCATTAACCATTTTCAAGAAAAGAGACGACTTTACATTGTCCTTTATAGACTTGTTTATTAAACTTAATAAATTCTGTATGTTATTATATTCGCAAGGGAAAATAATTTCGAACTTATTAAATGACGTTGTGCATGAACTGATTGTTTGTTTAAATGAGTTAGGTTTCGGCGGGATCGTAACCGGTATCGGATTTGTGAGAGTCAGCTTGTGATTTTGTGCAAATTTAGAGATGAGTGTGATTGGGTTTGACATTGGTAACGAGAATTGTGTTATTGCTGCTGCAAAGAGAGGTGGGATTGTCGTACGGTTGAATGATGAATCAAAGCCTGAGACGCCTGCTGTGGTGTCATTTGGTAAGAAACAGAGGTTTCTGGGGTGTGCAGGGGATGCATTTGCTTCCTGGAATCCGAAATCAACTATTTCTCAGGTTAAGAGGTTGATTGGAAGGCTTTACAACGAACCAAGTGTGCAGGAAGATCTTAAGTTGCTACCTTTTGCTACAAGTGAAGGCCCTCGTGGTGGTGTCCTAATCGAGTTAGAGTACTTGAAAACAAAAATGACTTTCACACCCGTGGAGATTTTGGGGATGTTGTTTACACATTTGAAACAAATAACTGAGAAAAACCTTGAATGCCCTGTTGGAGACTGTGTGATTGGGATTCCATCATATTTTACAGACTTGCAAAGGCGTGAGTATCTTGATGCTGCATCTATTGCTGGCTTAAGACCTTTGATGTTGATGCATGATTGTACTGCCATTGCATTGGGATATGGTATGTATAAGAATGATCTGTCTAACTCAAGGCCAACTAATGTTATGTTTGTTGACATTGGGCAGTGTGACACTCAAGTGACAGTTGTGGCTTTTAAGCAAGGGCAAATGAAAATATTGGCCCATTCGTTCGATCTAAACTTGGGAGGTAGAGATTTTGATGAAGTTTTGTTTAAACATTTTGCGAAGAAGTTTCATGTGCAATACAAAATCGATGTTTATTCCAGTGCTCGTGCTTGTATAAGGCTTAGGACATCATGTGAGAAGCTAAAGAAAGTACTGAGTCCCAATGCAGAAGCACCGATTAGTATTGAGTGTCTTGTAGGAGAAACTGATGTGAAAGGATTCATTACCAGAGAAGAGTTTGAGAATCAGTCAGCTGAGTTGTTAGAAAGGGTTATTGTTGCGTGCAACAAGGCTTTAAAAGACTCTGAACTAAGTGTACATAAGATATATACAATTGAACTTGTTGGTTCTGGATCCCTCATGCCAGCTATATCGAGAAGTTTAGCTATGTTTTTTAGCAAAGAACCAACCAGAACACTAAATGCTAGTGAATGTGTTGCAAGAGGATGTGCTCTTCGTTGTGCTATGCTTAGCCCAACACTCGTAGTCCGAGACTATCAGGTTTTTCTTTATTACTCGTATATTCTTTTGCAAATTCTTTGTATGTTCATCCTTGTTTCTGTATTCATTTTGTGAGAGAAATGATATGCTTAATGTTTTGTGTGCATTTGTAAGTTTTTTTCTCACAAAAGTACCCTTAGAGTGTTATTAAAAAGTATACAATGTTATCTTTTTGTTTGCAGATTGAGGATCTATATCCTTACTCAGTAGTGATCCCTTCTCCACGCCGAGATTTCATTCTATTTCCAAAAGGAAGTGCATTTCCACACGATAAGGGGATGACATGTAATGGAACTACTACATTTGATTTTCCAGTCTCATACATCAGCGATACGGATTTCCCTGCAGGAGTATCACCTATAATTGGTCGTTTCATGGTAAGAATCTCATATCTGTGACTCTGTGTGTTCATGCATTTGTACTTATGCTTGCTATATTTTCCTCATTCATACTTTAAAATAATTTCAAACAATTCTTTAGATCGGCCCTATTGAACCCTCCAATGCAGAAAAAGTCGAATTCAAAGTGAAGCTTAATGAGCATGGAATTTTTGAAGTAGATTCTGCTTCAGTAAGTATGCTTATTACTGCAATGTTAAACATGGATTCGTCAAAAGCATTATGAATATTGTTCTTAATTATGTTTGTGACTTCAGATGGAAGATAGGCGCCATTCTGCTATGAGTGTTTATTCTTACATAGGGAGGTATATGTCGAACAGTCATGTGTTGAATCTTCCATTTTCTGAGAACTTACATATCTCAACAACAAAAGACGAGCTACGTGAAGCTAAAGAGAGAGAAAAGATGTTGGTAGAGCAAGATATGAAGGTGGAGCAAAGTAAGGACCAACGAAACACCCTCGAGTCTTTTGTCTATGACACTCGTAGCAAGGTACTAGTTTTTGTTTTGGTTGCTTAAATTCATTGTTTACGCCACTAAGTTTCCATCTTACCAACGGGAAACTGATTTTCTTGATTTCTCTTGTTAGGAAAATGTTAACTGCAAGAAGTTTCCATTTGATTTTTTGGATTGATATAAACTACTGAATTTGTTAATTTAGCTTTCGAGTGCCTACCGGAACTTTGCAACTGATTCAGAGAAGGAGAGACTCACTAAAAGTCTGCAAGAAACTGAAGAATGGTTATATGAAGACAGCGATGATGAATCAGAACAAGACTATACAACAAAGTTCAAAGATCTCAAAAAGGTCTGTCTGGAAATGGCTACTTTTAAGTTTTTAATCTTCTTGTGTAATATTAACACATATAATCTCGTGTGTTCATCAAGTTATTAGAACCCATTGAAAATAGATACAAGGAGGAAAATGCTAGAGCAAAAGCGTTAAAAGATCTTCAAAATTGTATTGCAAAGTATCGCTCCGTTGCAGATTCACTACCTGCTGGCTCGAAAGAGGAGGTATAATGAATCTAGGCCTTTTTACTTATGTTAATTCATGGGAATAATTATCCCTCCTCCCATATAACCAAATTGTGTCTTTTCAGCTTTGCTTTAAGTTTAATTAAAAAATTGTAGTCATGCTTTTGATCTTTTATTTTTTCATTTCAACTAGTTGTGGAATTGTTGTTTCAAAAACATTTTACAATAGTACATCGAAGGTATCTGTTTGAGTGTTAATTATGATATTCGTCCCTCACTGTCAAGTAACTCCCACTCTTTCTGGTAGGTTAAAGGTTTATGCAATAGAGCTGAGCGTAGGCTGAATGATATTTCTCAAGAGCATTCGTCAAGTTACATTAATGAAGCCATAGAAGCTTTTGAGAGGTTAGTTTGTGATCCGATTATCTCGAATAGTGTGAACTAAATCCATGTAGCAGAAGAAATGTGCCAACATGATGATTGGTTTCGACTTATAATTGGAAGTCAACTTGATCTCAGCTGGTTGACCAATAACTGGTTCCATTAGAAACTACAGATTCTGTTGGCTTCTCATTTTACCTGCTACTTTTGCTGTTTTTTCTTCACTGGTTGCAGAGACATGATGAGACCCAAACCTTCACCATCAAGGCATGAACTCGTGAACAAAAGGGACCAAAGAAACACCCTAGAGTCGTTTATCAATGACACTCATATCAAGGTATTTGTTTTGTTAGAATAACCACATAAATGATCTTTGACTTTTTACCTTTTGTTTGTGTTGCTAGTCATTAGAGAAAAACAAGTTTCCAATCTATCTGCTCCATCAGTAATCTTCTCTTGATAAGTTACCATATTATTTCTTGGATTGCATTTAAACTGACGGAATTCGTGTATTTTAGCTTTTCGGTGCATACCAGAGCTTTGCCACAGATACAGAGAAAGAACTTATCACTAACCTTTTGATAGAAATTAAACCGATGATTGGCTAAATAAAGAATCTGAACATGACTATGCTGGAAGACTTGAATATCTCAAAAAGGTGTCTAAAAATGTCTACTTTTTAACTGTGAGCCTCTTTATGTAACAAGCATCTAATCATGTTTGTCTATGTAGATTTTAGAACCAGTTGAAAATAAATACAAGAAGGAAAGTACTGCTCGAGCAAAAGCTGTAAAAGATCTTCAAACTTGTATTGCAAAATATCATTCTCTTGCTGATACGCTGCCCGCTCTCCAGAAAGAGGAGGTATAATGAATCTAGTTCTTTTTGTTCACATGTTACTACTATGATTACTTCCCACATCCCATATAACCAACCTGTAAGTATTTTCTTGAAATTGAATTTAAATTGCGTGAAGTTTTCTTTTTCTTTTTTTGCCTTTCTTTTTTGGTTCATAGCAACTAGTTGATTATTGTTGCTACAAAAACTTTCTATAAAAGGATGTAATACAACACAATGAAAGAGGCTTGTTTTGAGTTTTAGATATGATACTGGCCTCTCACAGTCAAGTAACTGTCATTCTTTCTGGCAGGTTAAAAATGAATGCAATAAGGCTGAGACATGGCTGATTAATATCGTTCAACAGCATTCAGCTTTGAATAACTCGTCAAGTTACATTAATCAATTCATAATAGATTTTGAGAGGTTCGTTTCAGTCAATTTTTTTTTCTCTGATTTTAGTATTAAATGTATGAGATCTAGAATAATGTGAAGTGAATCAGCTAGAGCTTAAGTAATATTTCAGTCAAGCATGAGCATGATGATCTCAGTCAGGTTGAGGAAACCCATGTTAGTTTCTGTTTTCCGTAGAATACATAACTTTGGCTGCTTTGTCATCCCATCTAACAATGATTTTGCAAAATTGCCTTTTGCTGATAACTTGTGTCATTAGCAACTGCAAATTGTTAGCTTTTCCACTTACCTGCCACTTATGACGTCATCTTTTTCTTTTCAGCACTTGCGAATACAAGATGGAACCATTATTAAAGTATGATGAACCTTTGGTTTCTGACCAAATGGACCAATCTGTGATCTTGGGCCAAATGGAAGATCAACGTGACGAACTCGTGGACTCGAAAAAGATGGACCAACCCGTCACCCGTGGGGTCGAACAAAACGCATCTATCCGAAGACTTGAACAACCCTTTTCAGATTCACTACCTGCTGGCCCGAAAGAGGAGGTATAACGAATCTAGCCCCTTTCTTATCCATTAGATTAGGGCTCAGGCCCATTAGGGTTTCACCATTTGTACTCTATTTATATGGTTTCACGTAATGTAATTAGTTGAGGAGTTCTATAATCTTACATATTATATATATATATATATATATATATAATGCATAAATATGTTATACCAAAATCTTGATTACCAGAACATGATGAACCCGTGGGCTCGGACCAAGAGGAGCAACTCATGGATTGCAACTTATAGTAATACTCATGGATTCAAACAACAAAATGGACTTAAGGAAATTAAAGGGACCGGCCCTGGAGTGCTTTATATATCTGATAATTTCGCACGAGTCAAATTGGAGTGCTAGATCGATCACTTGTTTCTTGACTCTGACATATTTATTGGGAGCATATTATCACAACAAACACAAAATATGATTCAACATTTAATCGGAATAAATGATCTTTGACTAATTCGGATATTGACTTTGGCTCTCTTTCATTCCTTCATTTGAGTTTCTTTGTTTATTTGCTTCCCACTTATTCAGACGTTTGTTACTCTTTTCAACCTGATTTTTGATTGAAAAAAATCCATAAAATATTAATCATATCTTCAAGACAACAACAACAAAAAACGTAGGGACACACATATATACTTTTTTTAATATTACCTCTTTATTCCAATCAGTACGAAACGTTGACCATAGTAAAATGAGAGTTTGCATTCCTGTTCCTCCAATCATCCCCGACCATATTCCCTATTAAGACGCATTAATCTTGTGAGAGATTTGTTCTATTAAGAGAATATATTAGCTAGATCCGAATTAAGATCCTCTTAAGTTGATGAAAACATGATTGGTTAAAGTTCTTTCTCAACAAGAACGAGTGAGTTTGAATTTTGTTGTAATTAAACATTAGTTCTCCTCGACTTGATGATCTCAATCAATAATTATAAACGGTACCTTGACACCAAAGTTGAAACGGAAGCCGAGAAGAAACCCGAGGGGAATGCCTACAATGTAATAGCATCCGACATTCACATATGCCACATAAGCTTGCCATCCGCACCCGACAGCCACACCTTTGATCCATTCATCGATCATCTCAATATTCATAAGCCAGCAAGCATGCGAAATTTTCGGATGCACATGTGCATGTGTGTGTATTAATAAATTTTGTAAGAGGCTACTCTGATACCTGATAAAACAGGTTGTATGCCATTAAGAATGATGGTGATGGCCAATAATGGGCAAAGTTCGGAGACTGCATTTGCAACAGTTTCACCACTAGTGAATGCGTAGCTAATAACATGTCTCACTGATAAAACGATCATCGCTTCAACTAGAGCGATTAGAAACGAGATGCTCGTGACCATTAACACCGAAAAGGCCGCGGCTTTAGCGTTTCCTGCTCCAAGCTCATTTCCAACCCTAACACTATTTTCAAAATTGTATACTACGTATTACATGATCATATTTGGTTAATTGTAGTTTGATTTATAGTTAATTTCCTTAAAACATATAAAAGTGTGTGTTTTTAGTTATGCTTTAAGAAAACTAATAAACCTTGCAGCTGCATTGAAACCAACCGACACCATGAACAACAGCCCATTGACACCCATGCTGCACAAATTTATTACAAAACTAAATGTTAGTATAAAATCATTTTATTGCTATAAATATTAAAGAAAATGCATCTAATAGACTTACCAAACCGAAAGTGCATCTAATGCTAGCTCAGGGTTTTCAAGCAATCCAGCAATCAACACTAGTATCTGAAAATACCACGTCTCCAAACACAACATCACGGCCGACCCACTTGATAATTTTACAAACTCCCACAGCCCACCAAACGCCTTTGAGTTAAACCCGGTCCACGTGGCCTTACATCTATCGCTCTTCAAAATATAAACAAACTGGCCCACCACTATAATCCACCATGACAAGCTTAGAGTCAACGAGGCACCAAGCAACCCCAGCCCTAACTTATACACAATGATCCAAGAAAGGATGAGATGCACAACTAGGGTTCCGGCTGAAATGTAAGCACTTGGTGCCACGATGCTTTGTGCTTGAAGGAACTTTTGTATAGGAAAGTTGATAGCATATGCAAACACTTGTGGAATCAAACCATACACGAATACCGATGCAGCCGACGCCATTGATACCGATTGTCCGAGAGAAATTAAAATTGGCTTAGAGAATACGTAAACGATAGTGATTGGGATGCCTGTTATTAGAAGCACGATAGTGGATCTTTGAAGGTATACTCCAAGCATATCGTATTTTCCTGCCCCAAAAGCTTGACCGCATAGCGTCTCCACTGCACTACCCATTCCGAGCTATATATATATATATATATATATATATATATATATATATATATATATATATATATATATATTAGCATCGTATCAAATCATACATCGATATCAAAGGTCTTACTAGCTAGCTAGATTCCAACTATGCGAGTATCCGACTATTTTTGACGTCGATTTCTTAGAGTATAGTAGAAGTCAAAAAGAAATAATATTCTTTTCTTTTTGCTAATTTTCTTGTGGTGTCTACTAATTCCTTCTACTAATCTTCTTAATTATTCACTATTTATTTCACTTAATTGTCATTATTTATTAGTGGGTAGACGAAGATATATAATAGGAAGAAATAATATTTTTCTATATATAGTTTCCTTACAAAGTAACTTTTGCATTTATAAAGTACAAATAATAAACTGATAAGATTTCTATTTCATTTTATAAGGTGGCCTTAATTATTCTTAACAATCGATCAGTGACCGATGATCGAGGGACTAATTGATCATAAACTCACCAAGAGGCCATATGCAAAAAGTTGAATCCCTTGGTTACCGAGGGAGGCGGCCGCGAGTTCCAGGTTTCCAAGTTGGCCGGAAAAGATTCTGGTGGAAATGGACATGGCGTTGTTGATCAAGTAAACCATCACCGCCGGTGCAGCCAGCTTGTACAGAAGATTAAGTTCAATTCTCGATGCCACCGCAAGCCGCCTTATCAACGGTGACTCCGTATCGGAAAGCACCCTCTCCAGCTCCACACTGCCGCCATGGCTGGTGGCTGACGGCGGACTTGTGCTGTTTTGAACTGGTTCTAGGAGAGTATGATGAAGTTCGCTTGTTTGGGATTCCATTTTTTGTAAAAATGAAGGGTTGGCTTTCACGTGGATCTTTATATAGAGGAATTAATTTAAAAAATAATTATGAGAGAGAACAGAAAGAAAAGGACGAACACCTTTTCTTTTCTATATTCTAATCTCCTAGGGTGTCGATTATTAAAAATAAAAATAAATTTTGAAGCCACTTAATTGTTTTTTTATTAAACATTCAAGGTTGGATACTTACTTGGCTCTTTCTTTTAATTTCAACCCCAATTTTTTTAAATAAATCGTCAATTAATGTAATATATATATACCACGTTCAAGTTAGATGTATATATATAAGTAGGTAAAAGTTTAAACGAGAAAGGTTTTTCGTACGCGAACTGCGAGAAATATTTGTTAACGTAATTATTGGCTCATTAATAGGGGTATTTTGGTAATTTATATATTTACCCAATCATGAATTGCGTCCGGGTTCGCCATCATTAATTTGCGAGACTTTATCTTCCCAAAATAACCCTCATTATTGCGTCATTAATGAGCAGTTAATGAGACATTAGTAAAAAATTAACGAGTCACCAAATCATAGCCATTGATTAATTTTTAATCAATAGCTTAGATTAGTTCCCACAGTTCTTGTACGAAAAACAGTTATCGTTACCCTCCCCTATATATATATATATATATATATATATATATATATATATATATATATATATATATATATATATATATATTGTATCAATAAAGAACCTATGCTTAAACAAAGAACCTAAAGAACAAATCTGGACCGTTAGATCATCAAAATCAATGGATGAGATCAAAGATGGCAAAACTGTAATTATGATATGTTAAATTATGAAGAAAGGGTAAAAATGGAAAATGCCCCACTAACAAACTCGATTTTTTTTAAAAAAAACTCCAAAAACTTTAAATTGTCATAACTTTTTAAGTTTTGTGAATTTAAACATAAAAATTATACCAATCTTTTAGTTTTTTAATCCTCCTTCAAACAATATCACTTTTCCCATATTTTTCAAAAAAAAAATTGAACATGAATTTTTTTTTGCATTTTGGGCAGAATGTAGTGTTTTCTGTGTACAGATTTTGCATTTTGACAGCATATGTTCTATGGATTTTGCATTCTGCATTTTGGCAGCATGTAGCGTTTTCTGTGTACAGATTTTGCATTTTGGCATCATACGTTCTACGAATTTTTGCATTCTGCATGTTTATATTTTGCGTTTTTTGTTTTTTGCATTTTGCATGTTTATACGGATTTACGTTATGCATTTTGCATTCTGCATTCTGCATGTTTTTTGCATTTTGCATGTTTTTTGGTTGCTGCATTCTTCATTCTGCAAGTTTTTTGCATTTTGCATTCTTCATTTTTTTTGCATTTCTGCATTCTGCATTTCTGCATGTTTTTTGCATTCTGCATTTCTTCATTCTGCATGTTTTTTGCATTTTAATTCTGCATGTTTTTGCATTCTGCATTCTTCATTCTGCAAGATTTTTTGCATTTTGCATTTAATATGAACCCAGCTCAAAATGCAAACTTTGCATTTCAAAAAAAAAGTTTCAGAAATATATCAATTACGGTCTTGTTTGAAAGAGGACGAAAAACTGAAACTAATGATATAATTTTTTTGTTAAAATTGTTAAAAACGAACGAGTTATGATCATTTAAAGTAAGTGGGGGTTTTTTTTTTTTTTTGGGGGAGCTGGGAAGGGCTGGTGAACGACGCTGGATTTTTCTTTTTTTTTTTATTTTCCTTTTTGCCTATAAAGTATGTGACACGTGTCATCACCAGAGGTGGTTCTTTAGGTTCTTTATTTAAGAGTGGTTCTTTGTTTAACCACACCATATATATATATATATATATATATATATATATATATATATATATATATATATATATATATATATATATATATTGGGACGTTTAAATGAGAACCTTAAATTATATGAGAATGAAAGACTCAATCCCAATCGTCCAATTCCCTCTTCTTTAATGTCATTACCCACCCATGAATTTCTCACATGCACCCTGCCACACTCTATCTCTCACGCTCTCCATCCATGAATTTCACTTACAAAATGAACGGGTGAGATTGAGTCTCTCATACTCATTTAATTTTCATTCTCATTTGAACATTCACATAAAGCATTTAGCTAAGAATGTATATTTAGCTAAGAAAGGGAGACTTAATCTTGGGTCTCCTTTTAATTTGATCGAATGGTTTACAATTGCTTACTTAATCTATACTATATTATAAAGCATTTAGGCCTTTTGCTTAAATTCTTAAATTTTAAGTGTTTTGAAATTACTAAATTTCCCCTCATACAAACTAAATTGAGTAACTATTAGATATAATTAATAAAATTCTTATATTCCATTTTAATAACTAAACTTTACATAATTAAGAAAATTAAAGTCAATACAAATTTTTTGAAAGTCAAAGTCAATACTAATTAACTTACTTATTAGAAAATATATTTATAACTTTTTTTTATAAATTGGAAAACGAAATGAAATGAAAAAAATGATATAGAAAATAGACATGTCATCAAACGAAAATTATTCGACGTCATCGTATTACATAAACACCATACTCCATACTTCTTGAAAATAGACATGTTGAGTAGAAATTATTCGTTTTCGCAGCATTGCGCGGGTATCATGCTAGTTTATTTATAACCCAACTATAAATTGTGATGGGCATGCATGATTTGCAACGGGTGATTATCACCGTTAGATTCAATAGATCAACAAATGATGACTAGTTAGGATTTGTTATCTCACCTAACATCGATGACTAGGTAGCAAAAGTTCAAACGAGAACTGTTTTTCGTACGAGAACTGCGAGAACCAATCTGAGCCGTCCAATTCTTCCTCCTTTAATGTCATTGCCCACCCATGAATTCCTCACATGCACCTTGCCACACTTGATCCCATCCACGCTCTCCATCCATGAACTTCCCATATCCAAGGAACGGCTGAGATTGGTTCTCGCAGTTCTTGTTTGAACCCTCACTATATATATAGGCAAAAGTTCAAACGAGAACTGTTTTTCGTACGAGAACCAATCTGAGCCGTCCAATTCCCCTCCTTTAATGTCATTGCCCACCCATGAATTCCTCATATGCACCCTGCCACACTTGATCCCCTCCACACTCTCCAACCATGAACTTCCCATATCCAATGAACGGCTGAGATTGGTCCTCGCAGTTCTGTGAGTCACGCACGTACGTGTTTGGAAAATTAATTAAAGGATTATTTTTGTGATTATTGAAACTGTACGTACGTATTTGGTAAAATATATATATATATATGCATGGATTGGTTTTGTATAAATAATTAATTAATGTTCAAAATGCTTCCGCAAAGTTATAAAAGTTAATTTATGGCCTGGTTGATATGTGTGAGTGGAGAGCAGAAAAAACTAACACTTATGGGTCATGATCGAGGAGAAATAGAGTTATTTTTTCAACTCCAAATATACCTTAATAAATACACACAACCTCACCTACGATATATATATATATAGAGAGAGAGGTATAGGATCAATGAAGAAGTTTTTTTGGGGGAGAAGCCTAGGAAGCAAGGAGGAGATGACACATGTCCCCATCCCTTTCAAGGGTACTTTTGGTATTCCTCCTACTTGTGTCTTTCCCTCGTAAACAAGAAAATAATTAATACATATGTTTGTTGTTTTAAAAATAATTAATATTTTGCGTGGGTATTTGAATACTTCGGCTTCTATTTTTTTTATTTGATTTCTTTCATGTTTTTAGTTATTTGATTTTATTTTTTTATTTAATTATTTGATTCATATACATATTTAGCCTTGACAGAATGCAACATTTTGTTTATAATAGTTATGCAACACAGTATAAAAGGTGTGTAATACAGTATAAAACTTATGTAACACACTACAACAGATGTGCAACACAACGGCAAAGTAGTGCAATACAGTTTAAAAAAACATGCAACACAGTTTAGAAAACGTGCAACACAGTAAAAAGACGTGAAACACAGTTCCGAAGCTGTACAACAAATTAACGTTGTGTAATAGTGTAAAAGTTGTGTAACACAGCGCTAAATGCGTGCACCAAAGTAATATGCCTTACAGTACGAAATTGGTGCAACACAGTATAAATTTTGTGCAACATAGTTCAAAAAAAATAAAAAATAAAAAAATATATGCAAGACTGGTATCAAATGAAAGAGCATAATTTTATCTTTTTAATGGTGCAATTTTTTTTTAAAAAAAGTTTACTATATAAAAGTTATGATTGGTTAAAGTTTGAAGGGGTATTGGGTTTTTTTTACTCAGCCCACTCTCCTTTCAGGAGAGTGGCTGCCACTCACGCGCGTAATGACTTAAATACCCCTCCAGCCACTTTTTTTAGTGCCCCTCCCACTTAAAGTTCATTTTATTTACTAAAATGCCACTAATCATCCTAACCTTATATTAAATTTGATCAAATGCCTAGATTGTTTCCTAAGCTTCTCATTTTTAATTCCTTCTTCCTATATCTCTACCCTATATATATATATATATATATATATATATATATATATATATATATATATATATATATATATATATATATATATATATATAAATTGGATAAATAAAGAACCATGTGTTAAACAAAAAATCTAAAGAACCAATCTAGACCTTTGGATCATCAAAATCAATGGATGAGATTGATCGATGGCAAAACTGTAATTATTATGTATTAATTTAGGAAAAATAGGACAAAAATGTAATTATCCCCCACCCCCAAACCCACGAATTTAAAAAAAACAACCAACAATTTTAAATTGCCATAACTTTTTAAGTTTTGTGAATTTAATCAAAAAAATTATATCATTCTTTTAGTTTTATAATCCTCTTACAACCAAGATCACTCTTCCTATACTTTTCTAAAAAAAATTTGAAAATGATTTTTTTTTTTTGCATTTTGGCAGCTGTACAGGAAAAACACCCTTTTTTTGAATTTTGGCAACTCGTCGCTAATGACCTTGCAGTCGTCGCAAAAGGTTCGTCTCAGATCAGAAATTTAGCGTTTTTCATTTTTTGCATTTTGCATGTTTATACGGATTTACGTTCTGCATTATGCATGTTTTTTGCATTCTGCATTCTGCATGCTTTTTGTTTTCTGCATTCTTCATTCTTCATTCTGCATGTTTTTTGCATTTTGCATTCTTCATTTTTTTTTCATTTCTGCATTCTGCATGTTTTTTTGCATTTTGCATTCTTTCATTCTACATGTTTTTTGCATTCTGCATTCTTCATTCTGCATGTTTTTTGCATTTTGCACTCTGCATGTTTTTTGCATTTTGCATTTAATATGAACACAACTCTAAATGCAAATTTTGCATTTTGAAAGAAAAAAGTTTCTGAAATATATCAAGCCCGGTCTTGTTTGAAAAAGGACGAAAAACTGAATCCAACGGTATAATTTTTTTGTTAAAATTGTTAAAAACGATCGAGTTATGATCATTTAAAGTAATTTGGGGTTTTTTTTTAAGTTTGTTGGGGGGTTTTGCTTGGGGGCTGCTGTAGGCGCCGATTTTATTTTTTATTTTAATTTTCTTTTTTGCCCCTAAACTATGTGCCACATGTCATTATCAGAGAAGGTTCTTTATGTTTTTTGTTTAAGGGTGATTCTTTATATAACATTACCCTATATATATATATATATATATATATATAGAAACGTGATAAAACCTTCATTTTCACATTAAAAAATTAATCAATGATCAACAGATGTTTATAGTTTTTCGATCTCTATAAATACGTACTCTCTCTCTCTCTCTCTCGATCATAACTGATTTTAGTACGAGAATCTTTAAAATTATTGTCAAATAAACTCTTTTAAGTGTGTAATTAAGCAGTTCAAACGAAAATTATTTTTTGTACGGGAATCACGAGAATCATTTCTGGTCAATTATTTAATTTCCTATCTTTTTATTTATTTTAAAAAAGGAAATGATAGTATGGAATTTTTACATTACCCCACCCTTTTAGAACTAATATGTCCATCAAACGAAAAAGTGTTAAATTATGAACAAATATCAAATTAACGAGAAAATTATGCTCAGACCGATTTTGTTATATTTTTCGGGAAAAAAATTCATGTTTGCTGGGGTTTTTTTCTATACAGCTCGACATGCACATATTATACACATGATATCTACATCTGTGCTGAAAAAATTATGTGAATCTATGCATATGCACATGTGCAATATTTGCACACGTACACATGTCGAGCTGTACTAAAAAAAACCAGCAAACAAAAAACATCGGAAAAAAATAGCAAGATCGGTCTTAAATTAAAGAACATAATTTTCTCGTTAAATTTGGTATACTTTTTGTAATTTAACACCATTCTGTTTAATGTATTTATTAGTTTAAAAATGTAAGGGTAATCTAAAAATGTTCAAATTGTCATTAATTAATTAAGGATAACCTTGATTATTTTAAGGTTATTCATTAACAACTCTTTAATCTAGACCCTCATCTTTTTGATCAATGGTTATATATAATTGGTTCTCGTATTTTCATACAAAAAACAGTTCTCATTTAAACCGTCCCATATATATATATATATATATATATATATATATATATATATATATATATATATATATATATATATATATATATATATATATGTATAGAAGAATATAACCATCTTTATTACAAATATGATGAGAACCAATTTTGACCCTTAATTATAATAAATCAATTGCCAATAAAATGACGGCTTAGGAATTCATGGTTGGGTAAATATGCGAAAGACCAAAATACTCCTACTAATGAGTATTAATGGTAATTGTAAATGGTACTCACAATAAAAAAACGGTTCTCAAATAAACTTCTCCTTATATATTGAATGACTAATTAAGGATTAGTTGTCAAATGAACTTTTTCAGATATAAAAACGTAATTCATCACATGCATATTGACATACTCAATCTATCTCTTCACATTCTCCATTTATGAATTTCACCTACCAAATAAATAATTAAATTAGTTGTTTGTGGTATGTATTCGGAATAAGAATAATTTTTCAAACGAACCCTACGACATATATGTGTCTTTCTCGGAGCATGATATATGCATGAAAAATGAGTGGACCAAATATTTGTTGGCTTTACGCGCGTACATTGGTTTTATCTCGAATGGATATATACGATCTTATCGTGTCCTTGAAATCAATATGTAAAAACAATTTATATTCGAGCGAGCTAGGAAATAATTATTATACCAACAGAACGTACGTACTAAAGGTGCAATAATTATAAATATAAAAAAAAATTAAACAAACGTACAGATCGATGTTTTAACACTAACACGTACAGAATTAATTAAATAATGAGATGACCTGCTTAATTATCTCTACAACTGCAGGATGATTCATGTACGTTCGATAATGAATATTAATATTATAAATGTTCCGTGTTAGCTAACAGGAGGGAAATGTATACGTGTCAGGTGATTTTAATATCAATTATATTTAGTTAATTATGGTTTATATGATTCATATACTACTCTTGAAAATAAACAAACCGTTGGTTGGTAGAAATTTTCGATTTTTTATCTTTATTACAAAATAATATATACTACTTTTGGTTCATTTTCCTCAGTGGTTCTAACACTAAAGAAGGAATTGTTAGATTATCGTAAAATAATTTCGTAAAACATATATTAATAGATTGAGGTAGATAATTACTTTTAAAAAATGTTTATATATGATTCAAACAATTATTTAAATTAATTAGTTAAAATATCTTAACAATACGTACGCATCAATGTAATTGTTGAAAGACAAAGCAACCAAAACATACTTAAACGTTTATTGTGATCTCGAAAACTCATTCGGTAAGATCGTATAACTAAACAAGTATACATTTTTTTATAATATAACATAATTAAATTTATCTACAATACTTCACGTGTAACTTTTTTTATTCTATTTTAATTTTTACTTTTGCTTTTTGCAAGAATATTACTGATTTAAATCTAAACAAGCGGGCCCCGAGAGGAAGAAAAGGAAATGATAGAAACTTGAAAGTGGGTGTCGGGGTAATGGGGAAGACATTTTAAGTGTCGGACCGTGTTATGAAGATTATATATAAATAATGATTAAAAAACAAAAGACATAATTTAAATCCTGTAATAAACATAGGTTTAAATTGAACAACTTTTGTTTATTGTTAAAAAATCAAACGAAATATTCACTACAACAAATATGTTAATTTTTCATACTTTTTTAGTAATATTTTTACACTTTAAAATATAAATAACTATAAATAAGTATGAAAAAATATGATGCGACAATTTTTTTTAAGTTTATATATAAAATATGATAAATATAATTAAAATATCGCGTTTATTAGTGTGAACAAATAATTAAATTTTCACACTTTAAGTGTGAAAATATTAAAATTAATACTATGTTATAAAAGTTTACGCAAACTTTTCACATTTATTAATTTTAAAACAACCACAACAATAACAAACAACAACCACCAACAACAACAACAATACTTGAGTTTTTTTATCCGAGAATACCTTAATAATAAATCACCTCTTTTCATTTTTATTGTTCACTTTTAATTTTTTAAAGTCTTTATTTTCAACTTTAACCTTAGATATTTGTTTATATTGTATAATAAGAGAAGAAAATTATATTAATGAAACAATATCTAAAACACAATGCATTCATATATTTTGTATCAAATATTATACAAAAAAAAAAATATTTAAGGTCAAAATTGAAAAAGAATAACTTTAAAAGGTCAAAACTAGATATTAAAAATAAGAAATAAGAAGTACTTAATAAAATAAATATACTAATAAAATAATCCCTTACGACTTTAATACTGTGTATCTTCCATGCAACTGGCTAATTTTTTTTTAATATAAAATGAATATTTTAAACTTCGTTTATTTTTACTTTTTTAGATAAAGTACGTAAACTACGCCTCATGCACATATAGTTTATTAAAAAGAATTGTTGATGTTAACGTTAAACTAGTTTCTTAAACAAATGACTAAGAAGACAAGACAGATTGAGTTTGATAAATGTTGTTCTTACACAAAATGTGACGACACTTAGAAACAAACCCGGTTAATTAAAAAAATTAAAATATAAATGAAAAGATATTAAATCTGACTACTTAAATTAATTAGTTTTAAAAGAATAACCACATTCTCTATAATAAATATCTTATTTTTCTTCACATATTTTTATACTCAGTAGTGTGCGAAATATTCTGTCAATTTATTGGCAGTTATCAACCGCGACACATTACAATATGACTAATTTTTAAGCACGAAAAAATACAACAAAATATCACTATATTTGTATTTATAATTATTTGAAAATATATTGATCTGCATGAATTTTAATTGCTTAAATTTTTCCACAACTTAAAGTCTAGTGATTAATTATTCACAGAAACTAAAAAGAAATTTGGTATGAAAATTTGATTTGTATAGTTTAAATGTGAGTTATTATTTTTATAGTTATAAGCGAATTATTGTTATGATCTTCACATTTTTAGGCTATTTAGCTATATTTATATTTATAAGTATGAAATATATGAACAACTTGATAATTTTACATAATTTTGTAAAATAAGATGGAAATAAGTTGAATATATTTTTTAGAGAGTATTATATCATATGAACAACAGTTATAGAAAGTAATTCCGCTATTGGAGAATCTTTTTCTAAGGATATTTTAAACAAGAGAATAGGCATTAAATTCCAAACAACTTTACAGTAGAAGAATAAAAATTAATATACATTTATTAGTACGTGTAGATAATGACATAATTAAATACACCGAATACACTAAAAAAATTGTATTTATATAGCATCTTTAAAATTGTATTTATCTACCTTTATTTTTTTAAATGGCTAAAAAATAAAGAGTTTTTGTCTTTTTTTTAAAGGCAATATACTTTTATTAGAATTAAAACTAGCAAGAAGCTAGTTTGTAGAAACTACAAGAAAGTTTACTCCGATTACATATCAAACTAGACTCGGTGATACCGAACGCAAAATGGCGTAACTAACTAACCAAACCAATACTCGCAAGCCATAAAAGGGCAACACCCGGTTGAAATCGTAACTACCCAACCTCGACCTAAACCAATAGAAAACTCTCTAATAAATAGATACTAGCAAAGGGCTCGACCAACCGGATAAAGGCAATGCGATGAATCTGGTTAAGTGAGCTGCCCCTAACGCAAGGGAATCATGAGCCTCGAACTGCAACTCTAAATCCTCGAACCACATCATCTCACGGACTTCAAACATCGTACCACGAGCTACAACGACCCCAAAACACACGGACCTCTAAAACCAAATCATATGAACCCAAAACATGAATATTTGTAACTGAAAGCCTTCACGGATAACATGGCCCCAAAACATGAACACCTGAAACCAAACCTTTTAAACCCAAACCATGAACCCAGAAACACTAACGTTTCGAACCTGAAACCCTCGACCAGCAACATGTAGATCCAATCACGAACTCGAACAAAAACCTCCAACTTACACTCCCATGGAACCATGAAAGACTGGAAAGTATGAAATACTCGAAACTCCAAACAATCAGAAAGCACCTGAACGGCGGCAGATTTTGAACAGAGACCCCAAACCACCGGAACATCTTGAGACCACAAAAGTAAAACCTTAAACCTTGAACCTCGAACTGGAATGACCTTGAACCACGAACGGATAATCTTGAACCTTGAACGGAACGACCTGGAACTGGCGAACCACCTTAAAACTTTGAACCACGAACGGGAAAACTAGAACCTCGAACGGAAACGAACAGGGACCGGAGAACCACCTCGAAACAGAAACCGCAATCGACCTGAACACCTTGAACCTCAACCGGTTTCCTCGCAACGTCCGGAAAAACATCGAACGAAAAACAAACGAAACCTTAAAACTTCTGAGCATCTAAGAAACTCGAACTCACGAACTCAAACAAAACAGTAGGCACCTAAAACTCGAACTGATCTTCAAAAACTCGGGACCGGATATTCACAAGCTCAAACCAGATTTCTGAAAATAGATCTAGAAAACACAAAGGAGAAGGAAAAGGAAAGAATGTAGAGAAAAGGGAAGGTCCTCCGGACCGCCGGCATACGCCGACGGCCGGAGAAGATGGCGGCGGCTGTATTGAAAATTAGGGTTTCTTGATGCTTTTGTGAACTTACGCGTAAAGATCCTAACTAAGTGAAAACGTGTTACTTGTCTTCATAATCTGATCTCACGTGACTGAAAAACATTCTTCAACGAAACACTAATTCCTGATTCGATTATTATCGGAAATTTGCCGGGCAAATTTCACCAACAACTATCGGACCCAATGTCAATTCTTAATTCCATTAATGAATATTGGCAAAAATACGTAAGTATACATCAATTTTCTTCATTCGTCTTCCGAATTTTCTTGAATTTTCTTTTATTATTGATGAATGGATTTATTATATATTTAACATTTCACACCACAAAAGTATAAAATTTACACAATCACCTTGTTTTTACTCGAATAATTAAGCTAGTAACAATAACTAGATCATGGATAATCCTCCTTAATTTTTTATGAATGAAAACTATAACAAGACGTGTGTGTATGAAAAGATGTTAGTTCTAGATTAGATACTCAGACAACAATTATGTTCGTAGAGAGGGTTGAATATAAGTTCTAGCTTTTAAAACTTAATGCACACACAATTACCTTTAATATAATTTTTAGTGATATGAATCAATTATTACAAGTGTTTAGATTAGGGCTGTAAACGAACAGAATGTTCATAAACCGTTCGTGATATTGTTTAGCGGGAAGTTCTTTTATGTTCATTTGTTTAATAAACGACCGACCATAAACAAGATTTCCGTTCTTTTAATTAAACGAATGAACACAAACAGAGTTCTCATTCATTCATTTATGTTCGTAAACGTTCAGTCATCCGTTCGTTTATGTTCATTTATATTTGTATATAAATATCTATGTATATATATATATAGGAAGAAGTTCATTTGAGAACCATTCTTAGTGCGAGAACCGCAAAACCCAATCTGAGTCATCCAATTCCCCCTCCTTCAATGACATTGCCCATCCATGAATTCCTTACATGCACCGTGCCACACACTATCCATCCACGCTCTCCATCCATGAATTTCCCATATTCAAGGAACGGCTGAGATTGGTTATCGCACTAACAACGGTTCTCGAATGAACCCTCCCATATGGCCCTATATATATATATATATATATATATTATGCGTGTGTTTACATATAGTGTTTATTTGTGTAACACTGTTCTCACTAACACTATTATAAACACGCGCGGAAGCTTAATTAACAAAATATAATATAATATATATTTTGATCAAACACAACTTCACAGGTTTGCTTTACAAATCATTTACAGTGTTACTACAAAACAGGCTCTTTACAAAAACATCAGATATCAGAGTTAGATCAGTCCCAAAATTCCAGTTTAGCTCTTTAATCCATCTACCTGGATTCTCCTGAAAAGAAATCAACAGTGGGGAATTAGCACAAAGCTAAGTGAGAGAATAGATACCACAAACGTACAAGGCATAAAGCCCAAACAAACAATGCTCAAACAAACAAGAGAACCGACGGTCTTGCGGGACCTTCAACCAATGCCGGCCAAAGCAAAGGTTTACCGATAGCCCAGTTACAACAAACAACAATAATAGCACTTCTTGATTACAACAAATGCAAATCAAGACAACTACTAATACTGTATATCTCCAAACATAGGCCCAGCTGAATAACTTCCGCCAAGCTGATCTCACAAAATTCATGTATATATACAGAAAAGAGCAACAATCAGGTGATATATCTTATATATCCAAGATATATATCCACTCACCAATATCTTCAATGCTCAGGGAACTCAGTCTTTCTTACTACTGAGTCTTTCCACCACCTGAACGAACAACTAACAATCAGTATTTGCTTAATCAACAAACAATAAGCATAACACTGAAATCAAACATACATGTACATATAAAACCACAAGTACATATATCAACTCATGTATATACAACCAATATACCACAATTCACAATTACCCTTTACTTACTGTAATCTTGTGAATTCTTCTAACTCCTTAGCTTAGGCAATTCATACATTTCTTTAATAAGCTAAGGCAACAAGTTCATGTTCTAAACTTGATCTTTTATAACACAATATTCATCAATTTCGAGTATAGGCATGACTGGAAATCCGATTGTGTTCAAATCAGACAAGATCAAATCCAGTTGGGCCAAATCCGATGAAATCAAATCCAAGAAATGGCAATTCCGATAAAACATGAAACCGATCAACTAAATTCGAGCAAAGGCCAATTCAGATACATTCCACAATCCGATAAAGGTCAATTCCGATTAGGTATACAATCCGATCAAATCAACAATTCCGATTAAACTTGGAATCCGATAAAATCAACAATCCGATAAAATGAATTCCGATAATCATCAATCCGATAACTTTAAATCCGATTATCATACAATCCGACAAATCAGTAGGTTTCCGAACAAAGGGACATTCCGATAAAAGTGTTAGGCATTAACCATTCTGATTTCATACTTAAATCATGCATTCCGATCAATCCAATTCCGATAAAAATAATCGGAATCCGAGTAAGGCCATCAATCCGATAGAAGCTAAGGCAAACAGTTCTAATGTTCTCGGATTTCCACCAAACCCGATCAGTTTAATCGGATTTCAACAATCCGATTGCTTCAAACATAAATTCAGATCATTTCATACTTATGAAATCCGATAAACTCAACAATCATACAAATTTCAACTTTTGATCTGATTTTATGCATGCAATCACATATATGTTTCCAGAATTTAATTCTAAACATATATTAATCATACTAACATCAATTACTAACACATATGCATCCTAGATCATCAATTCGTCACACTTTGCATTCAATCGATTTTCATATAAAAACCATATAAATCCGAAATTAAACAATTACTAACACATGATTCAGTTAATCTAACCTCTTGATGATGTAGAATACTTCAGTATTTCAGATTCACAATCAAGATCAACAATAAAAATCAATTCTTTCTTCTTTTCTTTTGCTCTCGGCCGTAGGTTCACACACACACAACACTTAGCTTAATTTGCATGCAAATGACACTTAGATAGTGTGATGGTGGTTTAGGTGTCCCAACATCGACACCTCATCAAACCCCACTAACAAATAAGAATAATTTTACTCACAATTAATCACAATTTAATTAAATTTAATTAATTAAACACATAATCAATAATCCACCAATTGATTAAGGTAATCCTGCTTAATTACCTTAATCCTACTAGGCCGGTAAGGAGGGTGTTACAATTTGTGTTTAATAATGTAGGATTTGTATTATATATAGCGTGTGTATGTTCGTTTACTTTTGTTTATCATTTAAATTAATGAACAAAAATGTACACAAACTAACCAATCTTATAAACAATCGAACACACATGCTCGTTCTTTTTTTCGTTCGTCTTCGTTTATTTGTTCGAGTAAATTTAAACGAACGAATAAGAGCAAGCCTCGTTCGTGTTCGTTCGGTTCGTTTACAGCCGTAGTTTGGATACAGAATTTCCTAACACTATAAAAAATGACAACAAGTTTTAGTCTAATATATAAACTAACTAATCTTAAAGACAACTAATGTCTAAAAGTATTCAACAACATGAACAAACTTCTAAATGCTAACTCTAAATTTGTTTTGGTTAAGGTACAAATCTATATTCTCTCAAGTATTAGTCGTGTTTCAACAAAAAAGTGAGGCTTGTATATTTATAGACGATGAAAATAACATCGGTTGGGAATAAGGTGATAGTAAAAATATAATACTTAAATGATAAAGTTAGTGGATAGTGGACGGTGACGAAAATTCAAATTTTTTCCACAATTCCATAAAAAGAAGATTAAGGGCTACAAACATTGCAGGTGTACTTGTCAATGGGTCTTGGGAAGAAAATATAGGAAAGATAAAAGTGGAGGCTGAATCGCATTTTAGTGACTTTTTCAAAAACAAAGGAACAACAACTGGGAAGTTTACTTCTAACAAATATCAAAAACTTGACGAGCAACAAAAGGATTGGTTAGAAAAAGAAATAGAAGAAAAGGAGGTTTGGGAGGCAATTACTGATTGTGGAAACAGCAAAGCTCCGGGTCCTGACGGGTTCTCGTTTGCATTCTTCAAACATCATTGGGATTTAATAAAAGTGGAGCTCATGGCGGCAGTGCATTGGTTCGAACTCTCGGCTACATTTTCGAAAGGTTGTAATTCCTCTTTCCTTACTTTAATTCCCAAAGTGACCGATCCGTTGACTTTTAGTGATTATAGACCGATTTCTCTAATTGGTTGTCTTTATAAAATAATCTCTAAAGTGTTTTCAAAAAGATTAAAATCGGTAATAGATATTTTGATAAGTGAGATTCAATCGGCCTTTATAAAAGGTAGATCCATTTCCGACGGAATCTTGATCACAAATGAAGTAATAAATCACTTAAAGGAGAAAAAAAAGAAAGGTTTTGTGTTGAAAGTTGACTTCGAAAAGGCATATGACAGCCTTGATTGGGAATTTTTGAAATTTTCAATGAAACAAATGGGATTTGGGTCTAAATGGATCAAGTGGATCATGGGTTGTTTAAATTCATCTTACATTTCGGTTTTTATAAATGGATCACCGTCCAAAGAATTTAAACCGGGTAGAGGGGTTAGACAAGGTGATCCGCTAGCTCCATATTTATTCCTCATTGTTGCGGAAGGGTTGAATCTGATGTTTCAAGAGGCGATAGAAAAAAACATGTTTAAGGGGATAAAAGTGGGTAAAGATGGGATCATAGTATCGCACCTTCAATATGCTGATGACACCATTATTTTTGGTGACTGGAGCAAAAATAACTTGCGAACGGCCGGTATAATTTTAAAGTGTTGGCAAGATGTGTCGGGTTTAAAAGTCAATTGGAACAAAAGTTGTGTAAGAGGGATCGGAGTCATTCTACAGGATCAACTGGAGGTGGCAAATACTATTGGTTTCAAAGTGGGAGTGGGGGTGTTCAATTACCTTGGGATACCAGTAAATGTAAATATGAAAAATAATGCAAATTGGGAAACGGTATTAAAGAAAATGGAGAAGAAACTCTCAAGTTGGAAGGGTAAGTTACTATCAAGTGGAGGTCGTTTAACTTTAATTACAGCGGTGTTATCTAGCTTGCTTGTGTACTTCCTGTCAGTGTTTCGTGCTCCTTCAAGTACTCTCGTATCCTTTGATAGAATTAGGAAACATTTTTTCTGGGCGGGGGGTTCTACTAATAAAAAGATTTGTTGGGTTAAATGGGAGGATGTGGTTCGTAAAAAGGAATTGGGAGGGCTGGGTATAGGGAACCTTAAAACTTTCAACTTTGCACTTCTACTAAAATGGTGGTGGAAGTTTAAGGTTCAAACTAATTCCTTATGGGCAAAAATAATTAAAAGCTTATATGGTCCAATGGGTGGTCTAATCTCTTCTTCGGGTAAACTGGGTTCGGGGGTTTGGGGTGGGATAATTAAGGTGGGGAGAGATCTAAACAATCTCGGTCTCGCAATACCCTCCATCCTAAAAGTTGAAATCGGAAATGGTGAAAAAATTAATTTTTGGCACGATGTATGGCTGGGTGATAATAGCTTGGCAGTTACTTACCCGAGGGTTTACAAAAAGCTTGGAAGGATTGATTTGCAGGTACAAAATGCCGGAAGTTGGGCTGATGATAATTGGTCGTGGAATATCGGTTCGGGAGGGCGGATGGTGGGAAGAATAGCTGCTGAGTTCCATCAATTGGTGCAACAACTAAACTTAGTCTCAATCCAAAAAAACAAGAGAGATACATGGTCTTACTCAGGGAAGAAAGACTGTACTTACTCGGTGAAGTGGGTTCGCGAATACATGGATGAAAAATTCACAAATCAGAACCAACAACAACCTCTTCAAACATTTTGGTCTAAAAATATACCAAAAAAGGTCTTAATTTTCGCATGGAGAGTGGATCGCTTAAGGCTTCCGGTTCTATCAAAATTAGATGAAAAAGGTATAGACTTACACACGCTACTATGCCCAAGATGCAAAGAATCAACGGAGACAGTAATCCATGCAATCTTCGCTTGCGACAAAATTCATGATCTTTGGGAGGCAATACACAATTGGTGGGGAGTAACATACAAAGGTGATACCAGCTTCAATGGTCTGTTCGAAAATTCAAAAGGTAGGTTATCGACATGGGGCAGACAAGCTTGGGAACTAGTGGTAAGATCGACTGCATATCATGTATGGAAAAACAGGAACGCACTAATTTTTCGGAACAACAATCAATCTATGCGACAAGTATTCTTCGAAATTCAGAGCACGTTATTTCATTGGATCAAGGCGCGAGCTAAGAACGGCAATTCCTTATCGTGGATGGAGTGGTTATCGAACCCAAATAGTATTCAAAGGGTTTGGTAGTTGATGTGTTTTGGTTGTATAGGGGGTTGTTAATTTATTAATTGGTTCCGGAGTGGATCCATTTAGATAATTAACAATCTTCTTAGTTAGATCATCTACATCTTGTAGGGTGAATTTGCGTTTGCTGTACTGTAACTTATTATCGCTAATTTATATATATAATTGCCTTTAAAAAAAATTGATATAGTTAGGTCAAGTTATAAGCCTATAAGTAATTAATAAGAAATGAGATTTGTTGGATCTGATAAAAATTAGAAAACAAGCATAACTAAGAAATTATTTAAACCCATTTAATATAGATTTTTTGGATATGATCAAACTAGAATCAGTAGAAATAAAAAAATTGGAAAAATAGTTTCCGAACAATAAGTCAAGCATATAAATCTATAAACGGTGATAAGAACTGAATTTTGATTAGCATTTGATATTAGAAGAATTAGTAGTAGTCTAGTGGCGGATCCAGAAAATAAATCTAGTGGATTTATCACTGAGCTCGGGTCTTTCCCGCATTTTTTTTTTGTCAATTGTTTTTCCATTGTAACATAACCTTGTCACTGATACGGAGAATTCTAGCGGTAATGATGAGAGGAAACGATATTTTAGAGTAGAAGATGAAAAGAATACGTGTGGAGACATGGTGTAGAAACGGTTTTGAAAAATGGAATTAAATTTTTAATCTTGATTTCTTATTTATGGGCTGTGTAATTGGGTTCACAATCTTACGCCAATGAATTTATGGGTTCACATCCAAATCTTAGTTGATTCTCATATAAAAATTCTAATAATTTTACATATAAAATTGATTTTTTATAAAATAAAAAATGATAGGTTCACTACCGCATAAAAAATGATAGGTTCACTACCGCCCGAGGCTTTCTAGGTGAATCCGCCCGTGTCTATACGGTTTATGTAATTGAGAAAAACGAATTTCGAGGCTTCAGGACTTCTTCAATCAAAGACAGCAGGACTCGATCGAAGTCGAAGGGTATTGGCTACAAAAACAAATATAATAGGAATTTTGCTTCACTATTGATAATTTAACAAACAACACCATAAGACATATAAAGAGCCAAATTAAAGCAGATTTGAGACAAAAATCAGTTACTTACTCTCTTTTTTTAAGTTAATTGATTACTTAGTAATTAATTAATATTTGCACACCGATTAATTGGTATATTTATAAAAAATTAAAAATTGGTTAATAGGTTAGTGAGTGTTTATGTTTAATATATTTTAGCTTGCTTTTATATATATTAATTTTAATATTTAGAGCCCTAATTTTTAGTATAAACTCAGACCCAAAAATATTTTTTCTTGATATAACTATTTGTTTACTTGACAATCTAGTATACGACTTTGATAATAACATGACAAAAAAAACCACGTAGGATCGGATCCAGCTCAGTATTTAGAAAATCCGAGGTAAAATGTGTTACATAAATTAGTATTTAATTTAAAGATGATTTTATGAACTCTTTTATGTGCTTCCTATCGTGCTTATTATATATATATTAACAATTACCAAAAAGTATGAGCAGTAACTTTCTGATAATTATTGATATATATAACAAATAGATAATGAGGTTTACAAAACGTTTCATTGGCCGGTTGGTAATGCCATCCGTGTATAACCAGAAGTTCCGGTTTTCGACTCTGACGAAGCAATGTTACAGCCTCATTAATTTTGTTTTCAGTGGGTTGGCACCGTTCCACATTTAATATTTTTATTTCCACTTTAATCTTTTTATTTTACTATTATTATTTAAACACAAGTAGTTTTGTATTTTTATTTGTTTATCTTCCATAACTTTTAATACATAATATTTTGTGTAAATATAATTTTATATTTGTGACCGTATATATAATTTTTATCTACACTTTGATATAAAATTTATCGTAATACGATATTTATTAAAAATATATATTTTATTGGACGTAATACAGAAAAATGAAACCTAAATTGATTTAAATATGAATCATATACATGATTTAAATATAAAACCTAAATGATTACATTAGACATAATGTGAAATATGAAATTTAGTCTGATTTGTATTTGAACAAAATGACATATTAAAATCATATTAGTTATGTTTGACATAGCATAAATCTAAAACTTGAATCGCTTAAATTTTAAACTAATAACGCATTATAATCATAATTGTTTAAATTGTATTCCATTTTATTTTGAATTATTTGTGTTTGGATGTAAGTTCTTTTATTTTGTTCATCATATAATTAATACCCCGCTGCAACGTGCGGGTATATATAACTCGTTATCATCTATTTAATTAGGACATGTTATTTCACATGAAAAAAGTAAAAATAAAAATAAAAAGCTACGTACCAATTAATTTATACTATATTATAAAATATTTAGTTTATTGTAATCTCTTAATTTTAAGTAATTTAAAATTACTAATTTACCCCTTATTTAAACCTATAAGGAAACCTTTATATGGAGTTAATTAGATTCTAAAATACAATTTTTATAATTCAACCTTCCAAAATAAATAATAGTTAAAAAAGTTAAGTCAATAAAATTTAATTTTCAACTCATTTGATAACTAAAAAATAAATAAAAAGGATCTTTATAAAAATAATTATTTTAAATATTTTATCATGTACCATATATTTTAATTTAAATATTGAAAAAATACATATAGCTAGAACTCATAAACCTATAACATGTAACCTAAATTTATAAACATTGTCGGATTTTTTAAATGACTCATGTAATCAAAACATAAGACTTAATTTATAGTATATTTAATATTCTTTTTCTTTCTCATTTTATTGTTTTAAAAATTAATAAAAGAGTTATAAAGAAAAGAGAAATAAAAAGAAATTTTAAAAGAAAAAAGAAAATAGATATATTGCAAATGAAATTGTTCGATGTTATCTTAATACGTGGATATAATTAATAGTCTTACGTTAACGAACATGTTATCGAGTATATATTATTTTCTAACTGTAGCATTGCACGTGTATTATGCTAATATAAATATAAAGGTATGATTTGTTCTTTACCGAATGTATCTATATATATAATTGATATGATATTTAATATACAAGTTAAAGATGCAAATGATCGATCGAAAGAGATATATAACAATATACAGAAGTCATTAAAGTGTTTCCTGTAGTACGTGTGGGCAATATATTTACTTAAAAGGTCCCGAGAGATCAGACCTCACAGTCTTTGTAGTACTAGCTTCGGTCATTTGGTGTTTGGTATGGATGGTAGGTATAAAAATTAAGAATCCTATTAATTATATAGATCGATCTTCAAATTACTAATTTTTTTTAAATTAGAATATATATAGATCGATCGATGTGGTAATATTAATTTGATCTAAATAATGAGTTGTTTTTCTATTTTGAACATGTACGTTAAATATATAGATAATGATCGAATTAATCTTAATTCAATTCATAGGTACGTGCATGCATGCATGTCATGATCGATGATGGACAGTAATTCATGATCTTTATAGTAGTAATATATATATAGGTATAGGATCAATGAAGAAGTTTTTTTGGGGGAGAAGCCTAGGAAGCAAGGAGGAGATGACACATGTCCCCATCTCTTTCAAGGGTACTTTTGGTATTCCTCCTACTTGTTTCTTTCCCTCATAAACAAGAAAATAATTAATACATATGTTTGTTGTTTTAAAAATAATTAATATTTTGCGTGGGTGTTTGAATACTTCGGCTTCTATTTTTTTTTATTACTTGATTTCTTTCATGTTTTTAGTTATTTGATTTGATTTTTTTATTTATTTATTTGATGCATATACATATTTAGCCTTGACAGAGTGCAACATTTTATTTATAATAGTTATGCAACACAGTATAAAAGGTGTGTAATACAGTATAAAACTTATGTAACACACTACAACAGATGTGCAACACAGCGGCAAAGTAGTGCAACACAGTTTAAAAAAACATGCAACACAGTTTAAAAAACGTGCAACACAGTAAAAAGACGTGCAACACAGTTCCGAAGCTGTGCAACAAATTAATGTTGTGTAATATAGTGTAAAAGTTGTGTAACACAGCGCCAAATGCGTGCACCAAAGTAATATGCCTTACAGTACGAAATTGGTGCAACACAGTGTAAATTTTGTGCAACGTACTTCAAAAAAAATAAAAAATAAAAAATTATATGCAAGACTGGTATCAAATGAAAGAGCATAATTTTATCTTTTTAATGGTGCAATTTTTTTTTAAAAAAAGTTTACTATATAAAAGTTATGATTGGTTAAAGTTTGAAGGGGTATTGGGTTTTTTTACTCAGCCCACTCTCCTTTCAGGAGAGTGGCTGCCACTCACGCGCGTAATGACTTAAATACCCCTCCAGCCACTTTTTTTAGTGTCCCTCCCACTTAAAGTTCATTTTATTTACTAAAATGCCACTAATCATCCTAACCTTAGATTAAATTTGATCAAAGGCCTAGATTGCTTCCTAGGCTTCTCATTTTTAATTTATTCTTCCTATATCCCTACCCTATATATATATATATATATATATATATAATATGTTGCAACATTAACATAAGTTGTTACGCTGCGTGCTTCTTAAAGGCCATGTTTGTAGATAGAAATGTTGTAATTATAACTACAAGAAAAAGGGGCAATTGTGACGACGGACGTCGTCACTAATACCCCCATTTATCGTCAGTAAAGCCTTTTGTGACGGAGCGTCGTCACAATTGCCTGTCGTCACTATTACCGTATGTCGTCACTAAAAGTGTCATCGCTATTTATTTTTAAATTTATTTCTAATTTATTTTTTTATTTTTTGATTGTCGTCACTAAAGAGGGGCGTCGTCACTAAAGGCGTCGTCACTATACTTATTAAATTTAATTTTTAATTTTTTTATTTTATTTATATTAAACCTGTATATTTAATATTACAACCAAAAAGTAAAAAAAATCGCAATTTGCATAGATCCAGAACTACTAAATACCATCTTCTAATATATACAAAAGATTACTTTGAAAAAAATTATTAGATAATCTGAACCATTCATTTAATAAAAGATTTAATCTTAACCGTTAATTACTTTAATTCTAAAATATTGATTTTGACTTTTTAGAGTCAAAGTAATGTGAATTAGTTTAAGATAACTCTTAATCAAATTAATGATTAATATCAAAATATATTATAAACAAATTTAACAACAAAATATATTATAAACAAATTTAAACGACAAAGAACCATAGTCTCTAATTCATGGGAATTACAAAGTTTTTACAACCTTTACTATTTTAATTTATATTTGTTTAATTTAGTTAATTATTTTATATTTATTTATATTATGTTGACCAAATTTGTATTTCTATCATTTTAATATATTTTATAATTATTTTAAATTATTTTTTATTATAACAATAAGTATTTGAACTTATTACTTATAATTGTAAATAAAATGATCGATAACAAGTACAAAAAATTTAATCACTTTATTTGGTATTTCTTCAATCACGTCCGCTCTCTCCTTTCGCGGTGCTTCAATCGCTGGTATTGAAATTGAACGTGTTTGTCGTAATTTATAACACTTATCTTTCTGCGTTTTATAATTATTTAATATCGTTTATTTATTTTTAATATTATTTACTTTTCTAAACTATCACGTATGTTACACGTGCATTTAACTAGTTACTAACATACTAAATATCCAAATATATGTACAAATCTTCCAATATATATA